>OX459099.1:7628010-8228010 GCA_949775045.1 Metridium senile | reverse complement strand
TATAACTGGATTCTCAAGTTTGTAATCCATGCACAGTTGGCAAGTTTGTCATTGTTGTTTCATGTTATCTTCATCAGATATCACGTATCCCTTGATAAATGGAAGTCCTGTGCCAACTTTCTTCTGGTATTCAATGTAATCATACTGGAAAAAGTTCAACAAAGTAATTTCCTCGATTTCAATCCTCTCTTTAAAAAATTTCCATGAAGCCAGTGCATAACCAACAAAGCAAATAGGGTTGCAGAGAGTGATCTGGGTACCAACACTCCAATAAAACCAGCCTACGTATGAAGGGTGACGAAACCAGCTGTAAATTCCATCAGTGACCAAAACATGCCCATCTTTCTTGTGAAATTGAACTATGTGAGTAAAGTTTGACTTTGCTGTTATCATGGCAAGTTTGCGTGTTATTTCACCTCCGATGAGCAGCAAGACTCCGACGCAACTAAAAAACATATGGTTCTTCAGACCCGGAAAGAAATATAACTCAACGGCGAACTCGATCCAACTTGCAAGTGCAGCGATTTTGTACTCTTTGCTGTGGTTCAATAAGAACGATTCAAGTGACAAGGTCTGAGGGTTGTAAACGGCCATCATTATATATTCAGAGAAGTGAAAGAAGGATAGTGAAGTCGCGTACCAGCCAAAACAACGGTAACTTGCTTGCGAGAAGCTCAATACAACTGAGCAACCGAAAACACAGCCGAGGAACGATGCTCTTTTAGCAATGTCAGAATGTGGCGTTAAATTCGAAAAACTCCATCCAAGAAACATAAAAGCACTTGCAGATAATACACTTGACAGTGAACTAAAGGTTGATGGTTTAAATAAAGTAAGAGCAAGGCAAAAGTAGACAAAAAATGCAACTAAGGCAATTTTACCCTCTTTGATAACCGCCATCTTGAAACTTGGTTACCAGGGCCCTGTAGCAATAAAGCACAGGAAACCCGGTTAACTTCAAATTCCCGGGTCGTCAAATTTCATTATTTTTCAAAATATAAACAATGATAAAATCCAATTTCATAATATTCAAGATTGTTACTAGAATTATCAAAAGGTTAGAAAGGGAAAGTTTATACAGAAAATATTAAAAAATTTATAAAATATGAAAACAGTTTTCCTATAAAAAACAATCCTTTGAAGCATTTGAATTTCATCTGCATTTTTGAAAAAGAGAGATTGTAATGGCCATAATTTAAAAAATGGGAAAATGAATGAAAATAAATAGTGAGAAATGTAAATCGAAATGTTGAACATCGAATGGGATTAGATATTCTGCACATTCTGTCTTGATGCCATATAAGGCAAATGTTTCCTAATAAGGCACACATGGTCTGGTGTGTTCTTGTAGCGTGGTACAGGTTTATGTAACTGGGATTTCTCTCACATTTTGAACCTTTGTACTACTTGAAATCACTGAAAAAGAAAGACAATAATTACTGCTAAGTCTTCATTCAACCTTTGGCTCTAGTTTGAGAGAGTGGTGTGAAATTTGAGCGCTTAAAACAGAAGTAAACTAAGACTGTTTTCGCCTAACTCGTCAGACTAGCACGCGAAGTCCCGACATGGATACAGAACTGATGGATTCAAGGTAATTATAACTTTGTCATTAAATTACTCTGGTTTGGCCCAATTACTCTGCATAGATTAAAAACTGGGAACTATTTAGACAATAACGCTAATATATATACTCTAGTTTAGGGTCCTAACTTAGAAATATCCGTATATTAGGAGATGTATCTGCTGTTCAGACCACTTTGGCTACTGTATGACCAGGATGAAGTTAGTTCCTCTACAAACTTTGTCCTACAGTTTCCCTAAAATTAATAAAAGCTAATTTATTTTATCTTTAATTGTGCATAGTTATTATCGATAATATTCTTAGGTATAATTGAATATGCGCTGTCTGAAGGAATTTTACCACACAATAGCTTTCTGTGGGGCTTTTGTTTCTTCTGATTCGTTTAATTTCATTGGTTGTAATTTACAATTTGGTCACTCAGATTTGGATTTATCAATGAAACTCTCAAGTTTCTCATATCTGTTTTTTTTTCTATAGATAAACAAAATATTGTTCTAGTATTGATGTACTAACCCTAACTTTGTCCAGCTTATCTTATTTTTTGGCTAAAAAAAAACTTAAAATAGGAAATCCATTTTGTATTGGAAAAAACATGGAAACATATAATTATCAATTTCTTCAATTCAACAGGTCAAATGTTTGACTAAAGTTCACACAAAAATTATTAAAAAAAAATTCCATATTTTAATAATAATTTTTGTTTTAATTTATTTATATTGTTCTTATTGATACTATTTTTTCTAAGCATTACTGATTTGTTCAGTTTTTAGATATTATTTTACCTGCTTTCTTTGTTTTGATTGAACAACATGTACATGGAAGTCACTTGATTTCCAGTCTACGATGTGACTCAAATTACATGCAAATTCATTCAAAATGCTTATTCCAACAAACTGGGCCTTTTGTTAGAAATTCAGCTGTTACAAAAACTTTACTTCAAGTTTCTCTTTCTTCAATTGAATCCTTCAACAAAAGAAAATTATTGCCATTATTTAAAAAAGTACATTGTAATGTTACATTTTCTTATTTCAACAATAGAACATTATTGTTACTGTTACAAAATGGTACTTTGTAATGTTATAATTATTCCATATAGTTTTCCTATCATCCCAACTAAGCAGTTATTGACATAACGTTGTACATCAATTACAAAATATACACGATTTGTCATTCATACAAAGAAAAAATTGTCTACACTTCCATTTTGTGAAGCCTAACAGGTATAAGATACAGTGCAACCTACAGCTGTAGCTGTTACATTGTTGATACAATTCATTTTCTTTCTTCCTAAGTAACATACATTCTATTAAAAAGCTAGTGGGATATCCTCAATTTAGTACAAGATACTTGAATCAATATTAACTTTATCTGTTTTTATTTTGTAGATCAGTTAGCAAATTGTCTCAATCAGGTAATTACATTTCTTTAGTTTTTATTTTCTCATAGTGTTTGTTTGTAATGTGCCCAGTTCCATCCTTTTAACTTTGATGAGAAATGACTGCTTCATCACCAGAACTACTCCTAAATATTACTTGCGTGTATGTTTGTAGTGTATTGATAAATTTATACTGCATGTAGAATAATATTCTGTGTGGTCGATCTTTTGATTGCCAAGATCAATGTATTTTAGACTTCCGGTCTACAATGGTGGCATGGTTGGCCGAGTGGTGAGGGCACCAGCCTTTCACTGCTGTGATCTGTGTTCGATTCCCAGCTTGGGCACCGGATCATATGTGAATTGAGTTTGTTTGATGTGTTGTTCTCTACCATGCCACAAGGGTTTTTCTCTGGGTTATCCGGTTTTCCTCCCTCGGCAAAAATCAACATGGGAGGAGTGATGTATGAAAACTATTTAATGTAGAGGTAACAAGTGCTAGTGCCAGCAGAAGAATAACCACTATGTGGATCTGCTGTGGAAAATATTATTATTATTATATTATTATTATACAATTGTGCAACACTGTATTGTGTGATATATTGATTAGAAGTTCCTTTGTTTGTCTAGCTGATAATAGTCCAGTACCAAGTCCAGGAAAACCAGACAGTACAGATGGTTCTAAGGTGTGTATAGTTTAATTGGCTATCATTTATTATCATGATACACTTCACTACAATATCTACAAATAGGGTTTGATATAGGTTTGTTATCATACAGTGGATTCAGTAATTTTGTATTCTTGTCAAGTAATATTGCCACTTAGATTTGAAGAGGTAATGCTTGATTTTTAACCTTCTTCATTATTTTTTATATGAAGTGTTGATAAACATTTTGGCTTTGATTGCTTTTATTTGCAATGTAATTCAACAGAAACAACAGCTCAGACAATAAATAATTCCAACAATAGAACCAAGCTAACAAAGTACACATCAATAGGTTCAATATAAGTCCAGTACATGGAAAAGTATCCTATTATAAATTATTATTATCATTGTTATTTTCATTTTATCAGTATATAATTATGAATATTATGGTTACCACTAACAAAATATATATTGTTATCATTATCATTATGATCTCTACATCATAATTAACTGCAATCATCATCATCTTAATCACATTACATCACCATCATCACCATTATCATTATTACCATCACCATCATTATTGCCATCATTATCATCATTATAACCATCATCATCATTATCACTATTTTTGTACTGTATTATAAACTGAAACCTTTTTATTTTCTTTGCATGCAGTCTACATTTTCAAGAGGCAGGAAACGTAAGAAAGCCTACAAAGATACCAATGCACCCAAAGCACCACTTACTGGATATGTAAGGTTTTTAAATGAACACCGCGATAGAGCAAGGAACGAAAACCCTGACTTGCCATTCCATGAAGTCACTAAAATCTTGGGAAATATGTGGACACAGTTACCATCTCCTCAGAAACAGGTTTGCTTCTCATAAACTGATAAAGTCCTTTTCACAGTTCTCGTCGATAAACCTCTGCCTCAATACCATGTTACTAATATATTCTTTACAATTTATAAATACGGCCCATGGAATTTTAAAGTGTTTCAATTGTTTCTTAATGTGTACATAAATTTCCTTAAATTAGCACATGCTCTAGTCAAACGGTAAAGAATATATCATACACTATCAAGGCTTGTGTTGAAGGGGTACTGAGTGTTAGTCAATAATAGAAGAGAGTAGAATGGAATAGGATAGAATAGAATATTTTATATATAAAGAGGGTAATTAGTAAATAAACCCCTTCTGGCAGCTGGGATATCGGCGAGGATGAGAAATGGTCCGAGGATGAGAAATGGTCCGAAAAATAAACATTTGGCCGAGAAGCGAAGCTTCGAGAGCAAATGTAATATTTTGAGGAACATTTCTCATCCGTGGACATTATAAGCCGATATTCCAGTAAGCCAGAAGGGGTTTATTTATTTTATATCCCAATGACTTTATCTTGTTTGGTTGGCGAAGGAAAGCCATTAAAGTGCAAATTTTCTTACCGTAAAATACATTCACAGCGTATTTAGTCGACTTTTTTGTATTGCTAGGTGTCGCTTCTTGGACTAGTCTTTTAATCTCATTATCAGAGGTCTTGATAAAACGGTTTTGGTTATTTTCCATGGCTCTTTTTTGTCAAAAACAAAATTAAGCGGACAAATATCAACTTTGGACGGGGGATATTGACTGATACCCGTCCGCCGAGAATGTACCACGTGATCCCTTTTGACCAATGACTGCGCGAGAAAATATATTGTTGGGATATAACACTTAATATCTAAAGATAACATACACATGGCCCTCAAACTAATAACAAAGAATAACTACTTTACTGGATTTTCGAGCTTTAGCCCTTCGTCGATGTAAAAGATTTTAGTAGTTAGTTAGCTGGCACTGTTATTACTCATAAAGTGTTGAGATCTCAATTTTCTGTTTTATTCAGCTATATTTGGAGGAAGCAGAGAAAGACAAAGAAAGATACATGAAAGAACTTGAAGAATACCAACAGACAGATGCATATAAGAATTTCATGTCCAAACAGAAAGCTTTAAGAAAAGGTAAGCAATATTCCGAATAGTTCCTCTTCACAGTTCCCTTTGCCATCTTGAAAACTAGCCAAGCCTTTGCATCGAAGAGAGATGACATTGAGCTTGCAATGATAGAAACTTTTTAACACCTTGTGGGACAATTATTCATGTGTCTCTATCACTGCAAGCTCAACATTTGTCTCGCTTTAATGCAAAGGCCTGGCTACCTTTTAATGTGGCGCAGGGAACTGTGAAGGGGACTATTACCTAATACCAACAAGTTTAAATAATAGTTAAGTTATATAATTATTAATTACGTATCAATAACGATTTTCGTAATGTACTTAAGGAGGCTTGGGTCAGTATTTTTCGCGCTCACCCAGCGACGTTTGAAAGGCCGTAGTTCCCGCGTCAGAAGGTATTTTGACAAGATTTTTTAATATGTCTACATATAGAATAAAGTTTTTAAAAAAGTTATTTTTAATAAAATCGATAATATTTTAGCCGACAAATGATAACGCCGTCGAATTTCTATGTAGCCTATTTTTGGGAAAAATCGACCTAAACTTTTAAAACCACATAGCCTACTTTAAAGCTGTTACCTAGGTCAACAATCTGGCAAAGTTTTAAAAAAATTCATCTCACCGATTTTGAATAAAAACGGGACAATTTTTTTCAGTGCAAAAAATCATTGTTTTATAATATTTACCGATAACAACGGACTTTGAAAAGATAAATCAAAATCCTTCCAGCCAGGTATTAACAGGACATTTTTCTACATTGTCTGTGAATTTCAACAAATTTAGTCCACGGGATATTTTTTGGGAAAGGATACTGAATCGGCAAAAGTTTGTCAGTTTTTGTGCAAAACTTCTAATTTTTACTTCTGAGCACGCTAACGAAAAAATCTGAGATAACTTTTTTTTATTTTTTTAGCTATCAAAAGTTCACCATATTTTCAAGTGCGCCTCTAAATTTTATAGTGATTGAAATATTTTGAGGCGGTCAAATAAAATTCTGAACGTGGGTATAAAAAAGCAAAAGCATGCAAATCATGTATAACTCGAAAATAAAAACAAACCGGCCGCTGCAAAGCGAAGGCAAATATACCCACGTTCAGAATTTTATTTGACCGCCTCAAAATATTTCAATCACTATAAAATTTAGAGGCGCACTTGAAAATATGGTGAACTTTTGATAGCTAAAAAATAAAAAAAAGTTATCTCAGATTTTTTCGTTAGCGTGCTCAGAAGTAAAAATTAGAAGTTTTGCACAAAAACTGACAAACTTTTGCTGATTTGTATCCTTTCCCAAAAGAAATCCCGTGGACTAAATTAGTTGAAATTCACAGACAATATAGACAAATGTGCTGTTAATACCTGGCTGGAAGGATTTTGATTTATCTCTTCAAAGTCTGTTGTTATCGGTAAATATTATAAAACAATGAATTTTTGCTAGGAAAAAAAATGACCCGTTTTTATTCCAAATCGGTGAGATGAATTTTTTTTTAAACTTTGCCAGATTGTTGACCTAGGTAACAGCTTTAAAGTAGGTTATGTGGTTTTAAAAGTTTAGGTCGATTTTTCCCAAAAATAGGCTACATAGAAATTCGGCGGCGTTATCATTTGTCGGCTAAAATATTATCGATTTTATTAAAAATAACTTTTTTAAAAACTTTATTCTATATGTAGACATGTGTTAAAAAATCTTGTCAAAATACCTTCTGACGCGGGAACTACGGCCTTTCAAACGTCGCTGGGTGAGCGCGAAAAATAATGACCCGAGCCTTCTTAAAATAAAGATTATTAATTATTAATTAATTATTAATTATTATTAATTATCATGGCGAGCCGCAAGCCTTAGTTAAATCCTTTCAGGTGCATTGAAGGCGTTCGAAATCACAGCAGGAATACATAACTCCTTTTGTGTTCGCAACCAGATCCAATTATCACCTTGCATGTATCTCTGATATCAGATAGAACGGCTTGTTACAGTGAACGTGCTTTGTACTCGTTATAGTTCTCGTTATTAAATGTAAAATCTTCTAGTTATCACCGACGTTAAAAAAGAAAGCAATTATATAGAGTTAGGCATTGATATAGTAAATTTGTGTTCTCTTCTTTTCAAATAAAGGACTGAAATGTTTCTGCACACAGGAGAAATATTTGATTAGGCTATTTTTGATCGTTAAAAATTAATGGACAACTCCGAATTGCTTTGTTAGGTCTCGAATTGAAATGAACCCAGTGTGTTGTCGGTGAGCAAATTAATTCATTTGAAGTAATCGCGAGTTTGACCATGTAACAAAATATTTGAGTAAATACAGCTAACTTATTAATAACTATATTTCATATTTGTAGGTCAAAATAGTAATCCACCTTTTCTTACTACGATCACGTGGTATAAATGTCGCTTTGTGATTGGTTCAAACGAAAGTTAGGACAACTCTAGATTGGTTTGGAAGTCGCTCATATATATGGAGAATTTTGTAAAGTTCGGATTCTCTCGTTATTAAAATGGTTAAATATTGCTCTGTTAGGAAGCACATATATACATATCTAAACAATAGATAGAGACTAAAGCTATCAATGAAGAAGTAAGGACTTTACACGTGAAATTGGGCAATGGATCGACGTCAATGGATTCAGCTACAGAAAGCTGAATACCACCCACTTGATAATTTTAACTTCAAAGAGTTTAAAAGCAAATGATTAACTTGCTAATACACGAGTTTTGCTTTACTGAAAAAAGAGCGGCGGGAAAAGCGATCATTTTCTTTCGCTTTGATTCGCTTGCTTAGTTTTATTATAGTTGCTGTTTTCACGGCTTGAACGGCAATCAAAGATAACATTTTTAATCATCAAATTACTGTTCTAGAGTTGTGGAACATAAACTTAACAGCCAGACAATTTCAAAATAGGTATTAATGAGCTATATTTTCAATTTCACGGGTAGTTTGTAAGCTTCAACCTAAACTCACTAAATTAAAACTGACAAACATAATAATAAGAAGAAAAACTAATAGCTAATGGTTTGTGATTCATTGGAAAACTTGCAGATTTGAACATGTTCATTGCAGTACTAGTTTCAGTGTATTTCTTCTTCCTTTAGAAAGTAGAAGTTAAAAGTTTGAAATTTTTACTCATACATCTTTGGAGTTTTTGATTGAAATTATAAGCGAAAACTTGACTAAAATACATTTGTAATTTTTTAGCCGTTTCTTCAAAACTTAGTTTGACTGACACCATTTAAAAGAAACAAACATACCTAAAGATGATTTGCAGCCAACAGTCGGCTTTTGAGAGGATTTTTTGTCGGTTTAACTTTCATAAAACAACATCTTCAGTTTTTTTCCTTCGTCGTTGCATTGTAGCTGAATCCATTGACGTCGATCCATTGCCGAATTTCACGTGTAAAGTCCTTACTTCTTCATTCATATGATAGCTTAACTGGTCTCTACTAAATATTAGTTTAGATTTGTATATATATGTGCTTCCTAACAGAGCAATATTTAACCATTTTAATAACGAGACAATCCGAACTTTACAAATTTCTCTATATGAGCGACTTCCAAACCAAGTAGAGTTGTCCTAACTTTCGTTTGAACCAATCACAAAGCGACATTTATACCACGTGATCTGTATGAAATTTTAGTAAGAAAAGGTGGATTGAGCGCATGGTCTATCTTTTTTGTCTTTTAGACATGAATTACATATATCCTATCCTTAGTACTAACTTTTCACTTGCTAAGTAATGCATTACAAATTCTAAGGCAAATTACCAAGGATAAGAAAACACATTTGAACCAAATGATTTTGTTTGTTATTGTTCTTGAAATATGATAATGCTTGATCAAATATACATCCATACAAAAAATATTATCTTGTCACTTGCTAAGCAAAGGCGACACACCCGATTGCTCGTCCTTATCAGGTGAAACACCTGAGATAAGAACACACAAGGACAAAAAATATATTTTTAATAGAAGTGCTAATGTTTGATCAAATTAAAATATATCTTTATATATACCAAAAACGCTATCTTGTCTCTTACTAAGCAATATCTTGGTACACCCTAAGGTATAAACACCTGGGATACGAAAACACATAGACAAAAAAGAAATTATTAATACTAAATTGGTAATGTTTAAGAATAAAGCTACCTTAATTTATAACAAACAACAAATTAATACTAACTTTTCACTTGCTAAGCAATGCGTCACAAATTCTAAGGCAAATATTGTTATTGTTATTGAATTTCTAGTGTAGATTTGACGTCTCGAGCTCCTGGAGATTTGCCTGAATTGGCGCCAAAATCACTCTCCAATACAAATCTATTTTAAAAATAAACAGGCAAACCAGCAAAACCAGATGGGAATAAAGAGTCTCTTTGTCTAACAATACCAGCTAACAATCCCAATATTGTACAAACATAGACTTGTGATACATAGGGCTGCTTGTGCAGTCCAAAGGTAGCCCTATCTGGCGAGCCATCAATGGAGGTCAATGTCGTTATATCAACAGCATTTACCTCGAATAAGTATGGTTTAGAATAAAATACTTGTTGCTTTATGAATCTAGATGGACCATGGCTTACCGATATCCAAAGACTGACCAAAAACACGACAGAAAGTCATCAGCATTTACGAGCAAAGCCGAAGCCGCGCCAAAACACTTATACGAGAAGTAAATATATTTAGAATAACCCGCGCTTTTGATTGCGTTACACATATCGCTAACATGAGATTGCAATTGGCTCGATTGCATATTGCTGACAGCTATAATGAAGAAGCTAGATTAACTTTGTTACCACAAGAATTTTTAATCCTAGAAACCGTCATTCAAACATAATTGGATCGAAAATATGTGCGGCTTCTCATGACTATTTTTATATAAATTATTGCTTCAATTATGTGGTAAAGTTAAAATGTAAGGGGTTGTGAATGCTGATCTGAATCTGCCCAATAAGTAGGACACATATTTTATTTGTTTTTGTCCTAACTCTCACACAGTAAAACAAAGTGTTATCACTTAAAATCATAAGATAGAAAGTTTTAATTTTTGATTTTAAATTCATTTGGTCTTTTTTCGCCAATGTAATAATATTCAGATATAGAGTTAATTATTTTATAAACTACTTATTATAAATTATTTTTCTGTCTGTGAAAGTCTTTATTATAAATGATATGCGTACTAAAACAATTTATCTAACAATTTACAGAAACAGATGGTGTTAATGGCACAGCTGACTCGCAAGTAAGACTTTGTTTAAACCATTGTTATGTTTACTCCACAAATAGTTCTAACTTGTTAGTTCCCTAACACCTCAGTGCTGTAAATTTAAAAAAGGAGTTTGCTTGGTTGCACCCCCTTCCATCCTGCAACCCCCTTCCATCCTGCAACTCCAGCTCATTCTGTAATTCTTTGCATCAAGTACAGTTGAGTTGAATTTCTAAATATTTATTTAATTAATACTTTTAATAGGGTGGCCATGATGAACCAGAAAATCTACTTTGTAAACCCTGCAATATGTTCTTTAATTCACCTCACAACAAAAAGGAGCACTTAATGGGCAAAAAACACAATATGGTCTTAATGGAAGCTGCAGAGAAAGAAAAACAAGAGATTAAGGTAAAGTGGTATTTTGGTTGGCTATTTTGTTTACTAATCTAGCTTAAATGTATCTAGTTAATTGTCTGTCAAAAATAGCCACATCAAATGGCCCTTATTTACAACAATTGTCTTTAAAGTTACTTATGAAACAATGTGTGTCTGGGGTGTGACCGGGGTGGCGTAGTGCTTGTCTCTCAACACCATAGTCCAGGGCACAATTCCTGGCTGAGATATGGAGTATATAATGTATGTTGAGTTTGATGTGTTGTTATTTCCAAAACAACAAGAGTTTTAGGTTCTCAGTTTTTCTTTCCTAAGTTTTGCAAGACTCCTTCTTCTGCGGTTTGCCAAAAATGTAAGCCCTAATTTTCAGTAAAATTAGTAACCTTTTCTTCAGAAGCCTCCCAAATCCCATAACCCCTCCACAAAATCACCACCATAAATAATGATTGCTCCCTTATAGAGTACAAACATTTTTTAAAAAGCGTGAAGCATAAATAGTACTAAATAGTGATATTTTATGCTAATTCTATTGTTTTCTATTGTTGTTAATTAGCACTATTTAGTACTAATTAGTACTACTTGTTTTACGGGTATATTATTTGCACTCTATTGTATACTTTTATCCATGAGATATAAATGTGATTACTTTATTAATAAATCTTACTGGTTGTCCAGGACAAAAGTGTTACAGTAACAGTTAAAAGTGAAGCACAAGAAACATCAGAAGAAACCTATGCTGTTGATGGTGATGTTCCTATATTTACAGAAGAATTCCTAAACTACAATAAAGGTAATGAAGACTTAATAATCGATTCTACAAAAGACATGAATTAGATTATCTGTTTTGTGAGAGACTATTGTACATGTAAACCATTTTCACAAAACATTGCTGGGACATATGTTTTAATCATACTGTCCTGATCAATTATATCTTTTAAACTTAGCATGAATCTTAAAATGAAATCATTATACCAATATGTAATATGTGTAGTGTGAGAGTGAGGGTGAATTCAAAACACATCCACATCAGCTGTAAAATGTATAATGTGTATAAACAAATGCCAATTTTATTATTATTATTATTATTATTATTATTATTATTATTATTATTATTATTATTATTATTATTATTATTATTATTATTATTATTATTATTATTATTATTATTATTATTATTATTATGTATAATCCTTGATTAGTTCAGTAATCCATTTATTAATCAGTATAATTAATTAATTAATTAATTGAATGATAAATTGAATGATTGATTACATTGAGGGCACTCTAACCATGAACACTATGAGTTTTTTGTTACTTTTTTAACCTACATCCCATGAGCGAATAGATTAGAAATAAGATTTATTATGGACACTTAGTGTATTTGAACTTACTGATTCTTTTTAGAGGTTTTGAAGCAGTAGCAGGTTCAGAAAATAATAACATGAAAAAGTCAAGTGTTCACGGTTGGATTATCCTCATTGTAATTGATCTATTTTTGTTTTGTTCTGTTATCATCTATCCTTCGACATCATGAAATGTACAGAGCCCAACAAATATAATCTTATTTAATAATTTGTTTTGCAGTTCGCGAAAATGAACTAAGAAGACTTCGAAAGACTAACACAGAATTTGAAGAACAGAATGCCATTCTCAGTAAACATATAGAAAACATGAAAAAAGGAATTGACAAACTAGAAAACGAAGCAGACGAACAACAGAAGGAGATTACAGTACTGCAAAAAAATCTACAAAAGCTGAGACAAGTGTTAAGAAATAAGTTAACAGAGTTAAATATCTCAGGAATGGATAAGCCAGCAAATGCAGATGCATCAGTGGACAAATTTGTTAGTAGACTTCATCATTCCATTCAAGAGAACCCCAAAGAGAATGCAGAGCTGGTTACTAAAATCAAGGGAATCATATCATCAATTGATTATCCAAGGTAAGAATTGTAAATATTGAATATGGTTATAGTATTCTGGTAATGGTATTATGATGAATCTTTGAATCTTGAGTTCCACAAATACCAATCTTTTGTCACTTTGCTCTACTTGCCCATCTTCTCCTTCATCTTCTGCTCTTCCTGACACTCCTCCTTTTTCTCCTCCTGCTCCTGCTTCTCCTTCTCCTCTTTCTCCTCCTTCTCCTCCTCCTGCTCCTTCTTCTCCTTCTATCTAATCTGATAATGTTCTTCTCTTTGTAGTTTCTTGAAAGACATCGAAAGCTGACACAGAAGAAACCCACAGTTATTCTTTTCATTCATTCATACAAGATTGATACATACAAGGCCATAGTTATTGTTAACAAGATGAACAAGTTGAAGTTACCTTTGGATGATATTTCCATGTTGGATTTGTACAAAAAAAATATGAAATTTGTATTTACATTTTTGATGTTTATAGAATAAATACATAGCTGATAACACAGTATAGTTTTTTTTTTCAATTCTAGATTGTATTTTGGTTAAAGTAGAAATTATTATTGCATGAAACTTGATGACAAAGTGTGAAATTATACATAAAAAACTCTTCAAAGTAAATGACATAATTGACCAATTCACTGGCATGCACTAACTACAATGTCATAACAATTCAATTTCAAGTTGGGATTAATATATTGGTGCATTATTGGTACCTATGTTCAAGTTATTTGATTGTTATACTATAACATAGTCTGTTGTTGTTTGGTAGAGTGCAATCATTAAAAGTGTGCAACATAAATAGTACTAAGGCTAGGTTTACAAATTTTTGACCGGTCAAAAGATCGACCTGGACATGCCATTCACACAGAACTGATCATTACAATATTTTCGTTTTGACTGGTTAGGAGTCCAAATTATTGCACGTTTAGTGCGGTCCCTTGTGAACGGAACCTGTAAGCGGTTCAAAAATTCGTCCGGTGTAAACGTAGCCTTAATAGTGATATTTTATGCTAATTTTATTGTTTAATTAGCACTATTTAGTACTAATTAGTACTACTTGTTTCACGGGTATAATATTAATTAATATTTGCACTCTACTGTTGCTTTATGGACTTGGAGTCTACTGTTTATATTGGTTGATATTCCTATCAAGACTTGTTCTTTAACTCTTTATAGCAGTTCCTGTTACCAAAACCAAATTATCACAATGTTAGGTTTAAAATTAAGGCATACATACATACATTGGTATGAATTTATTTGATTTCTGCAAATAAAATAATCAAAATGACATTATTTTATAGAATGAATAATAGGTAATGATAATTATTTGTACAATTTTGATAGCATTTCACCATTCAATCAGATCTCTTTTCTATGTACTATTAATAAACTTGCTTGAAAAATTGTACTGATATATGTGTGTGTTTGTTGTATTATTTAAAAAATGAGCAGCAGTGTTTCATTGTTTTCACCTCATATTTTTTATACTTGATAAAACACATACTGCAAGTTTTTTAAATGGCTTAAAAAATTCACCAGTATAAAACAAAATTTTTAAATAAAACATTGAAAAATACACACCACTCTAAAAAGATGTCCCACATTTTAAACAGGACTTGTATTTGTCAGTATGAAGAGCTCTCGGCCATATAGGCCATGGTTATGGAGGTTGTGTGATTCACTAGATAAAGAATAAGAATCATAGTATCAGTTTACCGCGCCAAGTGGGTTGGGGTTCCTGTGGTACGTTTGTTTGAATGCGCGGGAATGGGATTCCTGTGGCTTTTCGCAAGCGATTTTCCCGAAAACTCACGTGGTGTGGAAGAGGGTAATATTTTTAAAAAAGAAATAATGAATAACCCTGTAAACATCAGCTAAACAAAATGTATGAAAACATCGCACCAAAATGGCTGGAATTATTAAATAAATTTATAAAAAAATAAATTTCTACTCACTCTCCCCTCCCTGCGTAATTTCTACATCCCACATGGAAAGAAGCAAGACTAACACCAGAACGAGACTTGTCGTTTCTCAAACGTCTGCGCCGTGAAGGCTGAAATATGTAAGGAAATACAAAATATTCTTCCAAATACAGAACTACAAAATAATGTGCGATGACTATGACACAGATTATGATTCAGAGCACGAAGAATTTGATCGTACTAATTTGATAGATGATATTCAGAGAATCAATCTTGCGCTCGGCGCAGACAGCGACAACTCCGAGGAAGAAGAAGAAGAGGAAGATGAGGACGAAGGTAAAATGCAACGCCTGCAAATTTACTACCTTTTATTCATTTTGCGTGTATTAGAAAATTAACACTTGTATTGTTGTGTCATTTGGGTGTTTTTATTGCTACAATATGATAAATCTTGTCCACATATTTATGCATCTCCGATAGAGCTGTCTCTTGTAAACACGGTTGTAAGTGAAAACTTCTATTTATCTTTTTGTCTTTCAGAAGCAAGTTTTTCCAGGTTTTCTCACTTCAAATCGTCGAACCTGACACCACTGGTAGGGGGCAAATATTTATGTATATTTTTGCATTTATAAGTTGTAGTTTTGTTATAAAAGTTCGTAATCCATCCCACATGTTAAAGTCAGGCACACTCGAGCTATCGGTTGCATACATTTGCAAAAATTAAGGGGCTCTATCATCCGAAAATTTTCCAAATTTTGATATTCATATTAACAATTTAAACAGAAAAGCAGCTTTAATTGAAATTGTTATGAATAATGTTTTTCAGCAGCCAAAACCTGCAAATAAATGAGTAAATTTATACAAAATATATAACTGGAAACTAGCGGGTAAACTAGTATAGGCTGCGTCAGTGTTTGATATAAACGATAGGTAATATAATGAAATTTGTAACACCGTAAAAAATGTTGACTTAGTTTGAAATGTCAGTAAAGTTAAGTCAACATTTTTTTACGGTGTTACAAATTTCATTATATTGCCTATTGTTTACAAAATATATATTAGAATTTCATATACTTATCTATTACTAATTTGATAAATATTTCAGTCTGCAAGCAATGCTCCTGATAAAACTGATTCAGTATATGAACCTCCAACAATTATAACAATAAGAAACCAAGATGAAAGTACACCAATATATGCAGAACTCCAGACTAGAAATACTGAAAACAGTCAACCAAGCACTAGCCAAATCTCAGATATTTATGGTAACAAATCACAATCAGTCCAGGAAGAAACGCCATCAGCCTGGATGGTTGAACATGAACTTTATAATTTTGCAAACGTCCAACAAGACTTTGGTGAGGCCAGCCAGGAACAAGTGGGTTTTCCTAATACAGTGAATAGTTTTTCTCGGTTGGAGAGAGAAGTGTTACAGCAGGGCTTAGCAAGAAATCGGGAATACCAGGTACATGTAACTTGTATGTAATATACACACCTATTTCAATTAACGTTGTCCATCTGGAATGGTTGATCTGAGACCGACAGGAATTGTGGGAGCTCGTTAAACTGCAAATACACTATTATAATCACGCTCGAATAATAATGTTTACTTCTGAAATACTGTTATCCATAATTCAGCACCATTCAAGTGTGATTAAAACAATGTATTTGGAATTTAATGAGCTCCCACAATTCCTATCGGTCTCAGATCAACCATTCCAGATGGACAACGTTAATTGAAATAGGTGTATACAATATGAGCAGCCCAATCTGTATGGGATATACAACGGTGAGTCCAAGATTATAAGCCATTGTACATCGCACACAGATTTGACAGGATATTGTATAATACTTCTGAAAGTCCAACGTTAGTTCATATTCTACTAAAATTGTCAAGTAAATTTTGTTGAGAAAATTAAAGTTAAAACTTATGCAAATCAGGAGGATGTTGTATCTAAATTACAACCTCGTCACGGAAGTGATTTCTTTTGTTAAATTCTCAATAATTATTCATGAATTTAATGTCATTAATTAAGTTTGTCCACGTAAAGTAGAGATTAACACACCAACAAGGGAACAATAATCATGATTCTTTGTCTAATATTTGTTTAAAGGGGTACTTGGACGAAAATGGCTCGAAATTGTAAAAATGGGTTTTAAGAGCTGAAATTTTGCTTAAATAATCTTCAATATCAAAACAATTATTGTGTAAAGTATTTTTCCGATAGTCCAAAGGAAAGTATTAAAAATTAACGGTTATTTTCTGTCCGCCATTGTTTTGCTTGTATCATGAATCCGGCTCAAGAGGATTGGGTCGAGTCAGGAAATGACATCATACCCGCAACACATAACAAACACTCGTGGCTAATATACATGTAAATCTGCTTGGAAAGTTGAAAAACTTATGTTTTAACCGAAAAATGTCTTGGTGCTGCGAAGTGTATGGCTTCAGGAGTGTTGTAGACAAAGCATCTAGTATTTCTGTGCACATTTCTTCCTTAAAACTGAGGCTGATTCAGACAAATAGAAGAGATTTTTGCGCGTCCAACGAGCAAACTTCATCCTTCGGGATTATTTGGGGTTTGTTCAAAACATTTTGGATCAAAATAAGTCTGTAAGGCTATACATTTCAGAGGACAACAACAAAGGCTTGTAACGGGGGCAATCCCAACAATTTGGCCATGGTTTTTGAACAGACCGACACACAGCAGTGTTGAGTGCAAGAAGCTGGCGTCAGGTAAGCGAAATATTATTCGAACTGACCAAGCCATGTTCAATCAAGATCCTTGATTTCACTTCTTCTTTTTCGAATTAATATGAAATAAGTGCTGCAGCAAAAAACTATTTAAGACTTTAAAAATAGATCAATTCACTTTGGTTATATGCTATGAATTGGAATATTGTTTTATTGAAATATTTTGGCTCGTTTACGAGTGCACTCATTGACAGGTCGCGTTAATTATTTATGTAACTTCTTTCAATAGTCGATGTATATAATGTAAAAGATGTTATAAAAGACTTAGCTAGATATTATTTACCGCTCGATTGGCTTTAAAAAGACTATTAGAATGATTCAGGACTGATCTAAGCTCGAAACTGTTGTTTGTTTCGTATCCGGTCGTATCGTTTTGTTTGAGTTGACATGCGATCCCAGCTTGACTCTCGCTGACCTATTTATACTGTGGATTGATAGTTATGTGAGAAACTCTATTTACAAATATTATGTGCTATGTTCGAAATGATATATGTTCACTGCAATTTTAGAGCAGCTAATTCATCCTTTAGCCGGCTCGGTTAGACTATAGCATTTGTTTACGTGATGCAGACTTGCGTGACTTAAATTACTTTGACGAATTTCAACCTAAACCATCATTTGTAAACTGACTAACTATAATACAGTTGGACTCCAAGGATGACACTTCTCTTGTATATAAACGAACAATAAACATGCTTTCATGTGATCGTTAAAAATATTTTCAAGTTTTACGTTCCAAGAGCATTTCAAGGCGACAAACTTTGCCAATTTTCTCATGGTTTGCGAGACATTTGGTCACATTAAAAAATACATGAAAAATTAATCCTTCGTCTTATGTCGTAATAAAGGTCAAGTAATAATGCCGAAGAAAGTATTGATACTTATGAGAGCTGTGAATTTTCCTTGTTTAATAAATTCGAGTTATTTCACTCTACTTGACTTTGTTTGATTTTGTACAGGAAGCCGTATAATACATCTTCTTCTTTAATAGATACAACTGGCTCCAAATCTTCATTATATCCCAAATTGAACATCCCCAGGGCTCTCCATTGAACAGCAATATATAAGGGGCTTTTAAAAATACCCTTAGATTTTGATACCCTGATTTTTTCCGATGTAGAGAACAAGTATTGACTAGAAAACTTTAGTAATTTCTCTAAAGAAATGTACGGTGAAATGGAGACTAATTAATATTCGTTGCGTGTATGACGTCATACGGCGAACCGCTGTACTCAATGACTTTTTGACCGTGAGACAAACAAATCAATGGCGGACGAAAACGTAACCGTAAATATTTAATACTTTCCTTTGGACTATCGAAATAAAACTTTACACAATGATTATTTAGGTATTGAAGATTATTAAAGCAAAGTTTCAGCTCTTAAAACCCAGTATTTGCCATTTTACAATTTCGAGCCATTTTCGTCCAAGTACCCCTTTAAGTGTATAATTAACAGTTATTCCACGAAATCGAGTCATACATGAGCTGATAGCCAACGAGGCGTACTCGCCGAGTGGAGCATTTTCGATGTGTTTTGAATACATTTTGGTTTGCCGTCACATGTCATTGAGCGCGTGCTCGGTATTTTCACTTTCGATTATCTGTCATTTTTCAAAATAAAACGATTGAAATGTTATTTTGTTGGTTTATACTAAAACAATTCCTCTTCCTGCTCAGTTCAACAAAATGCTCCGCCATTTTGTTTGTTTTCTTCTACCCACGGTATATGTAGTGTTTACAACATGAGCGGCCGTGTTGTATCGGCAGATACAATCGCAAGCCGAAGGCGCGCGATTGTATCGCCGATACAACACGGACGCGAATGTTGTAAACTACTTAAAAAATGTCTAGGTTAGCTCTTTCATATTTTACCAAAATTTTCAAGATTAAAATAAATTTTGCCGTAAAATTACCAGTTGAAACTTATGCAAATCAGGATATACAACACTAGTGTTGTATCAGATTTACAACACTCGTCATGGTCATGATTTCTTTTGAAAATGTCTCATTAATTATTCATGAATTTTTTAAGAGGTGATAGCCTAGTAGTAGGAAGCCAATCAGAGCGCGAGATTGCTCATATCTAGTGAGTGTGGATATAATAATAAATGTTAGTGAACATAGAATATGAATAATTAAATCTTTGTTCACAATTAATTATGCTAGTATCGAGCAGTTAGCTCTAACAAACATATGTTGTTTTAGACATGTCAAAATGACAATTCTTTTAGTGTTAATTTCTTTTTAAAGTCATTATTATAATTAGTATTATCATTATTAGAGTACAAACACTAAAAGTGTGCAACATAAATACCACTAAATACTGCTAAGTTATGCAAATTCTTTTGTTCTCTATTGTTTAATCAACACTATTTAGTGGTAAATAGTACAAAGTATTGCACACTTTTAATGTTTGTACTCTATCATTGGTAGGTAATCTAATTTAATTTCTAACACCGTAAAAAATGTTGACTGATGTTTCAAGCTTTAGCCCTTCGTCGGAGTAAAAGTCTAAAGGACGAAGGGCTGAAGCTCGAAACTTCTGTAAAGTTAAGTCAACATTTTTTACGGTGTTACAAATTTCATTTAATTACCTATCGTTTACATCAAACACCGGCGCAGCCTTTACTAGTTTACTCGCTAGTTTCCATTATTATCATTGATCAAGCGTTCTTGTGTTTGTTTCAGAGACAACTAATAAGGGAAATCAGTATACTTGATACCTATTTAACTGACAACAAAAGAAAACAGGTAACCTATGAAATATATGATATTTAGGTAATCCACTCTACTAAAGAAACAGAAAACACTGTACATGCATGCTGTGTGAAGTTAGAAAGCATGTGGTGTTGTCAGAACATGAGCAAAGTGTTAAGGAGGCTTCCTACAGTTTTTCTAGTGCTCAACCAGTCAACTTTAAACGGCCGTAGATCTGATATGCAAACACCCACGGCTTTTGTGCAGTCGAAGTGATTGTTAGGGTTTTTCTTTGCAAAGTTATGGGATGGCAAATAAGAAAGGATGAATTTGTAGCTTAAAAAATTGCCTCTCAAATTATTCAAAATCGGATTTTCAATTAATTTCTTTCTGCGTAAAATCACTGCTAATCAAAAACCGTGATGTCATTGTTTTGTCGCTATGGTAATGCTGATGTAAACAAAAAACGCACCCTGACAAACTTCAATCTTTATGTAACAAGTGTGCTAAGTGTAAAAGCTGTGGGCATTTGCATATCAGATCTAGGGCCGTTTTAATTTGACCGATCGAGCACTAGAAAAACTGTAGGAAGCCTCCTTAAGAGAAGCATGACGCGATGTGGAACACTTCCTACATACAGAACACTAACTGCACACAGCACAGAAAGCAAGTTTTCTATTTCTTTTATAAAATAGGAATTGATCAACGTGCAAGCACGCAGTGTGGTCTTATAAAGCATGTGCCTCAACCAGTCAGAATACACAATTTGAAATAGCTTTTTTATAAATGTTAAGTATTGTTTACCTGGTTGCAGTGGTAATAAATAAAGTTGGTAATAATGGTAATGAAGATCAATGGTGATGATGACAGATGATTGTGATGGTGGCAGTGATGATGATGGCAGTGTCATAGTGTGGTCATTTTGGCAAGTACACAGGTATACAAAAATACATGGAAAACAATTTAGAAACATTTGAAAATTTTTTATTTTTAAAAAAAAAAAAATTTTTTATTTTTTTATTTGCGTAATAGACACTATGCCCCTGGATGGTGGTGATGTTGATGGTGGCATTGATGATGATGGTTTTAGTGATTGTGGTGATGAAGATAGAGACAGTGATGATGTCTGTGATGATAAAATAATGTTGGTGATTGCAATGATGCTGTCTGTCTAAGGATGAAATTAATATTGTAACAATTTTATTATCCAGTGTTGAAAATTCTGATAATTTTAAAGTGTTATTTCTTCTTGATACTTGTAGTTTGATCTAGCCCAGGTTACATACAATCATAATGAAGACGATGCAAGTGAATGGAAGAACTTACCATCTTTATACCTATTTAGCAATCCATATTTTAAAGACTCTAAGGGTGTGGTAAGGTCTAAAACTCTCATTTTTTGCATGTAGGGGGCTTACATTTATTAGTGTGTGTGGGGGGGGGACACGTATCGGCAATATTAAGGGGGGTCACATTATTTTCAGAGGCTATATAGGTGGGGAGGGGGTTGTTACAAAGTGTATGCTGTTCTGTAGGGACTTAGTAAAAACTGGATGAAATATAGAGGGGTTATGATATTTTTGCCAACCAGGAAGGGGGGTTGGGTAATATTTGGAAAAGACAACAGGTGATTTTTCTGACCCCTCCCCCCCCTCATACACTAATAAATGAAAGCCCCCTTAATATGTAACTAGCCTGCATACAAAATTCAGACAAAATTAATATTAAACAAATCTGAAGGCAAT
This sequence comes from Metridium senile, assembly GCA_949775045.1. Taxonomy (NCBI): domain Eukaryota; kingdom Metazoa; phylum Cnidaria; class Anthozoa; order Actiniaria; family Metridiidae; genus Metridium; species Metridium senile. The sequence continues at coordinate 8,205,780 of OX459099.1, read as the reverse complement.
CTGCACTTTTCCAGGAGCACTTTTATCAAACCAATTTAAATTTTTTAAATTAAATATTATTATTAAATAGTCATTAGACAAAATTGAAATATGGTAACCTGCTATTGTTTTGACTGACTAGCCTCATGTTCGTGCTATATCACAATAGAATTTTCACATGTATGCTAGCTAGTCAATATATAAGGGAAGTTATTCATAAAACTTCAATGGTCACCATTGCCTGAATCCATTTAATATATACAATTGAAAATTTTGATTAAATCCAGCAAACAAAGCTATACTTAAGGTGCTATTTGCAACTTCTGAGTTTGTAATAACATTGTCAAATTTGAAGAATATTAAAGTTGTCCTAGCTGGCTTCAAACCTACTCTCATTGTCAAATTTGTTTGAAATTTAATAACTAGCTGTTATTATGGATGCATGCAAATGAGACAATAAGCATTGTATTGACCCAATAGCCAAACTTGTATGATTCTTAAAACAAAAGAATAGCTCGATCATTTGCCTGTTTGCAGCCATCCATAATAACGTACAGCTATTGTTATCTTTAATTTGTTGTTTTATTTTTATGAGCAGGGTCCTCCTGATAATGAAGATGCTAAGCATTATAGGAATCTAATGACTGTTAGTGCCTACGAAAAGAAGCCTATTGCTTGTAAGTAATGTTGACATTAATAACTGAGACAAAGTCAAGGTTATTTTATATATGAAATAACACGGTACTCGAAGAATTGATGAAAAATACTGCGCATATGATGATCGAAGTGGCTTAATACCACAAGTGTGTAGCATGAGTGGTATGCTGCCTCTTTCATCAAATACTTTATTAATTCTTTGAGAACTAAGGTGGAATTTCCTATTAATAACACATCATGTACATAAAATGCGAGTCTCAGATGAAGAAAAAGGTAAAAAATAAACACAAACAAACACAAGCCGGGAAGGATGCATGCAATTAATTGATTGCATGGTATTAAAAAAAAATTAACAGTCAATCAACCAATCAGAATCAAGCATTTTATGTCTAGATGTGGTATTAACAATGATATTCATTGAGGCTGCATGAGGAGAATAATTGTTTTAGAATAAATACACATACTAAATGTGTACCTTAAACATGTTCCCATTTAAATCTGTGCTATGCAAATTTTGTTGATGTGTGCTAAACACACAGATCAACCAATCAGAGAAGTTCACTTTAGAAATAATATTCTCTGATTGGTTGATCTGTACTGTGTTTAGCACACATCAACACAATTTGCATAAGTACAGATTTAAATGGGAAGGTACACATTTAAATGGGAACATGTTCTTGGTATTTTGTTTGTTTGTGGGTTTATAGTTTTGATGCTTTTGCATATTTTATTTTGGTTCCACTGAACAAATGTACAAAAAATGTACAAAAAAATCACTCTTATTTAGAGCTTATTTGAAAGTTTACTAAGGTCTCTCTAATGATCTGTCTTTGCATGCTACTTCCAGGGAATCCCAGAGAAAGACTACATCTAGCAGAGGGTGTAAGGATGCAGAATCTCAAAATAAAACTAGCTCCATTGTTAACAAGGTAAATACTGACTACAGTCCTTCCTCAGTGTGTTGTTATTATAGGGTCACTAACACATGATTATGAAAATCTCTGAAAATTTTCATAGTCAGGACAAATTCAATAATACGACTGTCTGAAAATTCACAATTGAAATTGTTGAATTTTTGATCTATTTTGATTGGTAATCATTGTAGGATTGATCAGATAACATATAGACATCACTCGGATAGTTTTGGGGGTGTTTTGAAAAAAGTTGAAAATTGGCCAAAACTGGCATTTTTCTCTGACCCCGCGTACAGCCAAAATGTCCAATTTTTGAGCAAATTGAAATTGTTGAATTTTTGATCTATTTTGATTGGTAATCATTGTAGGATTGATCAGATAACATATAGACATCACTCGGATAGTTTTGGGGGTGTTTTGAAAAAAGTTGAAAATTGGCCAAAACTGGCATTTTTCTCTGACCCCGCGTACAGCCAAAATGTCCAATTTTTGAGCAAATTGAAATTGTTGAATTTTTGATCTATTTAGATTGGTAATCATTGTAGGATTGATCAGATAACATATAGACATCACTCGGATAGTTTTGGGGGTGTTTTGAAAAAAGTTGAAAATTGGCCAAAACTGGCATTTTTCTCTGACCCCGCGTACAGCCAAAATGTCCAATTTTTGAGCAAATTGAAATTGTTGAATTTTTGATCTATTTTGATTGGTAATCATTGTAGGATTGATCAGATAACATATAGACATCACTCGGATAGTTTTGGGGGTGTTTTGAAAAAAGTTGAAAATTGGCCAAAACTGGCATTTTTCTCTGACCCCGCGTACAGCCAAAATGTCCAATTTTTGAGCAAATTGAAATTGTTGAATTTTTGATCTATTTAGATTGGTAATCATTGTAGGATTGATCAGATAACATATAGACATCACTCGGATAGTTTTGGGGGTGTTTTGAAAAAAGTTGAAAATTGGCCAAAACTGGCATTTTTCTCTGACCCCGCGTACAGCCAAAATGTCCAATTTTTGAGCAAATTGAAATTGTTGAATTTTTGATCTATTTAGATTGGTAATCATTGCAGGATTGATCAGATAACATATAGACATCACTCGGATAGTTTTGGGGGTGTTTTGAAAAAAGTTGAAAATTGGCCAAAATTGGCATTTTTCTCTGACCCCGCGTACAGCCAAAATGTCCAATTTTTGAGCAAATTGAAATTGTTGAATTTTTGATCTATTTAGATTGGTAATCATTGTAGGATTGATCAGATAACATATAGACATCACTCGGATAGTTTTGGGGGTGTTTTGAAAAAGGTTGAAAATTGGTCAAAATTGGCATTTTTCTCTCCCGCGTACAGCCAAAATGTCCAATTGTTGAGCAAATTGAAATTCTTGAATTTTTGATCTATTTAGATTGGTAATCATTGTAGGATTGATCAGATAACATATAGACATCACTCGGATAGTTTTGGGGGTGTTTTGAAAAAAGTTGAAAATTGGCCAAAATTGGCATTTTTCTCTGACCCCGCGTACAGCCAAAATGTCCAATTTTTGAGCAAATTGAAATTTTTAAATTTTTGATCTATTTTGATTGGTAATCATTGTAGGATTGATCAGATAACATATAGACATCACTCGGATAATTTTGGGGGTGTTTTGAAAAAAGTTGAAAATTGGCCAAAATTGGCATTTTTCTCTGACCCCGCGTACAGCCAAAATGTCCAATTGTTGAGCAAATTGAAATTCTTGAATTTTTGATCTATTTTGATTGGTAATCATTGTAGGATTGATCAGATAACATATAGACATCACTCGGATAGTTTTGGGGGTGTTTTGAAAAAAGTTGAAAATTGGCCAAAATTGGCATTTTTCAGCCAAAATGTCCAATTTTTGAGCAAATTGAAATTTTTAAATTTTTGATCTATTTAGATTGGTAATCATTGTAGGATTGATCAGATAACATATAGACATCACTCGGATAATTTTGGGGGTGTTTTGAAAAAGGTTGAAAATTGGCCAAAACTGGATTTTTTCTCTGACCCCGCGTACAGCCAAAATGTCCAATTTTTGAGCAAATTGAAATTGTTGAATTTTTGATCTATTTTGATTGGTAATCATTGTAGGATTGATCAGATAACATATAGACATCACTCGGATAGTTTTGGGGGTGTTTTGAAAAAGGTTGAAAATTGGCCAAAATTGGCATTTTTCTCTGACCCCGCGTACAGCCAAAATGTCCAATTTTTGAGCAAATTGAAATTGTTGAATTTTTGATCTATTTTGATTGGTAACCATTGTAGGATTGATCAGATAACATATAGACATCACTCGGATAGTTTTGGGGGTGTTTTGAAAAAAGTTGAAAATTGGCCAAAATTGGCATTTTTCTGACCCCGCGTACAGCCAAAATGTCCAATTTTTGACAAAAGTCATAAATGTTGTGGTTAATTGTGTCATTAATTAGATTGAAAGGGCTTGAAAGTCAAAGAAATGTGGATCATATAGAAGTAAAAAGCCTGAAACAGGAGATCAATAAAGTAAAGTGAGTAATATAAATTATGCTATAAGAGCTCACGTATACTACGTCATGTGAATGCCTAAAGACTGCTTATTAAATTACTGTCTTGAAAATGAACAATTTCCAAAACGTAAATAATCATTTAGTTTTTTATTATAAACTAAAAGTTTTTGTTTGAAAATAGAGAAACACCTGAACACTTGTTGGAAGAGAACCTGGAAGGAATTGACTGGTACAAGATATCTAATGAATATGTAAGTAATATAAATATACTTATTTGGATTGTGTACAGATCCATACCATATAATTTATCCTATAACCTGGATTATCAATTAGCCCTGTTGATGGATTACTTTTATTACCAGTATTTATGGAGAAAACTTGTGGCCATTTGCCCAAACTTGGGCTAAATTATATGCTTACTAGCTTTCTGACTGACTGCATGACTGGTTGACTTCATGTCACTGACTGACTACAATCATTGACAAAAGTGTTGGCACGTATGTGATAAAGTAATTTCCACACTGCTGAAATTCCACTTCTCCCCCACCCCCCTTCGCAATGTTGAGGAGGGAGTCGTTGTTTGGTGCTTATGTGGTTGACCTATCAATGTGCTATCATTTTACACCAACATTGATGTGGGGGGAAGGCGGGGGGATTTTTATACTTAAAATAAATGAAGTTATATAGTCACTATGAGATAAAATACTAAAATCGTGCCAACTACTTGTGACAAGGATTGTAGCTAGTTGGCTGGCTCAATGTCCGACCGACTGACTTACTGACTGGCTGATTGGTTACCAGCTGACTGACTAACGAGAAATAAATATCTAATACGACACAATTGACTTTTGGAATAGTCGAAAATAATGTCTATTTTAAATTCTGAACAATATTGATGAGAATGGCTGTATGTGCAGCTTGTACATAAAATAATGAATAAAAGTTGCATATATAATGTTTTGTCTTCATTTATTTTCTAAAGTGTACAAGACGAAGTTCAACTGAGTGCAAGCTTGAATGGTGCCATTTTGGACATCCTCGTGTCAATAGAAAACCCTGGACAAAACAAGAGGACAAGATGATTCTCAGTTTAACTAAAGGAAAAGATCATGTTAACTGGAATTTAGCTGCCCAAACACTGCAGGTAATTTGGTCAGATATATGTACATGTTCAATTCCTGCCAAGGGAATATGATATCTATCTGTATTTCACTTACACACCAAACGCATTCCAATTCATTGATCAAATATATGTTACAAGCATAATTTTAAGATTAAGCATTTTTAATGCATATTCAGCAAAACCACTGTCTGGTTATAAATGATGATAGTAATGATGATAGTAATGATGATGGTGGTGATGACAATGATGATGATAAAAATGGTGATATCAACATCATTATGATGGAGATCTAGATTTACAATCTTATGATGACAATAGCAGCTCAATGATTATAATGTTGATGATGATGACAAGGATTTGATCACAGTTCATCTGTCATTGTCAATGATGACCAACTCAATCACATCTTGACATGGTACAGTGACAATAGTTACAATGAGGTTGATAATGGTGATAGCATTAATGATGATACATATTTTGTATGCATTAAAGTTGTTCACATTAATTAACCCATAAAACAAAGTGTATTAGTTCAAGTGTGGTTATCATAATCAAATAACAGCAAAAGAACACAGTGGAATTAAGGTGCATTAAAGGGTGATTATTGCACTAAACTTTGTTTTACATGTCAATGAAAATGGCCCTATTAATTATAATAGACTATTAGTTATAATTTTCCTCATTGTATTATAGACCAACAGAACACCCATTGAATGTTTCAAGAGATACCAGAGAAGCCTGAACAAAGACCTTGTTAAAAGGTAGTATGTGTGTGCACCATTATGTATGCACAGTTTTAGAGCTATTTTAGTAAATTTTGGTCCATTTTTGTTTTAGTAAATGGACTCCTGAAGAAGACAAACAACTTGTTGAACTGGTGAAGATGTTTGGCATGAGAAACTGGCAGAGAAGTAGGTTTAATTAACAAGCAGTGCAAAACAAATGGCCATACTCCATATTTGCAAGTATTGCAAGACAACTTGCATAGAAAATTCAAAGTGTAACGGTATCTTAAGAATGAGAAGAATCACTTGCTGAAAGGCATCCAACTGGTCGAGTGCCATTGTCAATCTCTTGCAACTCCACTAATTAGCTGACCATGGTATTGAAAGATAGTGATGTTTTCTCATTCTTTTTCCATTCTAAACCCTCTTTTTAGTTGCTGATTTCATGGAAGGTCGTGTTGGTGAACAATGTATGCATCGATACATGAAGGCTTGTATACCAGAGAAAAAGGGAAAGTGGTCTGACGATGAGAGTCAGGTAATGGCACACACATACAATTTTTAAGACATAAAAACAATTACTTTAAATACAGCCTTTAGCATCTATTTTGGTATGCTCGGTTAAAATAGGGATCTGTCAAGAAGCTTGTTTCATTAGTCCCAATGAAATATATTTTCCTCAAAATGGTATCTGGAAGTAGCTGTTGTCTATGCCTTCCTTCAAACCATGTGTGCCCATACGATTGGGGATGCACTAGTGTGGGGCAATATATGGAAAACGTCTGATGAGTCACAGACCCAATTGAAGTCTGATACAGTGATTCCAACCACTTTAATAAGGTTACATGTTCACAATAACTAGCGACCCCAGGTCGCCTGATCTGTGAGCTAAGTAAGAGTTGAAGAAACCATCTAATATTATAATCAAATGCATTTTCTAACATATATCATATAATCTGACATTAATAGTATTCCTTGTTTTTGTACATTTGTTTAGAAATTGAAAGAAGCTGTTGAAAAATGTGGATCAAACTGGGAAAAGGTGGCAGAATATGTACCAGGACGCACAGGAACACAGTGTAGAGAACGGTGAGTGGTTACTCAGTCACGATTTGAACGTAAAAACCAACATCATAGCTGACTGTTAGACTTCTACGCAGACGCTTTTATGTTCTGGTCTCTAGTTCACTCTCCTAAAACATAAAGCATCTGCGTAGGAGGCTAAGCAAACCCTCTAATTACCCATTTCCTTTTTCTCTGCAATGCACAATGATGATAATAGTAAACGTTAGAAACATTATTATACACTACCAGATCAATTTTTATTATCATGTTTTGTATAGACTCATATATAGTAACTAATTATTTGTAACTTAATTTACAAGGGCCACATTGGAAAAAAGACCTCTCAGGGTCTTTATGTGTTTAAGCACCCTAATAAAGTCAAAAATAAATGACTGTATTTCTTAATGTTGCAATATCTAGAAAATACATAAAGCAAACCTGATTACAATATAATTATAAAAAATGTTGCTATGCATAAGTATGGAAGTGATGATATAATAACATTAGACCAAATTGGCTATAGTGTTGAAATTGACATTTTGACCCAATTTAAATCTTTTGGAAATAAGATTCTTTGTGTTATGAAATTCGATATCATGTGGAAAATGTATGGAACAAACGTTTGATATTCCCAGAGGTTTTGAAATGGGACAAAATGTACATGTATAGCAACGCGTAAGTCGATTTGGTTTATCATAATATAATGTATCAAGAAGATCAATTTGTTGGTATTTCCACAAGTCAAACATGAAAGAAAGAAAGAGATTATCTTATTTGCCCGGTAATTATTTTCTTTCTTTTTCTTTCAAGTTATGTGAATGTAGTTGACCCAACTCTGAATAAGGGTGCTTGGACTGCTGAGGAAGATGAAAAGCTTTTGGTCTTAATAGAGAAATATGGCGAAGGTGAGGACCTTAATAGCATTATTTGAATGAGTTGTATTGGATAATTTATCAAAACTATGCATACATTTTCTCTGGCATTGAATATGGTGGCACGTAGAAATTAGCATGAAAGGAAACGTTTAATTTTGTTTATTTCTTTTCATTACTTTAAAAAAACATTTCATATATTTGTACACAATAGCTATATTAATTAATTTAACTTAATTTAATTTAATTAATTATGTTTAAATGTGAGAGCACAGGTCTTTAATAGCCCCTATTAAAGGCATCACTGTCACAGGCTTCCTGTTTAGGAATATGGGAAAGGGGAGAGGGAGAAAGCCCAAAAAGAAATCAATAACTACATTTTTTGTAAGAACACCTCCATATTTTGGTTACTTAGGGAGGAGCCATTAGACATTTGATAAGTGGGATTGGGGGAGGGAGCATTAGAAATTTGATAGGAGGGGGAGGTGGGGGGGGGGGGGGGGGAGGTTGATAGTTGTTTGTGCAGGATATTGTTTTTACCCTCGAGTTTGTGCAATATGTTTTCCCACTTTGCACGATATATGTTTCAGGATTTTTTGCTGAACACATACTGTTTTTCAAGATTAAAGCTGTGCACGAATTTGTTTTGGTAATTGCCCCCTTACCCCACTCCCCTCAAATGTCTAATGGTCTGTCCCTTAGTTGTGTTTGTTCACTGCTTGTAATATTGTTGCAATCTATATCGCATATTTAAAACGATGAACATAAACGTTGTTTCGAACTTAATCAAACATAATCTACAGAGCTGTCTGATCTTACATTCTTTCTTGCATGATAATTTTTTGATCATTATCGCTACCATTAATAATAATAATAATAATTTATTTAGCGCTTTTTCCTTAAAAGACTATAAGCGCTTTACAATATCATAAATACAAAAACTAATATTACAAAAACTTAGAGATATATAGACTATATTATTGTGAGGATCTATATGATTTAAATATATTGATAAATAAATATGTGTCAATGTATTTATATATTATTAGTAGAACACTATTTTTTCTAATTTAATAATTTTAATATCTTGGTTCACTGGATTCATATCACCAATGATTACATCAAATATGTCCTCGTTGGTTGATATAACCATTATTGATAGAAGAGGTTCATTTACCATAAAATATTTTAATTAAAATGTGGCTTAGTTTTTAATTAACCCATATGATCCATCGTCAGGGCAAATGAAAATAGGCCATAGGGTCCGAAAACTTGTCATTGTAAATACTACACTCAGTCTACACTCATTGTTATACTCTGTCATTCGAACTGAGAGCAGTACTGCCGATATTAACCACTACATCTTTATAACGAGGAAGAGGAAAATCGTCGATTATTTCATGATACCTAGGCGGTGGGGGCGTGGCAACACATGGGCAGGCATCCTCATAAGATGGAGGCTCGTCATATAATATTGGACTAAACGAGTTGCTTTCTTCTCCCCCTTCTCTGGTCTCAGCTGCTTCAGTATTATTCGGTGTTTGATTTCTGGATCCAGCTTCAAGCCTTGCGTTACACTTGTTAATAATTGTACAATAACACATTCCTAGTATCACAGGGATGATGAATATAAGAAGAAATAAGTACGAAGAATTAGACAGAAATATAGCTGAAGAGTAATCCTCACTGTCATATGTTATATCATAAGTTTCAGTATCATCAAACGTTCCATAAGAGTCAGTGTGATCAAGTGTTCCAGTGTGATCATACTTTCTGTAAGGCTCAGTTTGATGAAACGTTCTATAGCCGTTTGTAGAATAAGTCTCCATTGAATTACTGTTAATTCGTGGTGTTTGTGTGACCGGTGTGACAGCCCAACATTCATTCCACTTAGCTATGTCCAGACATTTTGATCGACAACATCTTTTCCATGACATTTCACCGCAATCCTCGTCGGAAAGGCACCCAGTAGTAGAAGCAAAAATACTGAAGACTGCTAACAGAAGAACTAAAATTCCCTCATTATCACCCATATGTTCTGATATAAAAACCAGAAGCAACAATTAAAAAAATGAGAAATCGAACGTAGGAATACTGTATCAATTTAGCGTGTAAATAGATTGAGATAAATTATCAAATGCAAATCCTTCCTTGTCTGTGGTTTTGTCGATGTTTTTCTTTTGCTGTAATTACGTAGAGGCAACGTTAATTATAACTTCCTTCATAAAAGCGAATGTTTATGACACTGCAATCTAGCTTGGTCGTCGTAAATCCCAAATAAAACAGATTAGTTGAATAGCATTTTGTATATCCTTACGCTTTCGTGAATATCCTTTCTCTTGATAACGTAATAGCAACGTCAATTATCAATCTTTAAAACCCCCAAATATTTGTAACATTGGTATCAAGCTTGTCAATCGCAAACATACAATAATACAAAATTCTAAGACAAAATGGTGGCTTTATATTGTGTAATTTGTTTCTTTTCTGAAAAACGAACAAACGTCGATTGTCAGTCGTTACAAAATCGAATGTTAATCTCTGTAGCTATTGCACTGTCGTCTCGATGGGGAATTTCAAATGGCTAAAAAAGTCGATTAGCATTGTGTGTGACATTCTGTGAGGGCCTTTTTCGATGATTAATACTTGAAAGCAGTTTATTTGCATTGACGTAATTACCTATGTCGAATCAATTCTACTGGTTGAGATAGCAATCTCTGGTTCGCCTATCTTGAAATATATAGTCAGACTGGGTTAGATATAACGTATAAAAAATACAGAATAGTCGGAGTTTTGAGTTTTTGGAAAATAATTAGTGAAAACATGATAGGTAATAGGATGAGCTTTGGTCCTTCGTTCGAGTGAAATTAAAGAGATAGACTAAGAAGTATAAATATGAAGCGGGAAAAAGTGATGATCCAATCAGAAAGAGATAGAAAATGTAGGAGGATGGAAAGAAATGAGATGAGTTAAAAACAAAAAAAAATCAAAAGTAGATATAATTTATGTCTAGTTCCTAAATTCGAGGAGTACAAAAAATTTTATGAAAAAAGATGATATTATTTTTATTCAAAAGATCATGATGATGATAATAATTATATATATTATAATTATAATATATATTATAATGATAATAAATTTACTTAAGACATCATGATGATAATAAATAGTAATAATATATCTGGTAATAATAACAACTGATAATAATGATGAATGATGTTGGTTGTTGATACATGATTAAATAATTAAAAGGATAATAAACATTTATAGTGGACATTTGTTTAAAAAAAAAAAAAACGTTTCCCTGCAAACAGTTTCCAGTAGACATTAATCTTTGTGATGAACCTACAGAAAACCGTCTGAACTGCTTGCTATCAGAGAATCAAGATAGCGGCTTAAAGTGCGTCTTGTAGTCTATCTTATGTAATGGAAGTTGCTATACTTGTATGCTAAAACCTATTACAGTGAGGATACTTAAACTGTGAACACTTGACTTTTTGCACGTTATTATTTTCTGTTCCTTCTACTGCTTCAAAACCTCTAAAAATGAAGCAGTGAGTTCAAATGCACTAAATGTTCATAATAAATCTATTCGCTCATGAGATATGGGTTTAAAAAAGTAATAAAAAACCCGTGAATGCTTGACTTTTTTCATGTATTATTTTCTGAACCTTCTACTGCTTCAAAACCTCTAAAAATGAAGTAGTGAGTTCAAATGTGTTCATAATAAATCTATTTGCTCATGGGATGTAGGTTAAAAAAAGTAATAACAAAACTCACAAGTGTTCAAGGTTCGAGTGCCCTTACTGTAAACATGAAACAAGAAAATAATTATACTGAAATGGTTTGATATTTGTGTTCAATTCTTTAAAGGAAACTGGGCAAAAATAGCCAAAGAACTCGTTCCCAGGACTGACAACCAGTGTTGGCGGAGGTGGTCTGTGGTGAGAAAGAAAGAGGTATGTGATGACGTCATTATCCTGATTAATTGCATTCCATGATATAAGTCAACTTTTGTAAATAGCTGCGACTTTGTCGTAATATTTCAGACAATCGATTTAAGGAAAATATAGATTGATTCAATAAGTCAGATCCAGCTCAATAACAAATAAACAAACAAACAAACAAACAAAGATGTTATTAAACAAACAAAAAACGACAAACGCACACAAACACATAAACACATAAACAAGCAAACAAACAAGGAATCAAACAAAGAAACAAACATGTTATCAAACAACAAACAAACAAACATAAACAAATACAAGCAACCAAACAAATGTATAAACAAGTACAACAAAACAAGCAAATAAACAAACAAACAAAAAATGTGTTATCAAACAAACAACAAACAAAATATATAAACAAACGCAAACAAACAAAACAAACAAAAAAATAATAAATAAACGCAGAAACAATCAAATAAACAAGTAAACAAAGGGAAGCAACTGGGACCGACTAAGTCTAAAGAAAATAGAGCGCGTCATGCTATTCATGCATTTAAAGTTTTTTCCCCCTTGTTTGTTCTTTTTCAGGCTATCGACTATCGCCTGAATACAGTGCGCAAGAGAAGAGAAGAAATGGTATTGAACTTTGTTGGAAGAAGAAAGGAAAGGCCATCGATAACACCAAATGTAACGTTTGTTTAAATGATATTATTTGTTACTTTATATAATGTTACAGCGCGACGCGCAAAAGTATGACCACATTTAATGTATTCGCTTACTTCTATGCACGGGAGTTTGTACTTTAAACAGACACATTTGACGTGAAGTTGTCTGATTTTACCTGAAAAAAGGCGTGTAAAAACTCGTTTCGAAGCATAAAGTCCGTGTATAGAAGTATGCGAATATATTAAAAGTGGTCATAATTTTGCGCGTCGCGCTGTAAAATCGAGCTGAGATTCTAATAATAGTTCCACACTTATTTTCTGTTTAGGATTTAGATATTCAAGATGTTCCTGTTATTGTAAGTATTACTATAACTTTATTTATTTATTTCCCGTTTTTCTTACTGCAAATAATTGAATAAGGACTTACCATTTATTTAAGATTCCGAAAAGAGATCCAAGACCAAGAAAGAAAAGAACACCAAGAGCTAAAAAGACTAGTGATAATACAGATAAACCCGCGAAAACTCCTAAAGTCAAAAAACCTAGAGTCAAAAAACGCACGAAGGAGAATGTACCCGGCAGCGACCATACATATGCAGCACCTGTTGTAAAAACAGAAAAGAATCCAGGAAACGAGCAAAGAACTCTGAAACCAAAACCAACAAACCAGGAAGATGCTAATGCTGATTCTTTGAACGACCAGGAAGAGGTGGCGGAAGAGGAAGATGAAGTGGCTGCTGTTGTTCTATCCAGTGATGATGATTGGGATGATACTACTGTTAGTATTGATATAAGTAAACTTGGAACCAGGGCAAGTGCCAGGAAAAGAAAAGAAAATCTTAGTTATGTCGAGAAAGATGACCTTACGGACGTTCCCGTCGATATTCCTGTTGAGGACATTCCTGATGATGACAATAATGTTGGTGATGACCTTCCACAGGTAAGATTGATGACATTTATGGCAGTTATTTTAATAGGCTTCTCTCGGATTTATTTTTTATTATTGCTTGTTCTTGTGTATTCGTTTCGTTTCGTAGGGTTAGTTTGTTTTGATGTGTTGTATTTTTGTTTGTTTGTCGTTTTGTGTGTGTGTTTGTTTGTTTTGTTTGTTTGTATGTCTATTTGTTTTGTTTGCAGTTATCTTTATGGGTTATTTGTTTGTTTATGCATTTATTTGTTTGTTTTATTCTTTGTTATTCTTTCTTTGTTTACTTCCTTGTTTGTGTTTGTGTTTGCTTGTTTTAGTTGTATTTACTATTCACATACGCGGTCGGTATAGTATATATAAATATTCTCTGCAATATTAATAGGTTCCAGTTGAAGAAGAATCAACTACTAACCTATCAACAACAACCAGTGAAGGAAATCAAAAGCAAAAGCAAAAGACAAATCAAAACGCAAATAGTAAAAAAAGAAAGACAGTTGGAGAGAAGAAAAAGACAAGCGTCAAAAGACGAACTCGAAAGATAAACAAGCAGACAGTTGTAAAAGATATAATAATCCCCTTACAAGAAACAGTAGATGACAGCTTTTTGTTTCTATCGGTAATTATAAATATTCGAGATACTAGGCGCTCTCTGATTGGCTGGCTACCTTGTTTATATCACAGAGACACGCTCAGCGAAAAAGTATCAAAATTATTTTATAAAAGCAATATAACGCTTTTGTTTGTGTATACATACTGTGATATAAAAACTCTGGGAGACTTCTCACTTGCTCTACAGCACCTACACTGCAAAAACGGCCGAGTAGATACAACTCAGAATATTGAATTAATCATGCATTCAGGATGATGACACTTTATAGTGGGTAAACCCAACTCTATTAAGAGTAAAAGTGAAGTCAAACTCAATATATTGAGTTCATTGTGCTCAATGGCACATCTACACATTTATGCTTACTCTTAAAAATGAGTTGGGTTTACTCACTATAAAGTGTCATCCTGAATGCATGATTAACTCAATATACTGAGCTGTATCTACTCAGCCGTTTTTGCAGTGTAAGTGTTTATATCATGGTATATAGATTCTTATATATTCTTTAAGACAGATGTATTTTAATGCGCCCATGTTTTGATCAATTTATTCGTACTTCTGTTTATTCACATTTGTTTCTTCATTTCTCTGCTTTAAGGTTCCATCTTTTACAAGCAAATCAAAATCTAAACAAACACAAGCCAAGACCAAAGCTACATCAAAAATGTCTGGGGAATCTATTACTACTCCAAATACACCGACAAGGACACCTACTACAACCAGCACTATTACAACACCAAACAATACCAATCTTACCACAAGTACCAGTGTCATGCCAGTCCAGGCAGCTACAGCCAGTACCATTTCCAGCTCGACACCAACGAATCCTATTAGAACAAACAGAGTTGTAATAGCACCACGTTTTACCCCTATAGCTCCAATTAGAACTACACTTACAAATAGTATTAACATCGAAAACAATAGCGTTTCATCGTGTACACCTAATACCTCTACACCAAACATCGTGACAGCAAATACAAGACCTGTTACTAGAACAGGAACAGCCGCAGGAATTCAAGTGAGCAGTTTGTCCACTCCAAACACCAGAGAACAAAGTGTTGCTATGCAATTGAGAAAAACAACAAAAACTGGAAAGGAAAGGAAGAGACGTTCAAATAAAGTTAAGAGGATAATACCGAATCAGAATGTCACAATAAGACCTGGACAACAACAAGTGAATGTTGCACCATTCTCTCTTTTGCTGCAGGTTAGTGTGTGTACATTTTAGAGATACAGTGATGGCATCTTTCCGCCGTGTACAACTGATATGCAACTGAGTATTAACAGGTAACTTTAGACTCAACCATATTTTATTTGCACACATCAGTCAGTATATAATGATGATAGATTTTATTAAGAACCACATGATCTGAATGACAATGTAAATTGAAGATAATTAAGTCACCTTTTCCTAATATATTCAATACACTTTATTAAACAAAACATATGAACTAAAAATACAAGAGATTAAATTATACTAGAATAGAAGACAATTAATATTAACAAATAGGTGAACAAACCTCATGGTGCAAATCGGACAGTAATTCCTTCTTCCACACTGTTTTAGGGCTGCATACAATAGCTACATTATCTATCTAACCTCGTATTTCTTGCTTTAACTCTTACCTTCAGGCATTCAATATCAATGTGGCAGCCGTTTTACAGCAGCTAAATCCAGGAGGGGCTCCCTTACCAGCTGCAAGTACAACTGCTGTAAACACAACGTCAAGAAATACTGTTGTCCCAACTTCCACTGTTTCAGTAGTACCAATATCTTCCGGGTCACTGCAGACAACTCCACACAAAACACCAACTTCACAGCAAGGTAATAACAAAGGCCTTGGGCATCAACCAAATGCAACAATAATTGCAACATCGCCAGGGTCAGCACAGTTAGCCTCAAAAGATACAGTAATGTCAAGCACGCAACCCCTTTGTGGCCCAGGGCTGCCACAGTCGATAACCACAGGAAGACCAACCATCTCCACAATACATATTTCAAGAGGAAAAGATCCACAAAGTGCTCCAGCTAGTATACCGCCGTCCTCAAAACCGTCTCAAAACGACGAAACGTCAGTTTCTACTTCACAAGTTATACCTAGGTCTACTACCTCAGCGTCATCGTCTTTGAAGGACCCAAATGCGCAAACGATATCAGAAGCTTTGCTACCCTCGTCAGCAGTATCGCAGTCTGGAAAGGGTACGGAAATGCCAACAGCAACGATAGTTTCTACTTCGCAGGTCGAGGGAGACAGAAATGCAATAACGACACAAGCAACTGATAAATGCAATGTACAAAAAGGCGCAGAAACATCAAAATCATTTACTTCAGAAATCATAACTACGCAAGGTACAGACACATCTGAATTGCCAAACGTCATTGGGTCACAAGCAAATACATCATTAGTGTCTGTGTCAACGACTCAAAAACGCCGTGAAGTACTTCCAAAATCAACACCACAATCATCTCTCCAAGTTCCCGTGCAAGCAAAAACCCCTTCGTCAGCGTCGTCAATATCATTTTCATCATTACGACAAAAGGACACAGAATCATCGATATCATCATCAAGTAGATCAACCGCTCAAACCGTCGCTGAACCAACTGAAGACATTTCAAATGAGTTTAAGTCACCTTCTAGACGTAAATCAACCAAGCCAAGAAAAATCACGTCTGAATCTGAAGAGGATTCGTCCAAATTAGATAATACAACAACATCAACAAAGACCCCTGCACAAACTTGTCCTTCAACTACAAGTGTAAGCAAACCAAAAGAGATTAGATCCTCCAACGCCCCGTCTATTCCTCCACTTCCGCCAACCTTAACCACATTGAAAGGATTGAGAAACCTACTTGCAATGAAAGAACAACTGCAGAGACTAGCAGCTCAAACTGCGCCTGCACCCAGTCAAGCGAAACAGAAGAAAGTTTCTTCAAATGAGAACACGGTAAATCAAGGAGGGCCCAGTCAAGCGAAACAGAAGAAAGTTTCTTCAAATGAGAACACGGTAAATCAAGGATGGATCCATTCTATGTTTAGTAGTTCGTCTACATCAAGCACTTCTACTGACAAAGACATAATTCCAGGAAGAACTCCAACAACACGTACAAATTCCAGAAACTCTCGAGTAGTATCAAGTGCATCTATCTCTCGTAGTACCAATTCTCAAGGCACTACAAAATCATCACTTCCTTCGAGTACTTCAGTTCGGCAGAATTCTTCACCAGGTCCATCACAAGATTTTGATAATGCTGGGCGTGAAGAAGAACTAGTGGTAGTCCACATTGATGGTCTCCGAACGCATTCAAATTGTCTACCTACAAATTCTTCATCAGATATTGATCAAACTGGAAACAATAACGAGCTAGTCGTGGTACATATCAATACAAATCCTACAAAGTCAAAGCCTCAATCACGCAACAATCCGACGAAGTCAAAACCTCGATCACGAGACAATCCGACGAAGATCCCAAGAAGATCCCCTCGATCACAAGGTAGAAAGAAGAAAGAAAGCCGCATAGAAACAGTGCGTCCAAATGAAGAGCCGAAAACTGACAAGGTGAACGCAAAAGAATCAGAATCATCCTCTACTGCATTAGGGCAAGCCACTCCACCTCCAGTCAACAGATCCAACATCGATCCCTTTGTAAAATTTGCCTTGTATCGTAAAACACCAGAATACAAGCTCCTATCTGCGAGGTTTCACAGTCTATTTCTTTGGCCGATGCTTATGTCTGAAGTTGCAGTATCAGGAAGGTTATGTCCAACGTTGCGTAATCAATTAGCGCATGTTATTCAAAGTCCTGGTCCGACACTATTATATAAACCTTCTGAGCCACCTCAGAAAGGCCGCACCGAGTCCACTGTAACTCCTAATGCAGTCACTCATATATCTAACAATAGCAGTGCCAACGAGACAACGAATAGTGTGAGTAATAAAAAAGCAAACAAACGACCTTCTAAACAGGCCAAAAAATCAACTAAAGCTAGGAAAGAAACAAAGAAACGAAGGAAAGTTGTCGATGACGATGATGGTGGTGGTGGTGGTGGTGGAAACATCAATGATGGCGATGATGATTATGTGCCTCAAGTGGCTATAGAACCTATTAACCAGATTGCATCTTCAAGAACGTTGAGATCGAGAAAACGAAGCAATCAATCCCTTTCACAGACTGATCGCGATTCAAATAATGCGGGTGCATTACAAACGACAGAATCTTCGGGAAAAGATGATGTTCCGGCAAAGAAAAGTTGCAATAGTGCTGTAGCGTCCAGCGATGAACCAATAAAAATCCTTGTTTTTTCTACAGAAAAACCTGCTGAAAAAATTACCAATGACTCGAGAGCTGCACCCTCTCCAGTAGAATTTTATTTGAGTAATTCAGCAAACCAAAGCGGCTCAACGACAAATCAAAGTTGCAGCAAATCTGCGCAGAGCTCGGATTCTACAATTTTTGAAAAGGAAGGTACACAGGAACCCCGTAATTCAACTTCACCAACGCTAAATAGATCTAATGTTGTAAAAGAAATCAGTTAATCCTCTGAACATGTATATAGGAGTGAGTATTTCATAGAGAAATACAATTGAAAAACATATATGATCACCTAGAACTGAGGAGGCTGTATTCTCATATACACCACAGGAAGCCCAACGATCAAATTGACTACATTTGACCAAGAATCTCGCAAATGTACAAATGCACTCTTAACTATTAGAACCAGCAAAAGGCCTTTAATCTCCAAGCGTTCCTTCTATAATCAATTCCATGGATGTTACTAAAGAAAGTAAGGGATCCCAATTATATCATCTCCCATGCAATAAAACGTCTTTATCGCATTCCGAAGTAAATGCTGTAGGTACCTTTATATCAAAACAGTCTTCCACAAACCTTGAAATTTCTACCTTTAAAAACTCCTGTTTTTTAAATAGCTACATCTCCATCTATACCACCTTGAACAAGACTGGACATATACACCAACGGTAGAAATGTTTCGACAAGGTTTGGAGCTAATGATTCAGCTACGGCCGGTATCTGGACAACCATCCAGTAGACTTTGAACTATCACCTGAAATAATTCGTGTCTCAATAAAATGTATATACTTTGGCATCCTCAAACCAGAGTTAAACACAGCCTCAAACTCTCACATCCGGCTCCCGCATCCTCAAACGCTTTAACAAGACTTTAAATATCAACTAGCCAGGCAGATGTCGCAGGTGACATGCAAGCAAGCTGTCCGAGATGTGAGGACTGCTGTTGGTAACTAAAAAGGCCCAAAATGTTCAAGACAGCTGCTTCGACAATACTGATGTCACTCAAAACGAAGGACATTTAAAACTCGAGAGGAAAAACTCGATTAACTCCATATATTGTTTTAATCAGTACGAAGGACATTTGATTTGAAACTTGGGTGAAAAACTCGATTAACTTCATCAATTGTTTAATCAGTACCGAGAACACTCGTCGATACCGTTTAAGTGAATTCAAAGATGGGACAACAAAAGTGTCTGATGCAAAGAAAGAATGACTGAAAGCTCGTGTTTGAGAAATTAAATGACCAAAACACTTGAAACATCTGCTCCAGTGATATCCTTGTAATGAATTCACTGATGAGGCATTAACATTTGATGCGCAAGAAAGAAAATAGGAAGCAGTTTGAATTTCTGGACGAATCTTAAAAAAACAAGCTCATGCTAAAGAATCTATACAAATAATATTTCAATTATTTTATTGAAAATTAAAGTATAGAAGAAAAAGAACACACAAGAGAAATCAAAGCACCTGATACACCTGTTTTTACAAGACGCTAGAAAAAAGACATCTGATCCTCAGTCTAGAAATATTAATTCCAAACTCGTGGCTATATTTGAAAAGACCGCAATGCAATGATGGGAAATTATGTTCAATCACAGCCAATGTTCAAGACTAACTTTAAACCTTCTGAGAAAACAAGAGCTAGCCAAGGGTAGCCGTGTTAAGCTCTGCAATTTGTAAAAAAAAAACACCAACTGGGATTGATGAATGATCAAATCTCAAGCAAAGTCAGATATATTTATGATGTCGTAAAGGAAATGCTATTTTATATACCTTTTTGTAACAAACATATAACTTTTGTAAAATTCACTATTTATAATATTATAAATAAGTAAATAACAAATAATCTTTTCACAGCAGCATATCAACATAGTAGTTCTTTATCTGCTTGCACTCACACGCATTACATTAAATATATTTTTTATTTTTTATATATCGCATGCTGAAGTACCACATTTCTGCTCTAAACTTTTCACAACTGTGAACATTTTATGTAATCTTACTCTTTAATATACCTATGATAACATATTTCTTAAGGATCTAGGCCACGATAACGTTTTCCTATACATTCGGTTGTATTTGTATTTGTTCATAAATGTCCATGAGCTATGTCACAACCCACTACCATGACAGTAACTGTTTTTTCTATGAATTCTGTAAGTGTACGTGTATTTGTTCGTAAATGTCCATGAGCTATAACCCACTAGAATGATAACTGTTTTTTTATATGAATTCAGTTGTATTTGTTCATAAATGTCCATGAGCTATGTCATAACCAACTACTATGATAACGTTTTTCTAGTAAATGAATTCAGTTGTGTTTGTTCGTAAATATCCATAAGCTATAACCCAGTAGAATGATAACTGTTTTTTCTAAAAATTCGGTTGTATTTGTTCGTAACTGATAGACGCACACGATGTTATTGCCCACGGTCACTCGACGGGAAGCCATTAGTAGGCAATAAGGGATTCAGCTTCCTCAAAACAACAAATAATACTTCATAACAACGAGTCCATTAACTAAACGACGAACAACCACTTGTTGATAATTGTGGTTTTTATAAAATTATTAATCAACGGCCTTAACAAAGAAACCGTAATTCATTATGCTGTCGTTGACCACATAGAAGGATTTCCCGTCTGATTTTTACTCGTCTCAAAAGCTCAAGGAATTCCAGCCCGACCAAAGACTTTATTCGAGACTTCGCTTGAAAGGATCAGATGTCATTGTATTGATGGGGATCTTTTGGGACAAAGTACATTGGACCAATCGTCATTTCGTGATCTCTCCGCCAAACATCTGGTCCTTCAAGAGTCGAATGAAACTCAAGACTGGCATTTAAACTCATTGCCTGACATTCTGGATAACTTTTCGATTATTTTTTTAAAATACATCATGTTTACATGTTATGAATAGCCATGTTATGTCGGTAGTTTGTCATCACGCCAATAGACCACCTGTTTGCCTCGTCCTATGGACATAGAAGCGGGCTTGTAATTACAACTTGTTTTGTTAAAAGAGATCTTGTTTGGCTCAAGAAAGAGGGCTTTATTATACAAGTATTGCTCTGTTTCTACTCAAAGATAGAATTCAAAGACAATCGAGTTGACGCACGAATCAAGAGGTGTAAATAAGAAGTGTCATTTTGCTATTCACTAAAACTCTGCGTTGCGCTTCCATTTTGCTATTTCAAGGTATAGCGCATGTTATTTTCGTCATCTTATTTTCTTTAAGGAATCTAATGAACAATAGGCCGATTCGTTTAAAACATTCGCTGAAGGAGTTCAGCCTTAAAGTCTAATTGTATTATTCGAGTTTTATTTCTTTTTTATCACAATTCAATTTTGCAAACAACCAATCATCGAGCGTCCTTTCTTCCAATATTTTTTTCGATGTGTTTGTCGTTCTTTCTTTTGATATTATTTCTTTTATTATTGACCTTGAGTCTGTTTTTTTTATTGGTTATCTGTCGTTTGGTTTATCTCCTTTACTTCCTTTATGGTCTAGCTATATTTACTAGTTATCTACTCGATAATCTATCATCGAATCTCTGAAGCATATAGATCGATGAAATCAGAGATAATTTCAAGCCTTCACGCTGAGAACTATTGTCTTTTTTCAGGGCAAACAGTCGTCTAATACCGAGTCCACTCGATGTAGGTAATTTAGTATAATTTATGCAAACATGTGTTGGTGCAACAGGTGGCCGATTATTAAATTGATTGAAAACACGTGGCCAACACTTAAAGGGCTTCGTCGCGATCATTCAATATGTTAACACAATATCTTCGAATCACGCAAATAACCAGTTTCTTAAAACCTCAGACACCAGACTTTAATTGATATGCATTTACAAACATAGATAATGATTTAAGCAAAACTTCCTGTCTTTCTTATTTCCAATTGACTTTTGTTTTCGTAACGACCCCTCACTGGTCATTGAAACTCGCCGCCTTATTTTATCATACCTTCTAACAAAAGAAACCTAACATTTATTTTCGTGTTTTCAGCTTGGAGTTAAACGGATTATAGCCATTACATGTTTTAGTGGCATTTGAGTCATTCGTGCATGTAACTATTTCATGATTATATTATAATGATGCGTGCTTGCATAAATGACGGGCCAATTCGTTTTACCTTAAGTATTATCAATTTATTTAACTTTGGATATTAAAATTCCATAATGAAGTGGTTAAACTTTATCGCGAGTCTGCCTCTGTATTTAAATGACTTCGTTGTGAAATTTTAACAGTGAGTTAGGTCATGAACTAATTAATTTAAGAACATTCTCCCGTGAGCTCATTTCGTCTCTGTATTTTCGTGACTTTCAATACTTCCTTGTGAAGGCATTAACAAGCAAACTTAACCAAACATTGGTCTTGCTTTTGTAATATCATAGTAAACATTTTCCTTGAAAGTTGTATAGGAGTCAGTCGCACGGAAGAGTTATAAACTTATGAATTTATTTTTCGTTATCCAATGTATAGCATTTGTTTTCTGCTCAGAGCATCTTTTTCAGTGGAGTGCGCGCGTAACCTCGGCTTTGTACAACTGATACCACCGGTGCTATGTAGGATACAAATTTGGTAGCTTTTAATACTCCGTTAAAAATATAAAGCACTAAGCCCATATGTTTTTAATACTACTAGGTTAGATGGAATCATTTATTTGACTTTGAAGTATTTATCATTCTTCAGTTGGGCGATTTCCCGAATGCGGCAGAAAAGTTCAAATAGAAAAGGCGTGTGTTTATAAATAAATGGGTAAACACTGATAATAATGATCATGCTATCGAACGTTTATGCCCGTGGGCTAGAGTGAAGAATGGATCACCACCAAAGATCATGCAACCTTTATTACAGTGCAAACCCGCCTTACGGCCACCCGCTTAATACGGCCATCACGTTATTGCAGCCAGTTTTTTATGTCCCGATGAAATACATGGCCATACATTTTCTATAAAATTTACCCGTTAATAAGGCCACTTTGGGCTGTCCCTTGAGTGACCGGATTAACGGGGTTTCACTGTACTAACAGAAATTAACCTTAAAGTAGAGAACAACATATCACGAAACTGATTTAAACGTTCACTTTGAACTCCTCACTTATGCCGCATACTGAATTCAGTTGTCAAAGTTTAGTGAATTCTGTGGCTTAATTAATTTGTTTTAAACAAAAGGCAAAGCAAAACAAACATTCTTTCTGCTTACACCAGCAAGAACTTGACTGATACACCAAGTTCGTGACATTGAACAACACGTCTTTGTTCCATTTTATCAGCGAGGGACACGCCCATTTTTTACAATTCAAATAAAAAAAACGGTGACTTTCACTGACGTTTTGGACGTTAGTCCGTCGTTCCACTTATTCGTTATTTTTTTCAGAAACACATTACTGAATACCGATATTTTTCAATGGATACTTTCAATGTCATTAACGTTGTATACGAAAGACATCAACATTAAACAAAATGTCACGTGACACCACACAAGTTCGTTCTAAATGCACGATACTAGCATCAATTGTGAACATAGATATAATTCTTATTCCATGTTCATTGTTACTCATAAAGTTCAAAATCAAAATTTAAACACTCTGAAAATAAAACAAAGGATCACGTGTCACTTATTGTAGGTCAACGTTAATGACATGGACTGTATGTATCAGTTTCTCAATTAGGCCGACTCGGGAATGTTACAACATAAAGGGCACAAGGGGAGGGTCATTTTCCCCGCCAAAGCGTTAAATATTGTCAATCACCATCAGTTTCTTATCCATTTGCGTAATATTACCGTATAAAATAGAGCAGATTCTGTATGACTGTCAAAAGTGTCGTGCCGTGTGCGCGCCTTGCCGCGAACGTTGTTTGTAAAAAATGTTGACTTATCATGTTTTGTCCGCGTTCGTGCCGTGAGGCTTAGTCATGCAATATATATAGAGCTTATATGAGAATATCGAAAAGAAAACGACAAAAACGGGCGGAACAAAAGGACAATGAAAAGGGGTTAAATGTATAAGCAATTGTTTGTTAAAAATTGATATTCCAAGAATGCAAAATATCGTGGCTGTTTATATGGAAGCGAGTTGTCCCTGCTAGCCGGGATAACGCTATTGTCTTGAATTCCCCGGGGAACACAAAACAATAGAGTTATCCCGGCTAGCAGGGACAACTCGCCCTCATATAAACAACTGGGGAACTCGAAGTCTGAACCTTTAGTGTGTGTTGTATCAAACACGTGAGCCAAAAGACATCATGATTAGCATTTATGTAGCGAATATGTTAAATCGTAATCAATTCGAATTCTTGGCGTTCTCGATATACAGTTATAAAAATACAAAGCATATCTCTGTGGGCTGCTCCAACGAGCAAGACAAGCCATTTTGGTAGAATTTGGTACCAGTCCTACCTCTCTCCCAATAGGAATCTCACAATCCTATGACGTCTACAACGTACTTTCAAGAACATTTTAATCACAGGACAACAATAATAGACTACAAGTTTAACCTTCTCAATAGACTGAATTCATTTAATACGTAGACAAAAACTGATGAAGATTTAGCAAATGATTTGGATACAAATTGTTCAGACATTTTTAACGATGTTGATTTGAGAGTATCCTCCGCAGCTGCTCTGGCCGTTTCAGAGGACCCTTCTCAAAGCCCAGGTGAGCAGGTTATAATAACGCTAATGACACATGTACTACATTGGTGTTTTTGAACACCTTATCACTGAAAAGAGTAAAGCATGGTTTTCACTAGCGACGCAACGCAAGCGCAAGCATGTGAAAACGAGACGTGAATAAGCGCAAGCGCAAACAAACTATTTACTAGTGCCACGCACAAGCGCAAACGCAAGAAAAAAGGAAAATTTTTGATATCTTGCGCTTGCGTTATCACTGCGTCAAACGGTTTTCACGACGAAATAAGGTCTCTAGCGCTTGCGCTTGTGTTTGCGTCGCTAGTGAAAACTAGGCTTTATACTTATTGTCATTTAGGAACGTAGAACGTTTTGAAACCGTTCTGAATGGTGACAGGCTTATCTCGTTTCAGCAAACCAATAGTCCAATCCACAGTTCTCTGCGACATTTTGAAAGGTAGCCGTGCCTTTGCATCGAAATGAACAGTGAGCTTATAATGATAGAGACCTTTTTAACGCCTTGGACAATAAATTTATTTCTCTTATCATTGCAAGTTCTTTCGTTTTCATAATTCTTCCTAATTTAGCTATATTACTCTCATTGTTACTATTATTGTTGCCAGGGTGAATTCTTGTAATTTGTATCAAAATAATCAAATACTTTAAACGATTATAATTTATTAGTACTTGTTATCATCCATTTTCATATATATTATATATTATCATCCATTTCCATTGGTCATAGTAAATGCATGACTAATATATTTTGAACGGATAATTTTAGCTTTTAAAAACCTATTTTACAAAAATAAATAGAAAAGACCTTCTGTTCCTTCGCCAGATTGGAAGATTTTAATCTTTGATGAAGATTTCGATCTAAAGTAGATCTACTGTAGAGTGTATTAGCTTTTTTTTAAATTCGTGTTTACAATTTTTATGGGTTTATCTCAACTGATCATGCATTGGCTAGTTCTCAGTATATACATTATTCAGAATAGACGTTTTAGTGCTCATTATTTTAAATATTTATCTTTCTTGGCTTATACAAAAGAGAGTTACAGTGAGGACACTCAAGCCGCGAACACTTGACTTTTTTAGGTTACAATTTTCTGAATATTCTCCTGCTTCAAAACCTCCAAAAATGAAGCATTGTGCTCAAATACACTGAATTTTCATAGTAAATCTTATTTCTAATCGATTTACTCATGGCATGTGGGTTAAAAATATTAACAAAAAAACCCTCCATAAGTGTTCATGGTTCGAGTGTCTTCACTGTAAATAAAAGTAAATTCTTGTTTATCAACTTATTTTTCATTCAATCATCTATTATTAACATCGCAAAACGTCAGTCTAAGATATACCTACTTCAACAATCGTTGCCATTAAAGCTACAGTTCACACTCTGAAGCCTGCAAAGGATGACGGTATTTATTTTAATGTTATCGATTTATTCATAGCATATTTTGGTGTTTGTGTTATATGACCATAATGAAGAAATTGTTGCAGTGGTAGATAATACATCAAATATTTCTTTAAAAAAAACGTGTAACAAATCACAAATTCGTTCATATGACCGACATCCTTTGCAGGTTTCAGAGTTTCGACTGTAGTTTTGATTGCGACAACGATTTTTGAAATAGGTACTCAATGTACATTCCTATCAGTCTAGAACCAATCAGAACTCTATATTGCTAGTTTGAACAATACACGGCCTTTATTCAAAAGTTATTCCACCTTTTTAGCTCTCGACTTTCACCACATTGTAAAGATGTCAATTTTAATTCGAATGTCACGTCTTTAAATTAATGCTACATATTTTAAAAACTTCTCAGAAATTTGTTAAGTGCTTTTTATTATTTGGTCATGCGATGAAAAATGCGAGGAAACCAAGTTCAAGTTCACGTATTGTTTATATGTTGAACCATGAACAGCAAGCTATTTTCACAACATGATGACGCCATTTACTACAATTACCAAATTGCTTCGAGTATTTCAAAATATGCTATATAAATAAATACTATATTGTTATAAAAATAAATATGATATGTACAAATACAATTCAATAATAATACACAACTATAATTTAATAATAATAATAATACACAAATATAATTTAATAATAATACACAACTATAATTTGATAATAAAACAATAATTCAATATTAATACACAAACATAATTTAATAATAATACATAAATATAATTTAATAATAATACACAAATATAATAAGACAATAATATAGACAATAAAACCAATTATTAACTAGGAAACATCGCAAAATATAAATAGTAAATATCATAAGAATATCAAACTAATCAAAGCACAATAATCAGGTATTCACTCTTTTACGGGACTGGATAGCATAGCCATCTAGTTACCCAACCCTCCTCCTTTCTAAACCGGGCTGGGGACCGGCTACGGCGGAGTTAATTAAGCTGTAAGTAAATGGGTGCGCAAGGCATTATTCCACTGATCTAATGTAATCAGTGAAAGACGGGCTAAAATGCATGTACGTATGAAGAAACGAAATAATACGTACATGCCTTCCTTGCCCTACGGGTTGTAGTTATTTAAAAAAGATATGCTATCGAGGCTTTGTCTACGCAATAAAGAACCCATTATTCTTCAAATAATGGTACTTGCATGTGTTTTTTATTTGCTTTTTTTCTAGTGTGGGGTCAGACTAACGGGGTCATCTCTACTAGCTTTGGTGGGATAAACTATTTTTATTGTAACACATGATAAATAGCATAGATCGATGATGCTATCGACATCGCAAGTCTTTTATATAAATGTAATTTTATTTTTGGATCAGAGTAACGGGTGTTGGAGCGTAGGTTTCCTAGCTCCATGCAGCCGTCACGCCCCAAGGCCAATCACGCGTTAAGCGGGAAAATTATGATGATGATGACTAGCTTTGGTGGGATAAACTATTTTTGTTATTTGCCAGTAATACATGATAAACAGCATGTACATGATGCTATCGTTGTCGCCAGTCTTTTATATAAATGTATTTTTTTTTCATAGTGCCAGGCGAACCCTTTTATATGATTTGTTCTTTGATTGGTACATCATATACCGAGTATATAATTCCATTTGAAAATTCCAAAATTGTTTAAGTAATCACCTCAAGGCTGTGTGGATGTAGAAAATACAAGTGATGCGAGGAATATCCTTTATGGTATGACAAACAAAATGCATTTGATACGTGCCACTTGACATTCAAATTCATAGCATTGCGTATATATATATTTATATATTTAAACATTGGAGGTCTTTATCTTTATAATATGCATAATGCATATTTGTTTAATGTTTAATTTGAGGGGGGATTGGGATACTTCTTTTGGTGCAGGATATTTTGTTCACGCTTGCTTGTCTGTTTGTTTAGCGAGGATGACCTATTATCCACAAATTTGAGTCGTCTAACATATAACCCTGGGGTTCAAGTAGTCGTATATAGTCAAGTAAAGCACTATAGCCACGGCACCACGTCAACCTTTAAAAATGAGAACACTCGAGAACCCTCTGTAACTTAAAGTTCTTTCTAACTCAATCGATTGATGTCAGAATGCAAAGCACCCCTAAACCCTTTTAACACGAAAACTCCGCCAACATGTGTCAATGTTTAATCGAATGATCGAGAACGTTCAATCATCATTTCGTCGGGCTTTTAGGCGTAAAACTGAGTAGGAGCATATTTTAGATGAGCAATGTATTTGTTGCTAAAATTAGAAAAATACTTGAAATTATATAAATTGTGTTCAATAAAGTTAATGGAATGTAACCTCATTGATATTTGAAGGTTTTGTGTCATTTTAAAGGTATTTAGACATATTTAGTGTGCAAAATGCAATAAAAACTTCCAATATCTTAATTTTAACTTTATTGAAATATTCTTTTTTATTATATGGATAATAGTGTTTTACCGGAAACTAAAACACACGTATTTTCCATATTTTCACTAGTGAAGATATGAAAAAGTTATGTGCCAAATGTCCCGTATGTGTGCGCGAGTCCTAAATTATTTTTTTGTGTTTTTCTTTTTTGTCCATATAATAAAAGAACATTAAACGTTGATTAGAAGAAATGAATTTCATTTTCTCGTGTTAAAAACACCATTTTACAAGCTCGCTACGCTCGCTCGTAAAATAGTTTCACCACTCGAAAATAAAATACATATCTTCGCGCCACCGTGTAATATCCTCTATATATAACATGACTAAATAAAATAATAATGCATCTAGTTTACTGACTTTTTCGACATTACGCAATAAAAACCTTAATTGGAATAGGATTCATAAGCAATTTTTCATTTGGGCTACCTGTGGTTACTATAGCTGCCTTGTTGCTTTCCCATTCAATTGTGGTTAACATCATTTTTAGA
Source organism: Metridium senile (assembly GCA_949775045.1). Taxonomy (NCBI): domain Eukaryota; kingdom Metazoa; phylum Cnidaria; class Anthozoa; order Actiniaria; family Metridiidae; genus Metridium; species Metridium senile. The sequence goes on along the minus strand of OX459099.1, from coordinate 8,176,441 downwards.
TCTAGATTAAAGATGGAGGAATAGGTTTCATTTACAACGCACGAAAATAGTGATAATTCATTTCGTGGAAGGATAACCATTTTAACTCGAATTATGACAAACATCCTATATAATAATTATTAGAAGGAAATAAGTTATTCATCGTGGAATAATTATAATTATATAATTATAATAATTATTGTCAATTTAGTCAGTCTATATTTTTCTACCATAATTATCTCATTAATTCCATACTATACTTGTTTTGTTTCTTTCTAGCCCGTTCGTTTGTGCTCGTTTGATTGTGAATGGAGGTTTGTTTAAAGTGACATTAATATCACGTGATAGCAATAGCTTATAAAGAAATAGGCTATTAAAAATGGACCAGAAATGTAGATAAAATTTGTCCTTTCTAGCTTGTTCGTTTATACTTGTTTGTTTGTGAATGGGGGTTTGTTTAAAGTGACAAAATTATCACGTGATTGAAAAAGCTTATGAAGTAATACGCTGATTAAAAATGGGGCAGATAAAAGGATCAGTGACGTCACTGTTTTGCGGAGGCCGAGTCAATCGCTGATTTCTTGACCATATATGAGCATGTACATCATAGTTAATATTAATTATGCGTAGATGAAAGAAGACACCGATCATTGTTTTACTATTATTTGGAACTGAGGATATTGCCGAATTTAGTACGTTATGAGCACTATGAGCAAATTATTCGCATGTAGACATCTAGTCTGATAGGGTTAACCACAATGTTAAAAATAGATTATCATAAGACTTCCAAACGTCTTAGTCATACATCACTTTGTTAATATGCTGCAGTTTGAAATGACGTTCAAATATTATGTTTTTTAATTTCATTTTTGTTTATTGTAATACGAAAAAAAAGAACAACTAGAAATTCATTAAAAAAATGTAAAACTTGAATAATCATTTCAATGTTTTGTCGATATAGACTGATATTTTAAAGTTGTTTTCTTGGTATAAACCGTACAACATTTATATTAATCGATCGGGGTGGGAAGGAGGGGGGGGGGGGGGGGGGGGGGGGAGGGGGGGAGGGTAGGATAAAGTTAAATATAACATATTTCAACATTAATTTCAATGGGGTTTTTTTCATTGTTTTATTTTTCTATAACGGTACTCTCGCTAGATTTGAAACGCCTTGTTAGTAGGTATTATTCCAGTTTCAGTTAACCTAAATTTCAGACGGTTTGAAGACGGATAAATCGTCTTTTTGTATGACGGACAGGTCGTCTGGTGTGAAAACGGGACTTATATTATTTAAGACGAAAAAGTCGTCTGATTTTGTTTTATTCACAACATACAAAAACTAAATTTTACGAGAAGATTTACAAGCCCGGCTCTACTATGAACATACCCTGGTTACCACAGGCTTGACTATTGACTCTTTTTAACTCTTTTTTTTTTTTGAGCCGGCTCAAAATACTTGGCAGGGAGAGAATTAGTCAAGCCCCTGGTGACCAGGGTGCTATGAACATGGTGAAAATGTTTTTTTTTTTGCATGCTATAGGTAGAACAAATCATTCATCATCGTTATACGTTATTTTATTTCAAGCAGTTCACCACAACAACCACTTTGTTATATTGTTACTACGTTTTTAAACAAACGAGAAAAATGGCTTATTTTCGCGTGGGTGTTCTCGTAGGAATTAGCCGATAGAAGTTTAATTGACTTGCGATTTAACGCGGTTAGCAAGACACGGAAATAGTTAAGAACCTAATTAAAAATCTTAAGGCTGAAACTTGTTATGGAGGTTTAATATTTTTACTCGTGTTGATCTTCTTGCTCTTCCTGACCTCATTACAGTGCGACTATGCAAAAATATCCTTCGTACCACCCCTCCCCAAGCATAGCGTAGATACTATCCTTCTCAATATCCTGTATTCATCTATTTTTTTCAACCACTCTGCAGTAGATAGTCTCCCCCGCAGCCGTCGTTTTTAGTCTAAAAACGGATGCGGGGGAGACTATGCAGTAGAAAGACCACACCTAAACCAAGTATAAATCTTGTAAAAAGCCTTCAAACCCACCCACCTCATTCTTCACTCCAACCATATCAATTTTTCAGTTGTTGACGTTTCAGTGAACACAATGTATAGATCTTAATTACAAAATCTTGTATTTTTTCATATCGAGATACTTTGTATTTTACAAACAATTATGGATGATTATACTAAATATGTAAGAGTGCACGAACGAAAACTTTGTTTAGTAGAATATTGATTGATATATCCTCACGGCTAATAATTGAAAATAAAAACAAGTACCGAAATAAACGAAGTATTTAATGATCATTTCTTTCTATAATTCGCAAAAAATAAATAAAGGAAGTACATAAAGTGTAAATCTTATACCAAAATAGAAATCTTTCTACTCCAACGCTTTTCACGCGGACTTGATCACATTAAAATATAAATGGTTAATCTCAGAATATTATATTGATCTCATCTTAATAAGCTCACTAATACATAAAACTAAACTAAAATACATGAAATAAAAACCTAACATAAAGCACCACCTCTCTCCCTCCCTGTCCTAAAAACTTTCCATAGCTATAAAATTAAAACAGAAATAGTTCGTTTCTGCAGTAAGAATATACAATAAAACAACGGGAAAAAAAACTTATAGAAAAGCGCCAACTAGCCTTCTCCCTTTCCCAAAACACTTCCCACGGATAAAAACAATCAAATATATACCTTAGCAAAACAGTCCCCTCCCCACCCCTCCTCCTCCTACAACACTATCCTCGCCTTAAAACTTACGTATAAAAACAATATTAAGGATGTAAAGCCTAATATCGCTCGTTTTTGTTTTGGCTTAATCAGTTTGTTTTTGTCAACACCTATACCGCTATATATAGAGTATATAATTCGACAGTGCGCGGCTAACGTTAATAATCTTTACCATATGTGTTGCATGCTGAACACTTTGGTATTTTTATATTGAATGCTAATGAAAGAGGAAAAAATAGAAAACGAAAATTGGAGGCTGATATACTTCTATCATGCAGAACGGAATTGTACGGTAATAAATTTTTTTTTTTAAAGAAATATACTTATTTTAATAATCTTAACTTAACTAGGTGAAAATGACGCTTGAGTTAATATAGACAACTGCTCGTTTCATAGGGTTTTTATAATACAAGAACAGTAAAAATCTCACAGCATAAACAAGACGTAACAACATCAAAATAATAACCACAAAAGACAATTTTAACTCGGATGAAATAAATCCTCCGGCGCTCTGCAGTGTCAGTTCTGTGTGCTTTTGGTGTATTTTACAGACGACGTAAACGGTTCTCCGCATGTTTAACTATAACATAATTAATATAAGAAACGATATTAATCTAAGTTATGAATAGGAAGTAGGTGGTCACAAGTAAATAGCAGAGATGAACTTGGCTACATCCAAACATGGTTTTTGATTAGATGTACGACTGATATTGCATTTGCCGCCCCGCGCTTAGCAAATCGCTTTGTTTGTCATTCTTTTATCTAATCGCCCTATTTACTGGACTGAAAATGAGACGTTTGAAAAAAGTTTAAGTTGTACAAAAAAAATTAAAGAAAATAATATGTACATTCAAGCATTGTCGCTCGATTATCTTTTATCTACCCGTCTCGACTGCTGGAAGGAAAATGCGAATTGTTCAGCGTAGAAGAAAAAGTAAAAGTATAATTGTGAATGTTTGACATATTTATTGATTAGTTCTCTGCGCCATTTTGAAAGGTAGCCATGCCTTGGCATCAAAGCGAGACAAAACGTGAACTTCCAATGATAGCGACATAACAATAATTGTCCAAGTTGTTAAAAAGGAAGGTTTTTTAAAAAAGGTCTCCATCATTGCAATCACCATTCGTTTCGCTTCGATGCAAAGGCACGGCTACAATTCAAAATGGCGCAGAGAACTGAGAGAAGGACTATTGTATTGCATGCATGGATAATACTTTTAAAAGGGACGCAGACAAATTGTAGTTAAATGGTTGCGTGAGAAAAGGTGGTTAATACCTTGAATTGGCATTATAATGATAACTTTTTTACATCCTTTATCACTTAAATGATCAAGATAGGGAGGAATAAAGTATCACTTTAAAACATACTTTATTTAATCTAAGTACATGCAGGATTTTTAACTTTTGCACAAGTGGCTACAAGACATTATATTATAAACTTACCTACTTGCAAGAATCGGTTGTCACATGAAAAAAGAACATAAGTAATTTAGTAAAAAAATGGAATAACAAAAGAAAGAGTCCCACTAAATTACAAAAGTCAGGACAACGTTCTTGCAATTAGTTGTACACCTGTTTCACAAATCGTTGTCGAACACGAATCCACAGCCTAAAGCCTGCAAAGGATGTCTCTATTTCTCCCTTGTTAACGTGTTTTATAAATAACATATTTTGGTTGTACGTGTTTGTGCTTTAGGACCAAAACAAGTTGATGCAATGTTAGATGATGAAACAAACATATTTAAAAAAAAAAACGTGTAATAAATCACAAATTATTTTCATATTACCGACTTCCTTTGCAGGTTTCAGAGTGTTCACTGTATCTTCGGCTTCATGCAACCATCATATAGATATATAGAGATTACGATTCAACAAATGGTTCAAAAGCCAAAATAGGGATACCTTAATTTTACGTTGGTATAGCAATTGCTCGTCATGCTAATTAATAGGGAGATTTATTTTTTGTAATGTCAACATTTTTGAGACTTATCTTGTATGTCCTCAATGTATACATATAATAGCAAGGTGTCCGCCTCGTTGAAGGTGCATGAGAGTGGACTGTAGATATTGACGTCATTTCCGTTTTTGTTAAACATAAACGAATACAAAATATATACAAACTTATAAAAGTGAAGATTCAATAGTAGAGTTGTAGAGAGAGTTGTATTTTTCTCAATATTAATTATCGATTTATTAGTAATTATATGCATATAATTCTAAGGCATATAAGGCTAATTTATTATCAGCATATAATGCTTAATAATATACAGTTTAAAACATATGACAATAACACTCTGGATAATACTCTTTATATTAACTTCTAATGATCACCAACTTTAATACATATACCTTCTACATATGCCTACCAAACACATTCAATTAGGTAAAATATTTACAACCCGCCCCCATTTATATACGTTAACGCTTCGCGTGATTAATTATCTCCATCATTATCTCATCCACATAATACAAAAACAGAGTTTTTTGTCTAACAGTCGTAAGCTAATTATCTAATTGACGTCAAATGACGTCATCAACAGGTTTTCGTCCTGTTTTGAGCCCCAAAGTTGCAAATATTATTTTTTGCTAGGATGAGCGCTGAAGTAGGCCAAAGACACGACAAGTTTTAATACAACAACAGACTGAGATGTCTGTATATCTCGATGTCAGTTCACAATAATGAATGAGCAAAATGAGACAAACTTTCTATCGTGATAAAGATGTTTCTCAACAGGTGTACTTTCTATGCATTTTGATTAAACAAAAAGATGAAACATCATATTCAAAAGATATGAAAAAAGTCTTGAGATGTTCTAAAAGTAGGGCATTCTTCTTTTATTATTTAGAATAACAATTTGCCTGTGATAGTTATTTTTTTAATACTGTGTTGATTAAACAAAAAGTTGGAACATCTTGGATGCTTTGATCCATGAAATAGAAACTCTTGAGATCTGTCAAAAGGTGGGGCATTACTTTCTATTAAACTAAGAATAGCTTGAAGAGATATTGATTAAACACAAATTGAAACATCATGGAATCTTTGATCAATTCATCGAAACTCTTGAGATCTTTTACAAGAGGGGTATATAATTTCTGAGAAATTAAAAACGATTTTATGGTGGGTATGATATTTGCATGAAACAAAACATTCAACGAAACTTCATGGAAGCTTTGATCGCTCAACGAAACTTCATGGAAGCTTTGATCGCTCACTCGATAAAAATATGTTGTGGTCTTCCAAAAGTGGAGCATTCAATTTCTTTGGAACTTTGGAAAACAATATGATTGTGTTACTTATCTCATTAATTCCATACTATACTTGTTTTGTTTCTTTCTAGCCCGTTCGTTTGTGCTCGTTTGATTGTGAATGGAGGTTTGTTTAAAGTGACATTAATATCACGTGATAGCAATAGCTTATAAAGAAATAGGCTATTAAAAATGGACCAGAAATGTAGATAAAATTTGTCCTTTCTAGCTTGTTCGTTTATACTTGTTTGTTTGTGAATGGGGGTTTGTTTAAAGTGACAAAATTATCACGTGATTGAAAAAGCTTATGAAGTAATACGCTGATTAAAAATGGGGCAGATAAAAGGATCAGTGACGTCACTGTTTTGCGGAGGCCGAGTCAATCGCTGATTTCTTGACCATATATGAGCATGTACATCATAGTTAATATTAATTATGCGTAGATGAAAGAAGACACCGATCATTGTTTTACTATTATTTGGAACTGAGGATATTGCCGAATTTAGTACGTTATGAGCACTATGAGCAAATTATTCGCATGTAGACATCTAGTCTGATAGGGTTAACCACAATGTTAAAAATAGATTATCATAAGACTTCCAAACGTCTTAGTCATACATCACTTTGTTAATATGCTGCAGTTTGAAATGACGTTCAAATATTATGTTTTTTAATTTCATTTTTGTTTATTGTAATACGAAAAAAAAGAACAACTAGAAATTCATTAAAAAAATGTAAAACTTGAATAATCATTTCAATGTTTTGTCGATATAGACTGATATTTTAAAGTTGTTTTCTTGGTATAAACCGTACAACATTTATATTAATCGATCGGGGTGGGAAGGAGGGGGGGGGGGGGGGGGGGGAGGGGGGGAGGGTAGGATAAAGTTAAATATAACATATTTCAACATTAATTTCAATGGGGTTTTTTTCATTGTTTTATTTTTCTATAACGGTACTCTCGCTAGATTTGAAACGCCTTGTTAGTAGGTATTATTCCAGTTTCAGTTAACCTAAATTTCAGACGGTTTGAAGACGGATAAATCGTCTTTTTGTATGACGGACAGGTCGTCTGGTGTGAAAACGGGACTTATATTATTTAAGACGAAAAAGTCGTCTGATTTTGTTTTATTCACAACATACAAAAACTAAATTTTACGAGAAGATTTACAAGCCCGGCTCTACTATGAACATACCCTGGTTACCACAGGCTTGACTATTGACTCTTTTTAACTCTTTTTTTTTTTTGAGCCGGCTCAAAATACTTGGCAGGGAGAGAATTAGTCAAGCCCCTGGTGACCAGGGTGCTATGAACATGGTGAAAATGTTTTTTTTTTTGCATGCTATAGGTAGAACAAATCATTCATCATCGTTATACGTTATTTTATTTCAAGCAGTTCACCACAACAACCACTTTGTTATATTGTTACTACGTTTTTAAACAAACGAGAAAAATGGCTTATTTTCGCGTGGGTGTTCTCGTAGGAATTAGCCGATAGAAGTTTAATTGACTTGCGATTTAACGCGGTTAGCAAGACACGGAAATAGTTAAGAACCTAATTAAAAATCTTAAGGCTGAAACTTGTTATGGAGGTTTAATATTTTTACTCGTGTTGATCTTCTTGCTCTTCCTGACCTCATTACAGTGCGACTATGCAAAAATATCCTTCGTACCACCCCTCCCCAAGCATAGCGTAGATACTATCCTTCTCAATATCCTGTATTCATCTATTTTTTTCAACCACTCTGCAGTAGATAGTCTCCCCCGCAGCCGTCGTTTTTAGTCTAAAAACGGATGCGGGGGAGACTATGCAGTAGAAAGACCACACCTAAACCAAGTATAAATCTTGTAAAAAGCCTTCAAACCCACCCACCTCATTCTTCACTCCAACCATATCAATTTTTCAGTTGTTGACGTTTCAGTGAACACAATGTATAGATCTTAATTACAAAATCTTGTATTTTTTCATATCGAGATACTTTGTATTTTACAAACAATTATGGATGATTATACTAAATATGTAAGAGTGCACGAACGAAAACTTTGTTTAGTAGAATATTGATTGATATATCCTCACGGCTAATAATTGAAAATAAAAACAAGTACCGAAATAAACGAAGTATTTAATGATCATTTCTTTCTATAATTCGCAAAAAATAAATAAAGGAAGTACATAAAGTGTAAATCTTATACCAAAATAGAAATCTTTCTACTCCAACGCTTTTCACGCGGACTTGATCACATTAAAATATAAATGGTTAATCTCAGAATATTATATTGATCTCATCTTAATAAGCTCACTAATACATAAAACTAAACTAAAATACATGAAATAAAAACCTAACATAAAGCACCACCTCTCTCCCTCCCTGTCCTAAAAACTTTCCATAGCTATAAAATTAAAACAGAAATAGTTCGTTTCTGCAGTAAGAATATACAATAAAACAACGGGAAAAAAAACTTATAGAAAAGCGCCAACTAGCCTTCTCCCTTTCCCAAAACACTTCCCACGGATAAAAACAATCAAATATATACCTTAGCAAAACAGTCCCCTCCCCACCCCTCCTCCTCCTACAACACTATCCTCGCCTTAAAACTTACGTATAAAAACAATATTAAGGATGTAAAGCCTAATATCGCTCGTTTTTGTTTTGGCTTAATCAGTTTGTTTTTGTCAACACCTATACCGCTATATATAGAGTATATAATTCGACAGTGCGCGGCTAACGTTAATAATCTTTACCATATGTGTTGCATGCTGAACACTTTGGTATTTTTATATTGAATGCTAATGAAAGAGGAAAAAATAGAAAACGAAAATTGGAGGCTGATATACTTCTATCATGCAGAACGGAATTGTACGGCAATAAATTTTTTTTTTTAAAGAAATATACTTATTTTAATAATCTTAACTTAACTAGGTGAAAATGACGCTTGAGTTAATATAGACAACTGCTCGTTTCATAGGGTTTTTATAATACAAGAACAGTAAAAATCTCACAGCATAAACAAGACGTAACAACATCAAAATAATAACCACAAAAGACAATTTTAACTCGGATGAAATAAATCCTCCGGCGCTCTGCAGTGTCAGTTCTGTGTGCTTTTGGTGTATTTTACAGACGACGTAAACGGTTCTCCGCATGTTTAACTATAACATAATTAATATAAGAAACGATATTAATCTAAGTTATGAATAGGAAGTAGGTGGTCACAAGTAAATAGCAGAGATGAACTTGGCTACATCCAAACATGGTTTTTGATTAGATGTACGACTGATATTGCATTTGCCGCCCCGCGCTTAGCAAATCGCTTTGTTTGTCATTCTTTTATCTAATCGCCCTATTTACTGGACTGAAAATGAGACGTTTGAAAAAAGTTTAAGTTGTACAAAAAAAATTAAAGAAAATAATATGTACATTCAAGCATTGTCGCTCGATTATCTTTTATCTACCCGTCTCGACTGCTGGAAGGAAAATGCGAATTGTTCAGCGTAGAAGAAAAAGTAAAAGTATAATTGTGAATGTTTGACATATTTATTGATTAGTTCTCTGCGCCATTTTGAAAGGTAGCCATGCCTTGGCATCAAAGCGAGACAAAACGTGAACTTCCAATGATAGCGACATAACAATAATTGTCCAAGTTGTTAAAAAGGAAGGTTTTTTAAAAAAGGTCTCCATCATTGCAATCACCATTCGTTTCGCTTCGATGCAAAGGCACGGCTACAATTCAAAATGGCGCAGAGAACTGAGAGAAGGACTATTGTATTGCATGCATGGATAATACTTTTAAAAGGGACGCAGACAAATTGTAGTTAAATGGTTGCGTGAGAAAAGGTGGTTAATACCTTGAATTGGCATTATAATGATAACTTTTTTACATCCTTTATCACTTAAATGATCAAGATAGGGAGGAATAAAGTATCACTTTAAAACATACTTTATTTAATCTAAGTACATGCAGGATTTTTAACTTTTGCACAAGTGGCTACAAGACATTATATTATAAACTTACCTACTTGCAAGAATCGGTTGTCACATGAAAAAAGAACATAAGTAATTTAGTAAAAAAATGGAATAACAAAAGAAAGAGTCCCACTAAATTACAAAAGTCAGGACAACGTTCTTGCAATTAGTTGTACACCTGTTTCACAAATCGTTGTCGAACACGAATCCACAGCCTAAAGCCTGCAAAGGATGTCTCTATTTCTCCCTTGTTAACGTGTTTTATAAATAACATATTTTGGTTGTACGTGTTTGTGCTTTAGGACCAAAACAAGTTGATGCAATGTTAGATGATGAAACAAACATATTTAAAAAAAAAAACGTGTAATAAATCACAAATTATTTTCATATTACCGACTTCCTTTGCAGGTTTCAGAGTGTTCACTGTATCTTCGGCTTCATGCAACCATCATATAGATATATAGAGATTACGATTCAACAAATGGTTCAAAAGCCAAAATAGGGATACCTTAATTTTACGTTGGTATAGCAATTGCTCGTCATGCTAATTAATAGGGAGATTTATTTTTTGTAATGTCAACATTTTTGAGACTTATCTTGTATGTCCTCAATGTATACATATAATAGCAAGGTGTCCGCCTCGTTGAAGGTGCATGAGAGTGGACTGTAGATATTGACGTCATTTCCGTTTTTGTTAAACATAAACGAATACAAAATATATACAAACTTATAAAAGTGAAGATTCAATAGTAGAGTTGTAGAGAGAGTTGTATTTTTCTCAATATTAATTATCGATTTATTAGTAATTATATGCATATAATTCTAAGGCATATAAGGCTAATTTATTATCAGCATATAATGCTTAATAATATACAGTTTAAAACATATGACAATAACACTCTGGATAATACTCTTTATATTAACTTCTAATGATCACCAACTTTAATACATATACCTTCTACATATGCCTACCAAACACATTCAATTAGGTAAAATATTTACAACCCGCCCCCATTTATATACGTTAACGCTTCGCGTGATTAATTATCTCCATCATTATCTCATCCACATAATACAAAAACAGAGTTTTTTGTCTAACAGTCGTAAGCTAATTATCTAATTGACGTCAAATGACGTCATCAACAGGTTTTCGTCCTGTTTTGAGCCCCAAAGTTGCAAATATTATTTTTTGCTAGGATGAGCGCTGAAGTAGGCCAAAGACACGACAAGTTTTAATACAACAACAGACTGAGATGTCTGTATATCTCGATGTCAGTTCACAATAATGAATGAGCAAAATGAGACAAACTTTCTATCGTGATAAAGATGTTTCTCAACAGGTGTACTTTCTATGCATTTTGATTAAACAAAAAGATGAAACATCATATTCAAAAGATATGAAAAAAGTCTTGAGATGTTCTAAAAGTAGGGCATTCTTCTTTTATTATTTAGAATAACAATTTGCCTGTGATAGTTATTTTTTTAATACTGTGTTGATTAAACAAAAAGTTGGAACATCTTGGATGCTTTGATCCATGAAATAGAAACTCTTGAGATCTGTCAAAAGGTGGGGCATTACTTTCTATTAAACTAAGAATAGCTTGAAGAGATATTGATTAAACACAAATTGAAACATCATGGAATCTTTGATCAATTCATCGAAACTCTTGAGATCTTTTACAAGAGGGGTATATAATTTCTGAGAAATTAAAAACGATTTTATGGTGGGTATGATATTTGCATGAAACAAAACATTCAACGAAACTTCATGGAAGCTTTGATCGCTCAACGAAACTTCATGGAAGCTTTGATCGCTCACTCGATAAAAATATGTTGTGGTCTTCCAAAAGTGGAGCATTCAATTTCTTTGGAACTTTGGAAAACAATATGATTGTGTTACTTTTGATTAAACAATAAATTGAAACTGACTCTCCTGCGGATCGATAGACCAAAGGTGACTTTAGTAAAAGTTCTAAATGCAAGTAAGTGGTCATTTGATTGTGTGATTACTCCGTTTTCTACGCATTTTGATTAAACAAAGAAGTTAGACTGAACATCGAAGCTTTGATCAACACAAAAGCACTCTCTCTCTTGAGATGTTCCAGAAGAGTTTGCATATAATTACCATGAAACGTAAAGTTAATTTGATTGTACGACTTTACATGAATGGCCTACTTAGTATATGCGTCTTACGAGTTATCCTGAACGACAGCAATGTTCAATAAATCGACAATATTCAAAGTGCTTCTTGAGAAAATGTCAAAAACTGCCCAGGAGAATTGGCTAATGCTCAAAAGAAAGCAACAAAAGGACACAAGTTATATGTTTTCCTTAAGATAACAAGCCTAATTATCAATGTCAAGCATATTTGAAAAGTTTACGGTTATAGTTCTTTGTTTTTTATCTATATACACTCGATTACAAAAAATTTGTATAGTACACATTTATGCAAATATTTAGTATATCTAATAATATGCATTTTCTAAATACATTTTCCCAATTTTGTTAATATATACCTGCGAGAGTTTAGGAATAAAAATATATAATTTGACAATCATTAAATGTAAGTGACATCCAGTATTTTGGGTTTTTCATCCCATTCGATATTTGTATATTGGTAGACTCGTGTACTACAACCATTTACTTTTCCATCGAAGAACCTCTTTATAGTACAAACAACGAATATAACAAATGGAAGACGTACACTGAAAAATGAAACCATAATATCCGGCAATGTTTTAGAGTAAAACCTCTATGAAACGAACGCTGAGAAGATGCAAGAGTCTGCAAAATTGACATGTTCATAATATTGAGGTTTTAATCAATTCTTCCGGAATTTATCCGCCTAGGTTTCATTTAATATGATCTAAAACACTAGTTTTAATAGTCTGTTTTCGTAACAATATAAAGGATATTATAGTGCAAGGAATATATGTCAATTGAATTTAATGGCTAGACAGTAATCCATATTATTGAGGTATATCCTTATTGAATTCAGAGGTTATTTTTTATACAAAATGTTTATGTAGATTCAGTTTTACAGGGATTTGAAGAACTGTTCGTAATACATATGTATTCTAATTTAGAAATATCCCGCTTCTAGCGACTTACAAAAGCAAAGCGAATGCATAGTTTTTTAACACTCTTATTTGTTAAACAGCATATGCACCACAATTTCAGATCGGTTCGTGTAAGAGATATTCGTAATGAGCGGTTCCAGTGTTTTGCGTGAGTTTACAGAAAAGCAATTATGTTCAAAATTACATGTTTGTTCCAAAGAAAGGAATGGAAAATTAGTACAGTCCGCCGCAAAACAGCAGGGATTTTCACTATCGTGAGGAAAATATTCGCTGATCATGCTGGATCTATGCCTTACTAATGACCCTTTTAAAGCCTGGAAATTAACGTATTACCAACTCTAATTTCAAAAGATTTTAAGTACATAAACATCGCCCCTAACACCATAGGGAATTTTTACTACTATGGAATAAATTATTAATGTGGACGAATGGGGTATTTGTCATCTGTGTAATTTGATAAAATAAATGGCCATGCCTTTTAATTACGAAAGAGAAAGTAACAAAATAAAACGAGACAAATATGATAATTTTAAAGATGGATAAATAAACAAATAAATAGATAAAGAATGAATGAAAGAAAGAAAGAAAGAAAGAAAGAAAAAAAGGAAGAAATAAGTAAGTCAATAATTGTATTTTTTTAATTATTTTGTTTTTATTTATTTATTTGTTTATTTATTTATCTACTCATTTATGACTAACCAAGAAAAAGAAAATTACGCAATAAGAATGGAATAGAACATAAAATGAACTCAATTTAAAATAAATAAAAAACATGAAAAACATATAAACGTGAGTTTAATTTTTAAAATATAATACGAAATGCTAGACATATATATACATTGGTCTGATCCGCGGTTATAAAAGGGTTATGATACACACTAATATATATTAATATAGTATGTGACTTTTAGTTAAGAAAAGTAGATTTTATAAATGAAAAACAAAATGAGTACAGACTATACTAAATAGTAAAATGAACGAAAAGATGATCATTACAGGATTTAAAAGTCAAAAATCAACAATGCTAAAAATACTATGAATTAAAAAAAGGTATTGACTCTAACTAATTACTTTTCACCTTCGAAATTTGTGCATAACAATTGGTGTTTGAAAATTGTTATTAATATTCATGCAAAAATATATATAAACTCAGAAATATACGAGCTTTGATTAAAGCTATACAATTCTTCGTCAATTCATGCATAAGCTGATAAACTGGTGTTTCAAAACTTACATTATACTTATATTACATACATTGATACAGGATTCTTTCTTCACATATACACAAACAAGTGTAACTACTAAGGTAAGATTACGATAAAAATGAAGGAGAGACAAATAATAATTTCATGTGCCGATTTGATAACTTCATAATAGCTCTTTATAAAAGTAATAATGAATTAATCGATAAATAATAAATTATCATAATTCTAATACATTAAATACTCTTTGACTGCATGTCCACGCAAACTTTTGCTGATTGGTGAACTAAGGATATAAAATATAATCATATAATGTAGAATATAGAATATTGTTCGCTCGTCACGAATGTGGTGTGGACCGCGATGTTTCGACTACTACTGCTAGTTTTCATCAGGCGATTGGTAGACTTGAATGAGGGAAAATGTTATATATATCGGTAGTCGGATTATAAAAATACGTATAACTGATTATTACATACTAGAATCAAGTATTCATGAATGTAGTTTGATTAAAATTGACAGTACTAATACTATCGTGAATTAACGATTAACATTTTTAATAATTTAAATGGTTTAAACATCAATTAACAACAAAACAGGGCACATGTTATTAAAACAAGGTAGCATGGTTTGGCGATGACTCTCATAAATTAAAAAGACGGAAATACTGATAGCCATGCTGAAGTCTATGATGACGATGACGATCAATGATGATGATACCAGAATTAATGTCCTAAACTAAAAAATGGGCAAAATTATATTACGTTTTGTCATAAATTATGAATATTATAATTACGACCACAACGCGAAGAAAATGTAAACGTTGTGCAATGATACAAAAGTAACGGTAATCCCTGACAAATAAATAATTCCTTGGATCAAAATAAATAGAAGAAAAAACTCGCTAAATTGACTTTGAAAAGTAAATAGAGAAACCGCACATATAAAACGATAAAAAAAGATTGTTTGGCGAGTAAGATCGTATAAATATGTTTCAATATTGGGAAGTCTATTCGTGCGATAAAATCTGATTGGATTTAATTGATGGAGTTTTCATTGAAACGTCATCTAAACACCTCAATTATCTGGTTGCCATGACGCAGTTGATTTCCACGTGTTTGGTTTTTGAACTCAATAGACAAGTAAATAAACCTACTTTTCGCGCAATGACGACAAATAAGGCTTGGGCGATAACAACTGAGGGATAAAAAAAGACTTATTTTTTTTCGCACAGAAAAATAGTTAAGATATTGCTTTGACTATTCTAAAGATTATTAAGCGTTTAAGTCGATAAAGAACCATTTTAGAAAATGACTTAAGATAAAGTCCTTTAAGTTTAAGTTCATGCTACAGTTGTTATACAAAGTGAGGAAATATTCTGAGTGAATTGAAAAAAAAAAAAATTATCGTGCGACGAAGAGAAAAATTATGAAAAACTTTGATCAAGAAACAATGGCGATAGAACATCCCGTAGAAATGATTTTTGCTAGTTTGTTTTTTATCTATTTCTCCTAAAAGGGGCTTTTCCAATTAGGCTCTTTGTTACACATTTCCCTGAGAACGTCAATGATTTGATGAAATTGTGGCGTCGAAACAAAAACTGTTCTGTTATTCTATTCACAATTCATTAAAGCCTTGCCTACTATACAATTGATTTCACTGGATAGGAAATGATTTCCAAAGCGTTTTAGACCGAAGGTTCCCTTTAAAACTAACCAGAACAAAAAGTTTTGGGCAATTAGAATTTGAACAACACAATATGTTAATCTCTTCTGTAAGAACTCGGCAAATTATGCAAATTCGTGCTCGATAAACGCCAAGACCAGTGAAAACAATCTCATCACGTAAAAGTTAAAACAAACCACCATCACTGGCTATCAAGTGGTCGATATTAAAACGGTATTCATTGATGAAATATGTTATTTGGCAAAACCAAAACATTGATATCGAGTTAACACATCGAAAACCCAACGATTACACACAATTGAAAACCAATTGAAATACGGGGAGAATATTACTCGTCTTTACATAAAAAAAACTACATCATGAAGTATTAAAACGTCTAAAGGTCATGTAGTTTTCAAGAAACTACCATTAATACATGGATTTTAATCTACGTGTTAACGAGTACCGGATATAATCCTCTTGCAAGTTTCCTGTACAAGCGTGCGCGCATCAAAACTGTACATACACCGAGAGACTAGAGACTATACGAGATTTATCCTAAGTTAAACGTCTCGCTTTCAGCGCAAATCGATTATCATCGTTGCAATTGGTAGAAAATTTAAAGAAATTGTTAGAAGCTTTTTGGTTGTTTTTGTTGTCATTTTATTTTACGCCTCGTTTCTCCCTCTTAACTCACACGAGCGAAACAAAGCAGGGAGCCCATTCGATTGCACGAAAACGTCACCCAACAGCCAATCACATAAGCTCTTCGTTTTTGTTTGGGTTATTATGTCACGTGGCAACATCACATGGAAAAGAGTTTATTCAATTCTCGCGCTGTGATTGGCGGATTTCTAATTGAAGCTGTCATGAGTAATAATTGCTGTGATGAAAGCAACAATGAGCTGTCAGTTAACGGCTTGTGCCCTCCCCCGAGATCTCGGACCGGCTCATCTAAAAAACCCTGAAAAGATGGATATACAGTGGGTAGCCACGCGAAAATAGCTAACACTAAAGAAACCTGTGCGTTTTTCAACGGAATTCCTCAGAACGGTCACTCATACTACAATCATATGAGTTGGTTTCCCCAACCAGAGAAATTATCGGGGGGAACGAGGAGACTTCACCAAAGTGCTTGAGTGTTTGAGGTCTTTTTGTGTTGTTGAGAGTGTGTTGGTGCTCGCAAGGCCTTTTTTAACCGTGGAAGTGGAAGGAAACCGCGCGAGATCATCATAGTTAACAGAGCACAGCGTATTTCATGCTGGAGTGTAGCAGCGATCAGGCCCTCAGCATTTCTACTGTACGAATGAATACGCTTGGGGGAGACAAGGAGCTGAGCGATCTTTTGGATTTTAGCGCGGTTAGTATGGCTCCAACTGTAGTGATCAAGTGTTCCTTCGTTACACTTTGAGTTGACAAGAAAGTAACTCGAGACTACTTGCGTATGGATTTCTCTTCACTCTAAGCTCATTCTACATATTATCTGTTGTATTGTAGATGTTCGCGCCTCCAGGATCTCTGGTCGGAAAATCTGCAGGAACATTAGCTGAAACGAGTCTGTCTGGTTCGCTAAACCGAACAGGTGCCGTAGTTGGTTTACTTGACTCAACATGATATACCTACTACCATACTTGAGCATAGACTTTTTAAGACCTGTTGTAACAGACATAGGCCTACAAAACTCGGTCATCTGATCAAACAGACATCAGGGAAGACACTCGGACAATAACCACTGCGATTTCTTTTAATATTTGAGATTTTCTTTTGTAGGTACTTTAGAAGAAAGCTCCACGTGGCAAGCGAACGTCTCAGGATATGACAGGGTAGGTAGACTAAATGGTTCGACTCGATAGAATCGACATTTTCATTTGACTTATTTAAAAACAAAACACCAAAACAAACCAGTCCTCTTCTATTAAAAAAGTTCAAACAGGAATCGACCAGAAGTGAAATTGTGCCAGTGAAAATGACAACAAATTGTTAGTGTTTTTGGAGAGATTTAAAAAATTGTTCAAGGTCGGACAGCATTCATATACCCCTCAAGTGCCGTAGGAGCCAATGCGGCGATAAATCAATTGGAGATGATTTTTAAAATAGTACAAAATCCATTAGGTTTTCTTAACAATCCCAAGGATCTCTAAATTCCTAGCCAGTGCAGGATGCTGTTATTTTGGTAATATTTGAAAGTGCATTTAAGCGTTTGTTATTGATTGTCATAGGCTTACCCTTCTGACTCAAGCCATGGATTGTATGGAACTATTGACGATGTGGATACCGAATTCCTAGCCCGAAAAACAACTAGCTTCTCCAGCTATCTAACGTCCAACTCACTAGCAAATTTAGGTAAGGTTTTCACTCAATATTTCGAGGTCAAGTTAAAATTATGCTATTGTTATTGTGCGCTGAGTACAAGAAACCAAGGTTTGTTTGGCCGACTCGTGTATGCTCGCTTATAACCTATTGTGTTCTTCTTTGTCGTCCGTTTCGCTCGCTTCCTTTTTATAGCATAATTATTGGATCGTGTGACCGAATTACCTAAACTACATCGAATCTTGTCCATAACTCCGCCATGAGTAATAGTTCAGCCATTTTCTAGTACTACTAGCTCATTAGAGTGTTTGTCGTCGAACATTTGATCGGGTTTTCTTTCATTCGGCGTCCAATTTATTGTTTTTCTTGTTGGCGTGACTCAACTCTCGATTTTCATCGTTTTCGCCTGGATGAACATGTTTTACAATTCAATTAACCTCTGATATACGCCAAAACTAGACGACTTTTATTCAAGATAGTTTTGTTTTGAGTAAAAAGAAAAGTCATTTTGATCTTCTTCTTATTTGAACCGCTATTAAAAGCTAGCGACAAAATTATCAGTCATTTTGAACCCAAAACAATGAAATAAGATCCTACATATTTACGAATGTTTCTCTTTAGAAGGTTTTTCTCTTTGTAGTAAAGTATTTTTTTCTCGTATTGTTTCTTCACTAATAAATTCACCATTTGAAGGGGATTTTTAAATATTTTGAAAACATAATCGCACTACCCCTTTGTAGTGGACTTCGATTGAACAAATAAAATATGTTAATCCGCACATCCCGAAAGAACTCTACCCCACCTTTGACATATTGCTAGTTAGAACGATGTTGCCATTAATATTAATTGTAACATCCACTCTAAGATCTTCTAAACCAGCAGAATTCGACAAAATTTAGTTAACAGAGTTCATCAGATGTTCCACAGATGGTTGCGTTAATGTAATTCATTTTCTACGTGAAATAAAAAAAATTAATTCCCTTGAAAAAAAAATAATGCTAACCACAAAAGTGACAAAAAATGGCAGTTGATTCCATTGAGGTGAATGGGTATGATACATGTTTAGCACTAGTTGAATATGATATTATGATCACAAATCTTTCCTATCCCAATAACAATTCAGCCAGTTCTCTATGGGGTGGGGCAAAAAACAAGTGTAAATACAAAAAAGAATATCTATTTATCAAGTGAATTACACTAGCTGCAGATAATGTGAGGTTTAAGTCATATTATGTGCTGGTTAACTTGTTTTTCCAGAAAAGGGGAATTTGATTCATTTATTGATTCATCTTGCCTTATCTCCAGCTTTAACTAAACAAAACTTTACAGTCTGTAAACTTTGAAAGGCTAGTATTATGACTACACAAGTTATCCCAAACACAGCTTTAGGCCTTTGTCAAGATTTTCTGCCAAATCAAATGACCCCCCAGATTAAAGACAAATTCAGCATTCAGTGAATGACAAATAGAAAGATGTAATATTTTATATCTAAAGCTAATTCATGTCACAAAAAGGAAGATTTTTGTTTTTAATATTGCTTTTGGAGTCACACAGTTATGCAATAGATTATGTGAAAATTCAATCATAAGAATTATTCAAATTACTATTTTTCTCTTTGTTGGACCTAAATGATGAGTGAAGAAAGAAAAGTAACAACTCAGTTCATAAACAATAGATTGAAGAAATGATTTTCTCTTATGATAATACATCAAGATAACACACAACTAGGTGGTTGTTATTTTCAAGTTATTTTTCTAATCTAAAAAAAGAAAAGTTTCCTCAACCTCGGTACCAAATTGTAATTAGTTCAAATTCTTCTTATTTTTTTTTCTTTTTAAATAAAGAGTGATTCAGTTTATGTTTTTCTCTTTAGTTAAGAATATTAATATTTGCTTAAGCAGAAGCTTAAATGTACACAATGGTTCTGAATGAGTTATTATCATTGAGAAAAAGTGTGGCCTCAATAGTGCATTGGCAATTTATTTTCAGTTATTCCATTCTTAGTCATTGAGTGAAATTATAAGTGTTCATATTTTATCCTTTCTTCAGATATAGCCTGGCAACAGTATTCCACATTAGGTTAATTACTTTGAAGCAAATAGATTTATCAACTGAAACTTTTTTCTGATGAAAAAGGTTGTCTAATGTGATATGTTTAGTTTTGTCTATTGTAAGTGAATTGTTAGATCTCAATTCATGTTGTAGAGAATATGAAAACAGTTATGTATAACAAGGAAACTCATCAATCATGATAAACATGAAAATTGTTCCATTTTAATGAAAAACACCAACTCATTTCATGTTTAACTTCAATGATATTAAGACAAGTGTTGGCTTTAAATTCAAGTAATAGAGAATGCGAAAACAGCTATATAACCAAAGAAAGTATATAACTGATAATGTTTATCAAAAAAGTCACAATATTTTAAACAAAAAAACGTCTTCATGATGAAAATGCAATAATTTCAATGTTGAATATAAATTCAGATGAAAGAAAATCTAAAAAGCATTTTTTACGTTTTCAAATTTACCATCCATCATGAACATGAAAAAGCATCTCAAATTTTCCATTGATAATGGCTAACGTGTGTTATATGTTTGAATTCATCAATAGTAAGGGGAACTTGCTAGATCTAAATACAATTTAGATAGAATATTAAAAAAAATATATGCTCTAAGAAATTGTTTATCAATACTGATCAAAAAAGAGTATACCTCTATTTATTTGTCAATGAAAATGGTGACTCAAATAATGTTTAAATTCATTGATACCAAGGAAGTAAGTGTTGTTACAGTTATAAATCCAGTTTTGACGAATATCAAAAATTGTTGTGTTTTCTACAGAATCTTTTCAAAATAATGATTTCTAAGAAAAGAGGTTCTGATTTATTTTGATGAAAAATACTATGTGATGTATAGTTTTGTTGATATAAATAAAATTGGGTATTCTAAATTCTCTAATCACAAATACAAAAACAGTTATGCTGGAGCTCCCTCAGGAAGCTCTTATCAATCATGATCTCCAAGAAAAGCAGTTCTGAATCTATAAACAAGTTCTATTGTATGAAACCCTATAGTCAACACTAAATGCAAATTTTAACTTTAACAGGTCAGTCTCATAATTTGGGATTAAATGACAGTTTTTTTATTAATTTTCGTGGATACCTTTTTAGATCATAGATTAAATTTGTAACTGGAATGATATTAACATGAAGTATAACAAGTCAAGATTAAAATTAATAGCTGCATGATAGAAATAATTCTTTCTTTGAACTGAGAACACAATTATAACAATATGCTGGGTTCAAATAAATTAGATTTTCTTTTTAATGAAAATGGTCAAAACAACGATGTCTAATATATTCTTAGGTATTTTTAGAATCTAAACTAACAATGATTTTCCTTAATATCTTTTCATACTTAGCATTCAAAGATTTGAAATTAAACAAAAGACTATACATTAAAAGTGTTGAGAAATCCCAATTTAATTTCTGAATATAGTCACCACATATAAGAACATGGTTTTAGCCTGATTTTTAACAAGTGATTCTTTTGTAGAATCATAATGTATTTTTATGAACATTTACTCATCAGACTCCAAAAAGAAAAAAATCAAAGCTTGTATCTAGAGCATTTTGTATGAACTTCTAAGAAGCATAAATATTTGTGAACATGAGTGAGAGCATTGATTCTGCCAAACATTGTAATCACTAGCTTTTACGATGGTTTAGAGAATACCATAATGTTGACTATTTAGTAACAAGTGGAGAAATATTTTGAATTTCAAAGAAACATAATATGTTGATATAACAGCCATAGAGTTGAGCCTAAGATTTCGTTTACTAAAAAGGGTTACATACATGTATATTGTAACACATTTTGTTAAAATTTGAAATTAGATTTGTTCCATTTATTTAAAGAATGAAAACATAGAAAATAATTTTATCAGCTAATGTTTTGCTTTTTACATACAAAGAAAAATGAATTGTAGCTATAACATACAAAAAATACAAGCATATTATACTTTTTTAAAACAAAAACTGTAATTGTGCCCACTTGGCAGCATTTTTCTCTTTGTCTTCTTTTTCCTAACATGATGTACAATCGACAACTAAATTTATATTCACAATCTTATAGAACCTATTAAATGTAGACTTATATGTATATTCCTGATATAAATACCATTTACAGTGCAACAACATCAACCGAGGCCACAATTATCCAATCACTATCAAGAATATGAACAATAGAATCTATACAAATGTTTTTATTTTTTTGCTTAAAATGTTTACAATTCTGATTATTTGTGGGCAAAAAAACATCAAGATTGAATAAAAACATCATAGCCTGTGAAACCTCCACAAGTTTTTTTTTTGTTTGATCTTACAAATAGTCTTGATTTTGAAATTTGTTTAGGCGGCCTTAGTTGAAGTAGTCGCACTGTAATAAAATTGTCTTGCCTGTTTGCAATTACTATAAGGAGTAGATTAGAAAGAAGAAAAACACATCTTCAAAGAAGGTGACCATTGAATTCAAATACTTCATTTTTACTAATTACACATGTTTCCTTATAGATTGTGTTTCATTGACTTTGTAAATACATACAATGTATGTGGTAATTTTAAAATGTCTTGGCCACTTGTAGCACATCTCAATCACTTGGTATTGTATATATATATATATATATATATATATATATATATATATATATATATATATAATTATATTGTAATAAAGATTGACAAATATTTTACAGAACATGTAGTCCCAAAATCTCAAAGTGTACAGATTAAGAAACCACCAAATATATTAATTATTGTATAACTTTTTTCTTCAACTTTAGTACAGCCTTTTTGATTACGTTTTGAATTTTTTATTTTAACTTTTTTATCTTAATAAAATTGATAATGGTTCCGTACAAAGATATTTCAAACTTAATAATTTGTAGTTTGTTTAGGCCCTGTTAGTTTGAATCGAGATTAAAAATGACCATTTATGGGATTGTTTTGATGAACATTTGACAATACACTTATCAAAATACCTATTTCATTATTCGTTCTTAGAGGTATGTCAGCCAGTATAAGAAAAGAAATCTTGAAATATATATCTTGCATAATCTAGTGAGTAATTCCATCAAAATGACACTTACAAAAATTTCATGTCAAACATGATCGTTGTACAACACAGCTAAGTAAACTTTGTGACATTTTAAATGCTGACTTAGTCCGAAAAAGTATTTCTTTCATTAAACAGTAGATTGTCTATATCATTTAAAGACTTCTTAACTTTCGCCTCCTTAGAGCATGAAAATAGCACAAAATTCATTTCAAAATATAAAAAGACTAAATAAGGTAAAAAATTAATGTCATCTTAAAGAAGCTAATTTTGATATTTTATGTGATTAAAATTATTATTTTCACTTCACTTTTTGATTTCATTATTACGCAACTTACAATATTACATCATTTTTTGCTTCAATGTACTGTTTAATCAAAATAAACTTAGCTTTGTTCAAAATTTCACTCAAAACTAAAAAAACAATAGGTATATTCTTATTCAAATTTCAAGGTCCTTAAGAGTTTATTTTGTATTTTGGCATTTAAAAGTCCAATGCAAAAGACAAAGAAAATTGATAAAATTATTTGAACTATAAAAAGAATTGATCAGAATATCTATATTTATTCATATATGAAAATGCTACAATTTCAATCATATAAGACAGTCTAACAAAAACAGAGAACTGTGTTTAATAATTAACACATTAGTCATGACTGTTTTAAAATCAAACAAGGACATTTTTTCAATATTTTTGATGTCTGACAAAGCAAATTATTATCATGAAAATGGGGAAAAGGAGTGTTTTTAAAATATATTGGATGGACAATAACATGAAATTTGTAAAAAAAGGTTATGCAACTTTACTGGCATTTCATAACTTTTTACTCTAATGAAGGGTTAAAGCTCAAAATGTCAGATGTATTGAATATTAAGTAGCCATTTTAGGTTGTTAAAAATTTCATTTTATTAACTATATTGTTTATATCTTGCTAGTTTCCATTTACAATAATATATTGGTTGAGCAAAAAATAACAATAATTATTATAATGAATAATGATATAATCATATATTCATATACACAAGTTTTATATTATTCCATATCACTATTTAATTTTTCTATTTGACAATCATTATGTTACACCTTTGAAGATGTAGAGCTACTCTGTAGAAATGCTTCAAATAAACCGTTATTATTATTATTATGAACCATATTCTTGTATTTAGATTGATGCATAACATATTTATCCAATTATATATCTTTTTATTTATAAATGATACATGTACACTGATTTACAGTTCATTGAACATCCATCATGAAATATTAAAAATACCTTATTTGTTTAAAATTTTCATGTTTTGAAAGGGTTACTGGTCATTGTGCCTACATGTACACTGTACTTACTAGTTTGTCCAGTTTCCGATACTAGTCAGGATATTGTATTCAATGTACCACAACCAATGCGCAGGCATCTATGCAAACTCAAAATAGAACACTATACTACCTACAACTGTTTATTGTCATCCAAGCCAAACACTTCAAATGTTCATAAATAGTTAATTGGTTTATAGTGATTATTGTTTTGTATGTCAGCTGATATTTGAAATGTTTTCTTCCAGGCAAATCTAAAGATCACTACTCTTCATCTTATTCTCCAGGTTACAGGGACTCTGCACTAGCCTCTACTCAGGTATGTAAATGATGATGATGACGATTTGATAATGATGGTAATGATTACAATAATAATGGTAATGAAAATGTTGATAGTGATAATGATGATTATTGTGATGATGATGATGATGATTATGATGTGATAAAAATGGTGATGGCTATGGTGATGCTTAACTACTGATCGATCGTAAATACAACAGTCATTATGACAACGATGGTTTTGATGATGACAATGATGATGATGATAACAATAATGACTGTGATGATAATGATGACAATGATGGTGATGATGAAGTTGATGATGACATGGATGATGAAAATGTTAACTGTGATGATAACTTTGTTGATAATAACAATAATGATGATGAAAGTGAAAATGATGATGATGAAGGTGATGATGATGACTTTGATCTTGATGATGAAAATTATGACTTTGATGATGATGGTCATTGACAAGATTCTACTATAATTTCAAATAAGTTTCTATAACATTCAATTCTTCCTAATATATTTCTAAAATCTAATGGCAAATGATAGCATAAAATATTAACTAACATTGTTTGTAACCTGATCAATATCCTTCCTATCTTTATAAAACAAAGTACTATACTTTCAAAGCAATAAATGGCTAACCCAATATTTCCTAAAATAAAATAACCTCCAATATCAAGTTGCAGAGGAAACCAGTTAAAATATTAATTGAGTAATTAGAAGAATCCTTTTATACCCAGACAGGATACAATCAATTAACCTTTGAAATGACCAATACATTTACCAATAATTATATTTCAAATGTACTGACACTTCAGTCAAATGATTGAAAGATCTGGGCTTCCTTAATCAATTTTATTCAATTAAATAAGGTTTTAATACCCTTGGTATTTGTTTTTTTAAAACAGGGAGCTAGTGATGTCTCGCTGTCAAGTTCAGAATGTAAGTATATTGTACATCAATAGTCATTATTTTTTTAAACTTGACAATCTGTCAAAAGAGTTGGATCTGTACTATGCACCAAACAGTCATTTATATGTAGTAGAATAGTATATAGGGTGAAAGGGTAAAGGTTATATTTAAAATCAATTGAATCTCAGTAGAAAAAATAGTCAACTCATAAATGGTAGTTTATGATGTTGGGAATGGTGCTGTGATTGACTAATATTAGAGAATGGAATATTGTTCTTGAACAAGCAGGATCTTGTTTGAGTGGCGGCACAAACTGAGTAGGAGACTAGAGTGATTTATCAAAAAAAATATTGTAAAAATTAAAAAGTTTTATACTGAGAGATCTTACATTAACTGCCTTGCTCTAAATTCAACTGCAAGTATAAAACACAAATATTTTAATAAAAGAGTATATGGTTTCTAACCAAGTTAAAAACTATTGCCATCTGTGTGGCCCAACAAACAGACATACATGTTTATTGTAATACATGTTGTAATGCAACTGAAGAGTACAAGGAAAAACAATATTTTTTATGTTAATTAAGTTAATAAAGCTGTCACTGTTCGTACTATGAAGACCTGACAGTATATTAGCGAGAAAATTAGCGAGTAAAGTAGTATAGGCTGCGACGGTGTTTGATATAAATCAAAGAGGTGTTAGTAGGTCGTGTGAATCGAGCTTTCGACCACACTGGGTCATCTTCAGGACTAACAGAAACTGTTTGATATAAACGATAGGTAACATAATGAAATTTGTAACATCGTAAAAAATGTTGACTTAACTTTACTGACGTTTTGAGCTTTAGCCCTTTGTCAGAGTAAAAAAAGGCAGCAAACCTGTATAATTTTCTGAGTCACCAGAAAATAAAACAATTTATAGAAGTAATCTACAGTAACAGGTTCTTCAAATTTGACAGTTTGTCAAATAAATGAGCACCACAACTGTACAAGCAATAATTGCCAGCAGAGATATTTTTAGTACTATAAATTGTATTTTTGATTGGACAAAACTAATTTTCAATTCTTTTATTTCGATTTAAATTCTTGAAAATATTATCAGTCTGTTTATAGATCAATAAATCTACAGTATATATTTTGACCAAACAATCCAGGTCATTGCAAAGTTAGCTCAGGATGTAAAAACAAAGGAAATCAATGAGTGTCAATCTATCTGATATTGTTTCAAGTGATAACCTAACAATAGAAAACCTTTAAAAAGGGCTCTGAGCTACTAACAAAGTCATAAGTTATTTAATAACAATGGCAGCAATAGAACTCTATGACACCATATATCACAGCAAAGTACCCTGTACTTTTAAGTCATAGCTATTTCAAGGGCGCATTTAAAAGTTTTTCCTAAACCACTTTCCAAAACATGAGTAATTTCTTCTGGCTATAATATAATACTAGTTTACACATGAACACAAGTCATGTAAAGTATAACAATATACACATTAATTTAAAATATTCTATTCAAACATACTTTACTATAATATTAAGACCAAAACCAATACTTTGCCCGGCCATTTTTACTTTCATGTAAATTAATATTCTGGTTTTGGCCAGCCGACAACAAAGACCCTTGCAAGTTATATGTCAATATTTTAGTGCTTGAATTATGGCTCAACTGTCCCTAACAATTCAAGATAGTTTTAAACTTCACAACAATGGTTTATCTTTTGAGAAACGTTCTTTTTCTATTTTTTTCTTTCCTTTTATCATGCTTCTTTTGTTTAATTCTACACTTATATTCATATTTATTTGTATTTTATATTTAAGTAGAAACATTTTACTCGTAAACTACCTTGTAGCAAAGCACCCATACACAAAACCACTATACTGTATCTAGACTATATAAAACATTACATGCACAAAAATATATAACGACTTTTAATATACATACATACTGCTATACACATGTATTTTGTTACCAAACAAGCTTTCACATCCCCTATTTGTGAAAACCAGACAACTTCTTATGGAAATGTGTCCATTGAAGAAACAAAATCCCGTGAAATGAAGTGGGGAATATATTAGAAGTGGCCAATACTTTTGTGCGTCATGCTGTTATTCTAAATGTGATGTATTAAAATGTATTATTCTTTTATATATCAGGGAGACCAAGAAAATACAAATCAAATAAAAACAATGGATCAATAACATCCGTAAGTTTTAAAATCAATATATTAATATTTCAACTATATTTTACAAGTATGTTATGCTGAATGTGCTCCCACCCTCTTGTCCCTTGGATGTAAATATGTATTTCATTATTAATTTAGGATTCCTGGCAAAAATAGTATTTTATCCTTGAAATGATTTGAAGTTCCCTTCATTGAAGAACCTCCCATCATTACCTTTTGTCCCACCCTTCCACTTCAAAACAATTCATGTCAGAGGCAGCTCTGAGAGCTTATATTACAAATGACTATGAAATTATAAAACTAATATAAATAATTTAACCAAAATGGAATAACGATAAGTTCAACCCTTGACACAAATTTCGAGCGAAAAAGCTTACTTTAAATTTCCAAGCTGGCTTTTGACTATGATAACAATTTGGGCGCCAACAAACCTTGTGACCCGAAGCAAACTCGTCCAAGTATTTTCGGAATTTTGTTAAGTCTTACAACGACAATTATTCACAAATTGAATAAGCCACTTTTCTAAAGACTTAGAATGTTAAAATGCTCTTTCAATATCGTACCTTTTGTTGAAGGAGCCACTTTAGCTGACTTCTTTCTTGTCAAGTTCAACTCAATGACGCCTTTAGCTGCCTTTGAGATTTTCTAACACTTTCAAGAACGGCAATTCTCACCGAGAAAAGCCACGTAAAAATACTACCAAAACATGCAAACTCTAAAGGATTTCTTTAAGAACTATTAGAATTGCAAAAAAGGTTTTTTTAGACGTGTTCTGAGTTTTTTGTGCAGTTGTTTGAAGTTTGTTTTGTGATTCCAGTTCTCACACCACGGTCAGTTCGTGAGGAACTAGGGCGTATTTCACTTAGAGCTCTATGATAACTTGAAATTATGTGCCGTACGGGTATGTACTAGGGACATAATGTCCCCGAGTAAAAAAATAGATTTTTGATCAGTTTTAACATTTTTTTCTTTCCTGAATGGAATGGAAAAAAGAATTCGAAAAAAACTATAAAACAAAATTAATCGACTTGAAAAAAGCGGCAACAAGTATCTGTCAAACAAAAAGACCAAACAAGCAAACAGATGAACTGAAGTTATCGTAAACAATTTCAATGAGATTCAGTTTTAAAGTTTCCAAAAATACTTTTTAAGATTCCTCCCGTTTAATTATCTAATTGATGGAAGATGGGACTGAAACTTGTACAACCGGCAGTCTTTTGAACATCAAAAATGAAGCCCCGAGCGAAATTTCTAAAATGTCTTGTTTTAAAACTGTAAAAAGTTGAACAGTTTTCCGGTGTAAATCCCTATTTGTCTGTAAATATTTCAAAATTAGCATAGCAACTCACCCCTCCTGTAACGAATCATTCTCCGATTAGGATTTCCCGCCAATATTGTAAGAGCGGTGAATTATTTCAATATTAACACGCGATAAAAGTGTTTAATATTTACTTTCGAGCTGTCAGTATAATACATTTTAAAACTCATCTCTAGTTTTATACCGTGATTCTCCAGTCTGAGGTCATGTAGTACATCGGCGTCCGTAAGATGTTCAGTGAGATATGGCCCAGTAAATCTCTGCTAAACTCAATTAGGCCCATCATGATATTGATTGTTTCTGAGCGTGTGCCCATATATGCAGCTCAAATGACACTTCACTGTAATAAACTAACGCGTTATTCGACTTCCCTACGGTTACTTTGGAAAGGCAGGCTCTGTTTCGGTAGTTTGTCTAGTTTGAATTTGTTATCACGGCCAGCTGGTAAATTCGATTTCTGCTGAAGTGAATTCCTTTGGTTTTGATTCATGAAACGCTGGCGGTGTCGTGTTACAGGGTTCTGCCTTTCCTCAATGTCAGCCAAGATATACGATATGGCAATTAAAAACCGCTCTCTCGTGATTGGAGAATGACTAACTATCTCATTGTGTAGAATTTCTGAATCGAATTACGTGAAATTTGATAACTCTGAACAGTTCACACCAGAGCGTTCCGTCGGGAGTTCAAAAATTGATTCAGAATCCATCTTGATGCATATTATCCACGTAAATTAAGGGGAAAAAATATTGTTTACTATGTGGAGAGCGCCGTATCCCCACCAGCGGCCCCTCATTCCCTATCCCAGCCGTGGAAAGGTAAGCTTATGAAATTTCGAGTGGTTCGGATTGAAAGCGACAACGAAATCTTCATATGAGGGCTGATGTTTGTTTGGATAGTGTCACCCTTCTATCTCCATCTCCAGATGCTACAAGTTCTAAAACTTCTTAACTACATGTTTCATCCTCTTCTACCGTACTTAATTGCACTACCATGCACATTCTAGTCCTTTGGAGTGACGTTGTTGAGTTTGTGCAGTTCTCAATATGGCAAACTCAAAGCCACATGTGATCATCGGATACAGCCATTGTGATGGTCCCGTTGACCTACCATAGGATGATATTTAACATGTGCTGTGTGCGATGAAATCCAAAGTCAAGGAGATCTATCATAGCTTCTAGTTTCGTTAAATAACCATTATAAAGCCGTAACGGTTTTATATTGGGATATTTTCCACGCAATTCCATCTATAGAAACCTTACTGCCGGACTTAATACTCGAAGGCTTTGGATTCACTCCTTTCGGTATAGTCTGACGATGTCGTTCTATATCTTGTCATAAAACAAAGTCAGCGACGAAGTTGGTTCTTTTTTATTTTCGGAATTCCAGTTATCGAACGAGTCAAAAGCTAGAGCACGATCAACGAAATATTTTGACATTTTGCCATCTTATGGCGACTAAAAATACCAAAGCATTCTTTGATTTTCGAGCGTTTTATCAAACAATCTCGTTGTAACGTTGATCTCCAAAATATATTTTCGAAGACTTGATCAAGTGTTCGAATCGACATCGAACAATTCGTGCCTATTTCACATTCCTTTATATATAAAACGTTTACTCATGTTAGAGCCGCGTGCTTGTGCCAATGAGCCGAATCAATAACTACTCACCACTAATTCATAATATAATAAGTAATATTCAATTAATAATAACAAATGCTTTTATTGCTTAATAATTGAAGACGAACAATATCGCAAGTTTTATTGACGCAATTGTCTGATTTATACTATCGTAACACACTTCAAGCATATAGTGCTAGATTGATTTTCATATGACCGATGAAAGAATTGGCAAACTAATAGTTGTTACTACACTCTGAATCTATTGTTTTCTTTTGTTCTTTACCAACAAGTACGAACTAAATAGTCGTTTTTCTTGCACGGTCAAATGAAAATAACTCTAGATGCTAGATGCTATATGTTCTTGTTTTATTTGGCAATGAAGTATGTTTTTAAAAGTTTACGGTGGTCGAATAAGAGTAGTTTCAACGTACTGGTCAGGAAACGCAAGCTAGTATTTATAGTAGGTTATTAGTCAATATTAGAGTGGTTTTTAACAATCCGTGAAACATACGTACTACAGCTAATGTATTTAGTGCTAATTCTTTTTGTGCCTGTTAAAATCATTTACCTATTACCATCTAATCTGTGAACTTAAGTTCACGAGCTAGAAAGACCGTGCACTCTAATTTGAATATACATGCACTTTAAAAATTCATCGTATTCCACAAGTCATGAACTGGACAAGACTTATTTGACCATTTCGATTCAAAATTACACTCTATTTCACATGCTATCTAATTTGAATATATACTATAAAAATTCATCGTGTTCCATAAGTCATGAACTGAAAAGTATAATTTGACCATATCAAACCAAAAGTACACTTTATTTCACGGGTTAATAACGAGTTGATATTGCAGTGTAGTAGTCAAACTAGAGTAGTTTTGTGAAACGAAGAACGCTCTAGTCAACGCGAAAAGTGTTTCAAAGAATCCGAACTATTTATTTTTAAAGGGACTTCCTTATATCTGGGTACAGCTGTGTGGTCAATAGATAAAACAGATTTTGTCAGATCGATGCTGTAAAATATCTGTTTGCTCTAGATTGAAGATTGGAGAAAACCTTAATCAGGTTAATGTTTAACAAAAATGTCTGTAAGTATAATTGGCTAAGAATGTCTGGAATTTACTCGCTACTTTTGCCACAAAGTATCGTTTAGGTAGCCTAGAAACCTGAGCCGGGGTTTCTTGATCTAGCAGGGCCGTAGCACGGGGAGGGGCAGGGGGGCCCGGGCACCCCCAAAACCATGATTTGAGTGTATTAAATGGTAGTGTTTCATTTTGAGGGTGCTACGGCCCTGTCTAGTATTTGTATTTATCATTGGTCATCATTTAACGTCTGTGCTCGTTATTCCGGCTCGTTGCTTGATCACAAACAATCAGATTTACAAACGCTACAACAAGTACAAAATAACCTCTGGTACTCAGGGTACGTTAATTATGTAACCTTTGTGCAGCCAATTTGGTTTCATTTATCTCTAACATTCTTTATGTCGAAACATAGAACCTCACGTACTATATCGATAACCCCGCTATATATTGAACATGTAATGAAGCCCGATTTAGGTGTGCGGACATTTCCAGTCAAAAGGTATCATTTATCTCAAACCCAATGAAGAAAACAAATATTTTTCTTTGGAAACGTTTTTATTACTAAATAGCTATCTTGAACCCTTGCTTGCTTTGCTATAGCCCTTTTACGAACTTAATTCAATGCAAATACAATAATTAAAGTCGACCGATATATCTTTGACATAGACATATTTTATTTAGTACTAAACGATTACATTTGTGATAGTAGTTGTTGGTCCTCAACCTTTTAATTTTTAAAATCCAACCTACAAACATTTGTTTGATTACATTTGTTTTTAGAATAATAGATAGTTGTTATATTACAAGATATCCACTGCTTAACTACAAAAATTAGCCTAGGATAGCTAATCGTTTGGGAAACGTTTTTTTGAGCAGAAAGTCCTTTTCATATACTTTTATCGCTATGGGCAATGTTTTACAACTTCCGCTGGAAGTTCGAGTTAAAGGGAAATTACTGTACGCTAGACACAACAAAAACAACATTGTTTTAGTAGTATAAACAGTGCCTGGATCATGATAAAACTAATCAAAGATTATTTTAGCAAGAGCTACTCAAATTAGTTATCAGCTTGCTTCAGGTCCTTCAGTGTTTTTGAAGTTTTAATTGCGTCAAAAGTAAGGTTAGAGTGCTAGTATTCTCTAAGGAAATGCGCATAGTTTGATTGGTTGTATCTGCTAGCCAACTCAAATAAATGTACGCAGGCTCAACCTGTCCAGTTAAATAAAATTGAATATGAGTAAAAAAACTAAAAACACGTGAATTGTTAGTATAGAAAGTAGAAAAGACTTTTCCATCAACTTTTCTAGTACTATCCGCTTAACCTATCACAGATGCGTTTTTTCGATGATATGTCTCTTGTTCTACTATAATTATAAGAGTAAAACCAATCAAAAGATCACGCAATTCTTAATCGAATTACCATCAAAATGATTCAAATTTATACCAGAATAAGCAACTAAAAACTACATTCTTAATATGTCTGCACGTACAGAGATCTTCACTCTAGGTGTTTTCCCGTTTATTTCTATATTTGCAATGTAGTAGTATTTTGTCTAAATAGTGCTTTCGTGTTATTGTGGTTTCGTATTAAAACTCTTATCGGTAATAACTACATTGTAGAACGTATTCATTTTAACAGACACGATTCAACTTGTATTGATTTCATTCAAAACCAAGCTTTCGGGCTACTAGCCCATCGTCAGGTCAAACATTGTGAAGTTTTTGTCGTTTTTGTAAAAAGCGCTTGCGTATTAATTGCAGTAATTGTAGTAATTGCATCTAAGTAAATCTGTGTTTCCTACGTGACAGTTTTCTTTGAGATGCGTGCAGTCCTTCTCAAGGTAATATCGTACAACAAAGACTTTCCTCTGCATGATATGTCACTTTTATGCACTGAAGTAAAGAGGCCGCAGCTTCACATGCAAGTTTTGTTATTATACTTTTCAGTTTTGTACTGAAGTCATTAAACCGCACTTCACGTGCAAGTTTTGTGTGGTAAATTGGACTTTCCTTTGCATGTTATGTTGCTTTTATGTACAGAAGTAAAAAAAGCCGCGCCTTCACGTGCAAATTTTGCGTGATAAATTAGACTTGGCAATCAAATTGTGTGAATTCGCTGTTATTATATAGGCACTTTTCCTAGCCACAATTTGTCTGGCCATCTACACGTACGACTTGCCAAATTTTCATGTTCATTTACACGACTGACTAAATTCTGCCTTTTGTCTAGTCATTGCAGCCAAAGAAAACACAGAAAGCATGTTAAGCAAAGATTGCTCATTGAGACGCGTTTAAAATTTCGAAATAATCAGTGAGATTAATTATTATATATAACAAATTAATCTAGTTGTTTTCCATTCGTGATATGTCGTTCAAAAATGCACTTTGCTATATTAAACACTAAAGAAGCCGCGTTGATTGTTTTCTTTACGAGAACAAACGTATCTTTTGAAGAAAAACAATGTAACGCTCCCGGCAAAGTGGATTCTATGACCTCTCTTTTCATAAAACGTCGCACTCACGTTTTGTCTTTCATTTTTACTACTGAACTATTTATAACCCAGTTGGATTGTTGTGTTTGAGTGGGCTTTGCGCCCCCGAGGCTTCGCTGAGGTCTAACTTACAAGTGTTGGCTGAAACGATTCAAAAATAACAAAATAGATTGAAGATTTTTACATGACATGACACGATTAACATTTCTATTGATTGGGAGTTATTTGTTTAAGAATTTTGTGATGTCAAATTGCCCCGTGATCCCATGCGAGCCTTCTAGAGTGTTTAGTTGGCGTTTTATAATCTAAAGTAACAATATTTGATGTGAAATTTTATTGTCAAAAAAGCGTCCCTTACTTCTCTGTACAATGAGCACAGTTTATCAGTTCCAACCAACGTGTAATTTACAAAAGTCCCATAATCCCCTCACGCTCAACGTGCATTATTGTCAAGCAAAACTCCCATGATTCATTGCACACCGTGGATTATTGCCCCGTCGACAAACACAAAAACCCCATGGTCCCTTGCATACCGTGGATTTATGTCCCCGTCGACAAAACACAAAAAAAACCATGATCCCTTGTATAGCGTGAATTATTGCCCAGTCATCAAAACACAAAAGCCCCATGATCCCTTGCATACCGTGGATTATTGCCCATTCAACAAAACACAACAGCCCCATGAGCCCTTGCATGCCGGACATTATTGCCCAGTTGGGGTGTTATAATCTATAGTCAACCACAGCGTATAGTTTTCTCTTTAATTGGCCCAATCATGTTCTTGCAGGTGTACTCTCCTGGAGCCGAAGATATGATGTCACATCCTGGTGATAGTATACCTCAACCTCACTATTCACCCAAAGGTGCATTATATGGCGATTCGTATTATTTGGGTAAGTGCTTACTTTTTGCTTTGATGTATCTTTAATGGGAGCTATTCAGCTAAATTACGGTGACAGACGAACATCTAAATACATCCAAATTATTTCATTGTATAATGGTTTATTTATTGTTTTTAAATGATAGTTCAGATTAAAGTGATTTAAAAACAGCATGATATTTCGAGATAGGGAGTATGGAATGCACTGTTTTGAACTTCTTATATAAAATGAAATCCCCAGGCCATTATGGCATTTTAAAAGTTAAACTTTTCATTTGTAAAAGAATTAAACGTAATTAAAGTGCCTTAAAACAGCTTGTTTTTTGGAGATGAGAGGGAGTTCGGAATGTGTTGTTTTTGACCGATAACAAGTGCCTTATACTCCACTAGAAAAATGTGATCTATGTTGTTCCTGCGTACCGCATCTTTGAACTATAATAATCTTTATTACTTATATAGCGCAAATATCTATGTGAATACAATCAAATGCGCAAAAATTATAAGTTGATATATAATCTGATGCGCAGTCTTCATTATGCTCACACACAATTTTCACACTATGGAAGTGCATGGACAAATATTCGTTTTGACGGGCAAGTCGTCTTATATGACGGACAAGTCTTCTGGTGTGAAAAAGTCATCTGATTTTGTAAAATTCATTAGATACACAATTGACTAGATTTGTGTAAATTTTATTCACTTTTTGAGTGAAATTAATATCCCTATTTACTGTTATTAATTTATTTTCTTGCTCACATAGCTGTGTGTAAATGCATTCAACGGCACAGGTCTTTTGTTATCACTGGTTAGAAGCCAGCTGTAGATATATAGAAATGTAAAACTAAATACATTGCTTTACTCAGTTGTCTGTCGGTCGTTATTGCAGCGAGTAGCTCTAGATGCATTGATTTACTCAGTTATTACATTGGGGTTTTACAAAGCATCGCGCTATTTAATCAATTGTCTCATTGTTTCAGCACGCTATTTTTAACTCTAAATTATTTTTTTCTTGAGCACGACCAAAAGACGTTATGGCGGAGAATATAATTCAGAAATACAGCATTTAATATTAACTGGGTGAAAACCTGTCATTCTGTCACAGATTTCGCCTTTCCCTAAGAATTTACTGACGTCATTGATGAGAGTTTATCACCAATAATTGATATAGCCATTTGTGGTCTCTGTAAACTGCTGTTCTTGGGAAGTTGAACAAAAACCAACCCTTTCGTTTTCCGAGATTAAGTATAAGTTTCACACGACATGGACTTGATCGTTTTATGCTTGGAAAGCTTGCATGTGTGTGCTTTCTGTGGTTGCCTGTTTTGAATGATACGCAAATGCATGATAAGAAGTTCACCACGCTTTCTAATATAAGGACTATTGTCTGCTTGGGTATAGGCTGTAAACAATTCAATCAAAGTAGGGTCACACGCACACACTGAATCAACACTTTAAAACTGGAGTAAAGTCAAGTATACAAACAAACAAACATGGCAAAACTTTGTAGAGATAAGAAAGACACCTATTTTTTATCATTCTGACGGTTTGTCCTTTCGTGTAATTAAAAACGTTTGTGAATCGGCAAATTGCATGACTCTCAGTTGACGCTCGGATATTTAGTTACCCAGGGGACTCCCCTTGTTCAAGTGGTAGGGGTGATCGACGATTCATTTTGTAAATTTTGAATTAATCTAAAGAAAAGTCGGATAAAGGTACCCTGAAAACCAGAGGGTTTCTTGATCTAGTATTTGTACTTATCATGTGGACGCCGTTATTTCTCGTTGCTTCACAAACCGTCAGATTTACAAACTCCAAAGCAAGTAGAAAATAACCTCTGGTACCCAGGGCATAGAAAAGGTCGCTCATGTTATTTGTTCGCTATTTGTTTGACAAATCAAGTTTTTTTTATACTCGGAATTAAAGACGTTACTACGATATAAAATTGTACCGATTGATGCTCATGCCATAACATGAGCCGAAAATTACATCATTTTACTTTCAAACTGTTTAAACAAAGTGTTTGTTGTGACTTGTAAGCGCTTTTGTGCTAACTAGAGGGCCTGCTCCTATTGAGAATAGAGTACTGTCTACTGAATGGATGTAAATTTAAGTTAACTATTTAATAGCTTTAAAGATCGTCCTAGCTAAGAGACCAAACTGTTGGATGAACTGCGTCTATTTTCAATTTACCAGTTGTCGAAAACCATTGTATTTTCTTAGTTTTAACATGTTGTTCGTCATGTGCGGTTGATTGTGATACTCTTTGCTATTTAACAAAATATAACAACCGGATCAAGTAATGTCCCGCCAAAACCACATTTTAAATGCGCGGCCTCGTCAAAAGAAATGGCGGGAATCGAACTGCAACAGATGGAATAATTAGTAATATCACGTGATCTTCTGTGGTTTGCGCGCGCCATCATTAAACGTAATTAATCATTTTACTCCAAAATGACTGCGTAGTGGTTTCTCAAATTACTGTGTAAGTCGTTACATCCACATTTAATCACTGCAAAACGACTGAGAAGTGGTTACTCCCAGAAATGAGCAAAATCAGCGCAAGTTTGCAAAGTCGTTTTTGCATTATTTCTCGTAGACAGAAGACAAATAGGAAAACTTCTAATTAATAGTTATATCTTTCCTCAAGAACATGTACTTCCTTGTGAAGAGAGGAAGCCAAATGACCTATAATTGACAAATAAACTCGTTTGTTTTGCTTTCAAATAATCAAATGGATAGTGAATGTTATTATAGTGTAAATAAACCGTTTTGAAATAACAGATACAAAAGTGGTTTTTCATGAAAAGGAGGGAAATTATATCTGTGTAAATAAAAGTAAAATACAAAAGGTACAAATACACAAATTTATTAGCTTTTTATCTAAACAAAGAAATGTTTTTGTAGTTTAAATAAAAACTCTTTGGCATAGAAGAAAGAGGCGGAGTCAACTTGCATAAAGGGCATGGGTTGACGAACTACTTTTGATTGTCAAGTACGAATTACTAAACGGAAATTTGTTCTTGTATGGACAAAACCAACAATTTTTCATTCATTTGGTATGTCAAGAAGAGGTTGTTTATTGTCGAACGAACAATAGAACTTTGCCAAGGAGACTGACCGTTATGCAAACTCAAAATTGCTCTTGTAGATACAGCGCCAAACGCTAAGAGGAGAAATCCAATCATCAATGTTGACACATCAATATCACTAATGCTTGAATCAACACTCAACACGTCTCATCCCTTAGTTTTGTTTTGTTTTGTTTTATAGTTAATGGGCTAGCTTTTAGCGATGTCTGCTCACTGATTGCAAATTTAGATATCAATTGGTTGTATCCTGTACAAAATATCTCTGTAATAATAGGTTTGATTTTAAGTCGTGCGTCATTTGTTTTAATAGACGTCTCAGTTATTATAACGTACACAAACAGTGAAATAGCCTCTCAATGAGCAAATTGAAAACTTTCTCAAAACATTATGCGATATTCCTTGAAATAATCCTATGCTCATCATATTCTGTAGTTAAAGTTTTTGGTATTGTGTTTGATCCTTCAGTAGATTATATGTTTATTTTTTGTTTGTTTGTTTATTTGTATGGTGTTTGTTTGTTTGTTTGTTTGTTTGTTTGTTTGTTTGTTTGTTTGTTTGTTTGTTTGTTTGTTTGTTTGTTTGGTGTTTGTAAGTTGATGTTTTTTATATGTCGCTTAAGAATTTATTTTATTTTATTTATTGATTTTCGTTTGTTTGTTGTACAATTTCAGATCATGGTTCTCCGGACCCATGGGGCCATTCGGGCCAACTCGGCTCTACTACGTCATACTCGAGCTCTGCTGGGACATACGCGACCAGTTACGGAATGGCAACAAGAGAGGGAATGGTATGTTATTGAGTTGTATCTGTGTTTTGAAGTTGTCTTTCAGAGAAAAGGTCCTATTATCAAATGTTATTTCCATGGGAAACGTGACCAACTAAATAACTTTTATTGTATTTGACTTTTAAAATGTCGCTAAGTGATAACAAATATAGTACTTTTTGCAGTCTTTATAGGAAGTCTATATTTGCTCGTGTAGACGAGTAAAATTGTCCGATTTCTCTTACTGAAGAGCTGACATGTTAGCTTTTATAGGACAACTAAAAGTTGTCACATTAAAATTGCTCGTTTATTAAGAAAAGATCCTGTGTTTGTTTAAAGTTTGATCAGTCGGGTAATCTGATCCTCCTCACAATTAAGGTCTCCAAAGAGTACTATGTTCAATAGTTAATAGTTAATTTTTGTTTTAAATGTATGTTGTTTGTTTATTTTATTTGGTTTTCTAGAAGGAAGTAC
The DNA here is from genome assembly GCA_949775045.1 of Metridium senile. NCBI lineage: Eukaryota > Metazoa > Cnidaria > Anthozoa > Actiniaria > Metridiidae > Metridium > Metridium senile. The sequence goes on along the minus strand of OX459099.1, from coordinate 8,136,690 downwards.
ATGGCATGCCTGCATTAGCAAAGGCGCCTCTCCACCACCACCATCAAAGGGTGCGATACTCTTACCTGATTGGTTAAAACGTAACTTAGCAACACACTAAATAATAATAACAACAACGTAGCATTCTAAGGATTGTCTGCAATCTCATTGGCTCTCAGCATTCCGCCGCATTGTAGTGGTCTTGTATCTCAAGGACTGATGCTTTGAATCCACTCCGTTCAGTCTTGAGGACAACTTTCGTCCTTATAAGCAACTTCCGTCACTCAAAATGTTTTTTTTTTACCAATGCACATTTTAAAATATCGGTTAGAATGGAGAAAATCATATTGCTGTTCAATCAATTGAAATTTAAAACAATATCTCAGGAAAAAACATGCATTCAGAGTTGTTAATTTATTATTATTATTATTATTTGGTGTGTGCTTTCAAGTTGTGTTTTACCCGTCAGACACAAAGACTAAGAACCAGTTCGTGTATGTCTTTTGCGATCTTTCCTTCGTACGTATTCTGGTGCTTGACTTCGTCTAATTCCCTCTGAATCTCCTTACTCTTATTGAAAGAATCTGTTATTATCTCAATTAACAACTCAGCGGTGATCTTTGCTAATGACATGCTCTCCATAACATCTCGAGTAATATGGTATTATTGGTTAAGGTGTCTCTGACCTCAAATTCAGAGAAAGGTTGTCATGGTTACTAAACGTACTTTATAATTCTTGATTAATTCTTATGGGTATCGTTACTCAGTATTTATTATATTTCTTTTGATTTTGACCATATATCAATATAATATATTAAATATATTTGTAATTTATTCTCCAATTGTTTGTTAATTCTGTTTAATATTACAACTAAAATGTATGTTAATCATTTCCACTCAAAATCTCTTCAGTCTCACATATCCCTTTTACTAGCTTTTTCATTCATTTTTCTTTCTCATATTCCTGTTTTCCTCAATACGTTTCTTTATTATATATTTCCCTGTTACTCTCATGCATCCACAAAAATGACCGCATAACGCCATTCCCATATCGTACTCTTTAAACTTCAATTCATTTATCGTCTTCCATACCACAATTTACTACTTTACTTATTACTCTCAAGTCTTCGTCATTCTCAAATTCCTGTTTTCCTCAATACGTTTCTTTATTATTTATTTCCCTGTTTCTCTCATTCACAAAAAGGCCGTATTTTAATACGGTCTTTTACGCCATTCCCATATCTTACTCTTCAAACTTGAATTAATTTATCGTCTTCCATAACACAATCTACTCCTTTACTTATCACTCTCAAGTCTTCGTCATTCCCCTCATGTTTACAATCTACTTATTTTACTCAAGAAAAACAGCTATTCATTTTCATTTATTTCTTTTGACAGAGCTACCATCCCATAAGCCACAGCGAAGCCATGGACCGATTGTCTGGCCTACCACCAATGTCATCGTTTAGACAGACACCCAGTCTACATGGACAGTCATCACCGTACCTACACTCAGTCTCCCCTCCTCTTAATGGCAGTGATCCAATGGGTATGTTGCATGATGTAGTTAATTTTAAATTTTCAATAAATTAAAATAATTTAATTTTAAAACAGATAGTCATATTGTAAACATATATAAATTAGCATATATTTAGAAACATTTTCAATTTTTTAACCGCATGCATGCGGAAATAAGAACGTTATTATTATATTATTATATAGTTAATTAAATCGTGGTGGTATCGGTGATAATGATGGTGATATGGTGATGGTGAAGATGGTAATGATGATGGTCTTGATTCTGATGGTGGTAATGATGATGATGAAAGTGATGAAAATGCTGATGTGTTGATGATGATGATGATGATGACTATTATGGTGATATGATGATGATGGTGGTGGTATGGTGATGATGACAGTAACGATGGTGATGATGATGACGATAACGACGACGACGACGATGATGATAACTATTCAATAATGCATGTGCTTGACTATTTCAGGTGGTCACGCTTCAAGAGCTCCAACTTCAGGAAGTCAAACAGGGGATACACTAGGCAAAGCATTAGCATCTGTACGTATACACATCTCTCAAATACTTTTTTCAAGGTTTTTGTGCATTAAATAAGTTACTCCCAAACCGGTTTTCCTGGAACTTTCCGCAACTACTTGGTCTCCCATTGGATTTATCTTTTTGATTTGATAATATTTTGAAAAGCTATGTCTTCGAAGAGTTTTATGTTTTTTTATTTGTATAGATATACTCGAATGATAATGGGACAACATACTCATCCAATCCCTCTACACCAGTGGGATCACCACCACCTCTAGCAAGTGTATCAGAAAGACCTCCCTCAAGTAAGTTTATAAGATATCATCATTATCATCATCTCAATCATCATCGTCGTCATCATGAACTCTATCATGATCATCATCGACGCCATCATTATAATCATCTTCACCATCATCATGATCTGCATCATCATTATCATCTTCATTTTCGTAATTATTATAATCATCACCATTATCATTTATATCATCATCATTGTCATCTTCATTGTAATCGTCATCATCTTCATTGTAATCGTCATCATCTCCATCTTCGTCATCATCACCATCGCCATCATTATCATAATTTACATCACCATTATCACCATCTCCATCATCTAATGTATTCATGGTCATATTGAGTGAATATACTCTGTGATTACGATGATATAATTAATTGATTCGTCTTGTTTATAGCTGGTTCCGGGGCTTCTGGTCACTCATCAGGATGGGGTCGAGGAAACCAACCAACTTCACCACCTTACGAAAACCAGCTGCATCCTTTGGTAGGTTTAAGAAGAGGGCTGACCTACTAAAACATCGTGTTAGGGCCCCTTACCTGTTGGACCAACAATGTTGATCCAACATGTTGGGCCCGTTTCAACACCCTGTTGTGGATGGTGTTGGATGACATATCCTACAAAATTTATTTTGTTCTCGTGTTCAAAAATCCGTATCGCAACAATGCTGGTCCAACATGTTGGTCCCGTATCAACACCCAGTTGGGTGATTCTGGATATGAAACATCATCCAAAATTTCTTTTGTTAATTCTCGTGTTCAACAAACCGTATCGCAACAATGTTGGTCCAACATGTTGGTCCCGTATCAACACCCTGTTGGGTGATTCTGGATGAAACATCATCCAAAATTTCTTTTGTTAATTCTCGTGTTCAACAAACCGTATCGCAACAATGCTGGTCCAACATGTTGGGGCCGTTTAATCGGGGCTTTAGTGAGTGTCAGTTGTATTCATTCCCTTACGCTTTGGTTTTTATGACAACAGAGAGAACCGAGGACGACAAGCAATGCAATAGAATTACAGAATATGCAATATATGCCACCTAAGGTAATACACCTATTTCTATTAGCATTGATCATTAGGAAATGGCTGATCTGAGACGGATAGGAATTATGGGAGGTCTTTAAAGTACCATTATCTGTAATTCAACACCATTTGAGCTTGCTTGAAACAATGCACTTAAAATTTAGCTGAGCTCCCAAAATTCCTATTGGCCAAAGATCAATAGTTTCTTTCCTTTAAAGAAAAGTATTGTTTGAAATATATTACTTTGGGAAGACACGGAACAACATTTACATTGTACTTTTTCAAGAGGATTCTATTGGGAAAACAATCGGTCAAGCAAATAAGACCTATTACGTATACTGCCACTGACAGCACTTGGTTATTGACTTTTTTTCCATATCCAGAGGCAAAATATTATACTTAAACTAAACTTGCTTTTACATCCAATTTCTAGCAAAGTAGAATCGAGGAAAGGCTTGATGACGCAATCCATGTGCTGCGTAACCACGCCGAAGCTAATGTCCCGGCTCTGCGAGAAATGTACTCAAGTGCAGCAGGTGCTGTCATAGCAACCACGAGTGTATCTGTCGCAGGATATAACTCTGGAAGTCTGCAAGCGTCACACTTAGACCAGTTGGTGAGTAATTCGAGGAAATATTTACGCCTCTTTTCATAAACGTTACCCCAAATGAGTTTGAAAATAGCAAAGCTTTGTTAGGAATTCGTTTTTTTACAAGCAAAAAAATATGGTTCAATTTAATAAACAACGGAAATTATTATCTTTTAGCTTTTTAAATTGATGATCTTTGAATTGGCTTCTAGCTTCAAGGTGGTTAATTACTTACACCTTAAATCATACTGCTTTTGTACTTGATAATTAATTCCTAACAACGCCTCTTACTATATTTGGTAGTTTCTCTTCCTTCGTTGTACAACGTTTGTGAAACCAGGTGTATGTTGCTGTAGTTGTAGTTATTGAAACTTGTATCCTTTTTGCAGTTTTAGTACCAATTACTATATTCGTTAAATTGCCGTCTTTGGAGGGCCATAGCACATTTTTAGTTATTTGCTAGTGTACTTGTAATTTTCTATTTGTATATTGTAATCTCTTGCAAATTCTAGGTGCAATAAAAACGTTGTTGTTGTTGTTGTTGTTGTTATAGCAGTATGCCAAATAGTTATATTTTCGTCTGTTTTTCTAGAATAATAACCATGAATGTTTCGTCTTTGGTCTAGCTGTAAACTTAAATCATTTTCGTCTCTGTTTTTCCAGAATAACAACCATGGCAGTATGGACGATGATCCCAATAGCATGACGTCACCAGGGGGATTATCTAATCGTGCTCTATCATCACAGATGTCTCCAGCTACCTCTGATATCAGTGAAACCAGATGTAAGATAGCATTAGATTACCTATATTTGCATTTATCCTGTTTCGACAAAACTTTCTCGAATTCTCAAAAACCTGCTAAACTCTATGTTTATTATACATGCAGTCGATTCAAATACAGCAAATGAAGATTGCACTTGATTCATCAATTAATAAATACATGCATTTATTCATCTATCCATCCATCCATTCGTTCATCCAGTTTTCAATCTATTTTCTCTATCCAGACACTATGTATTCATTCTTTCATTCATTCTCCCATTCATCTATTCAGTTATTCATTCATTCATTTATTCTCCCGTTCTATTCATTCGTTCATTCATTTCAATATTCTTTCATCCAGCCATTCCATTATTCATTGATTCAATTGTTCATTTATTCATCCAGTCGTCTTTCTACCCCTTCCTTCCTTCCTTCATTCATTCAAGCAATTATTCATCTATTCATTCATTCGTTTATTCATTTTTTCATCTATATATTCTTCCATCCAGCCGTTAATTCATTTATTCATTCTTCCATTCATTCATCCATCCGTTCATTTATTCATCCATTCAATTAATTATTCGTCTATTCAATCATTAATAACCAGCTTTGATTGAATTGATTTTTTTTATTTTTGTTCAGACAAAGATGACAACTCGGTCAGCCAAGATTCAGTTAAAAACGAAGACAGGATGGATAACCTCGACAACGACACAGGCAGCCTTGTCGGTGACAAAAGCGACGACTTCATGGAAACAGACAGAGACCGTGTCGTCAGGGAACATGACAGACGTTTCTCGAACAACGCGCGAGAAAGGTGAGGTTTTAATAACAATGAAACGCATGCTCGCGTGGCGGCCATTTTGAATCCTCCTTCATTTCTTGGCCTTAATTGCTTTCTTCTTCTCCCCCTCTTTATATATCTGACACATAAAATCATTTCAGTCTTTTCGAGGGGGATATGGCGAGTATAAAACAACGAAGAGTTGCTAACAATACACGTGAACGGTGAGTTTGTCCGGCGTTAGGCTCGCGTGGCGGCCATTTTGTATTTGTGAGGTTTGCATTAGGCATGGTCATTTATCCGAAATTGTTTACCAACTGTTTCGAGCATTTTGAACCAAATCCTATGCAAATCGTAATTTAATTAGAATTTTCTATGATTATTTAGGCAACTTGGTTTTGCTCATTGTTTATTTGATTTGAAGAAAAAAAAAAAAAAAGATTCTGTATTTACCCAGAACAAAAAGAGAAAAAAATAGCCTCAAAATAGCCAAAAAGGAAAAGAAAAGAGAAAGATTATCACAGATTGTTGGATATTATGAAAAAAGAAAAGAAAAAATTAATAAATCTCCTGAATACTCATTCTTTTTAATTCTCTTTCTATGGATTTTGATCCTGTCTAAATCTTCTTTCTCTCCCAAAAAGGCCGTCTCGCGAGCTTTTGCCTATAAAAGAAGAGCTTATGTCTACGTACGCGCACTGACTGTATATTGGTCACTTTGTTCTCTTCTGTTCTCGACTTCTCTTCTCTTCTCAGCTGTTCTCTTCTCAGCTGTTCTCTTCTCAGCTGTTCTCTTCTCTTCTGTTCTCTTCTGTTCTCTACTGATCTCTACTGATCTCTTCTGTTCTCTTCTGTTCTTTTCTATTCTGTTCTGTTCTGTTCTGTTCTGTTCTGTTCTGTTCTGTTCTGTTCTGTTCTGTTCTGTTCTGTTCTGTTCTCTTCTCTTCTCTTCTCTTCTCTTCTCTTCTCTTCTCTTCTCTTCTCTTCTCTTCTCTTCTGTTCTGTTCTGTTCTGTTCTGTTCTCCTCTGTTCTGTTCTCGTCTCGTTTCGTTGTTTTTTTGTCTCGTCTTCTTCTCTTCACTTCTTCTCTTCTGCTTTTTTTTTTCTTTTTCCAATTTTCGTCTTTCCTCTCTTTACTTACGGCTTTGCTAATCTTGTTCTTTCCATTCATTGTCATTGTCTCTATCTAGAATGCGAGTACGAGACATCAACGAAGCCTTCAAGGAACTTGGACGAATGTGTCAAATGCATTTACAAAATTCGAAACCACAGGCCAAGGTAATGTGACTATTCATATGTGATTTAAGTACATTAGTATTTACGCAAGATGAACAAGAATGGAATAATCGATTCAAAAACATTGAAAGACAAATATATTTCGAAGGCGTGTTCTACGACATGTTCAAATTGAAGAGCAATTCAACGGGTTTCTAAGAAAAGAACGTATTTCAACCCACGACTACGCCTCGTGTTGTTGATACGTTTTACTTGCATTTTAAAGCACGAAGGCTGTTTTAAATTGTGTTCGATTGCTTTAACAACGAAAACATGTAATGACTCGATATTTTTCCATTGGGAAATGGAGTAAAAGACTGGGTATACTAGTTTCCCTAATTAATGTAATTAAGAAATGATATGTAAGATTCCTGAGTTTGGTTGGATTCTGACCAAGATACAGCCTCATAAAAATGCCTTAAAAATAGTGCAGAAACGGAATAGTACTGTCCCTCTACTCAATTCAACCGCACTATATTTCCTATATTTCGTTATTTCAAAAGGAAAAGGAAAGACCAAGTGCACCCAAACCCCGTCGCGAACCACCAGCACCGAAAGAATGGTCTGTGTATGACGCCTCTAACGGGAGTAACGTCCCCCAAACTAAGGTAAAACCTTTGGTCAACGGCAACTCTGACTACCTTGTCATTTCCTTACTTACTCGATCTTTTAAGCGCGAACTTCATTGTGGGTCAACAGAAATGCACATTCGTTCTCTGGCAATTGGCCAATACCAAATCAAGTAGAGGACTGGGTACTAGTTTCCCTAATTAATGTAATTAAGAAATGAGCCCCATAATTAAATAGAGCACATCAATATATGTACGATTCCTGAGATTTGGTGTTTTTGGTTTGATATTGAGTGAGTTAAAGCCATTTGAAACGGTCCAAAATTATAAGTCCTTCCAACCATACATTACCTTCTATTTTTAGTCATTATTATGAGGCTGTATCTTGGTCAGAATACAACCAAATGCAACCAAACTCAGGAATCTTACATATCTTGATCTGCTCTATTTAATTATTTATTTAGTTCATTTCTAATTACCTAAAATTAGGGAAACTAGTACTCAGTCCTCTACTCAATTTGGTATTGGCCAATTTCTTCGCTCATTCTTCTACAACCGACTGTTCAGTCAGCAAAAACGTTGTTTCTCTCCTGTGCAGCGCGTTTGTGTCGTTACGCAATGTGTTGGGGAAGAGAACGTTTGTGACGACACAATTTGCGACTGTGCAGGAGAGTAAACATTCTATTGTAATATTATTTTCACCGAAGTGCCATATTTACCTTTTTGTCTGTTTACAGCTTGTCATTCTTCACCAAGCCGTGTCTGTAATAACAAGTCTTGAATCTCAAGTTAGAGGTATGTATTTTACACATCATATTTTACACATTCCAATCTATCAGCGGACCAATAGGCCATTTGAACGATGACGTCATTTTACTACCAGTACAAGAATGCTTTACGAGTTTTCTTGCCTATTCACGATTTTTATTCCCTCTTGAATTGAGAATACAAGAACATTCGACACTAATTATTTAACAAAAGAAAGTAGGCAAAGCATTCTGGTACTGGTAGTATATGACGCTATAATGCAAATGGAATATTATCTCAGCCAGTAAATCAACAATCAATAAACCAATCAAAGAATCGATAAGCCTTCATATCTATCAATGGACACAGTTAGCAGGGGAGGATCAAGAAATTTGTCAGGGGGTGTCCCAATTGCAAATGAAAGGCTCTTGTGGTGCTGGGGGTGTCCCTAAATGTCTCAAATAAAATAGGGGTATTTGTGTGGTGCCTCTAGGGACACCCCCTAGACTCGCCCCTGGTTAGCCGCTTAGTAAACATTTTATGTAGACATCATACTTAAAAGATTTATGTGCTTAATGTCGTAGTTTTTTCTGTTCCAGAACGAAATCTCAATCCCAAAGCAGCATGCTTAAAAAGAAGAGAAGAAGAAAAAGTCGAAGAGGAATCACCCGAGAAGCGAGCTGTCCCTGGGGTAGATAAACCTTTTGATAATAATGCCGTACGGGGGAGGGGTGGACGAAGAGGTCGACGATCATCTCGAGGTAGGTTTAAATCAACCTCTAACCAAACATGGGAGAGTTTGAGCTTCTTACAGCCTGAAATATATCGTTGCGGATACTCGATTTCTCGTGCAAATTTCCATGCGACATAATACGATTGCAAAGATATATACTGAAAGTGTGCTTATAGTGCCCTTGACAGTTCCCTGCGCCATCTTGAAATGTAGCCGGGCCTTTGCATCGAAGCGAGACGTTGTGCTTGCAATGACACTAATTATTCACGTGTCTCTATCATTGAAAGCTCAAAGTTCCTCTCGTTTCGATGCAAAAGCCCGGCTACCTTTCAAGATGGCACAGAGACTATAAAGGAGGCTATTAGCACACAGGAACTATGTACTTTTGTAAGACGTCGCAGGAAAAACCCCTTTTCGTCCCCTCTCCGAGGGCTCTAAGTGGGTAGGAGGGAAAGGCAGAGTCTTGGAAAGGAATGACAACAGAAGAGGAGAGATGGGCATGGAGATGTCCAACATTCATCATTGTCTTCCACCTCACTCTGTTCCCTTCAATTTGCATTGCTCTTCCCATGAGATAATTGAGTTCTTGGGTTCAGCCATGTGTGACCTTCTTCATGATTTGTGCTGGCCTCGCCACCTTTCTCCTTCCTTGTAAATTAATTCCATTTCAAGTTTTAGTTGTTTAATATTCAATGTCAATGTTATATTAACGTTTATTTATTTAATCTTCCAGATTCTTTAGAGTTCTAGACGTACATTTTCTCCATGTGATTCTTTAGAAGGTAATTATTAGTAGTTAGTATATCACCATCAACTTCAGGTGGCACTGTCAACTTTATTACATAATTGTCTTCATTGTTATTGTCACCATCATCGTTATCATCATCATTATCATCATCATCATCATTAATATCATCATCATCATCATTTTCTTTATCATTATCATCATCATTGACATCATTGTCATCAGCATCATTATATATCATCATCATTAACATCATCATTGACATCATCATATCATCATCATTAACATCATCATTGATATCATCATTAACATCATCATTATCATCATATCATCGTTATTGTTATTTTTTTCAGCACTTCGTAATGATAGTCGTGTCAGTATCATCTGTATCATAAAAGACCTTTTCACATTGACCACGTATAATAGTTACAAGTTGATATTGGAGTTGCCACACATAGCAAAACTATAATTTTTCATGCACATGCAGCAACTTGAACCCCGACTTTGAACTATATCATTCACTGAATGGAACTGTGTAAATGACAATTACTTATCACCATTCTTCTATTTTCAGGAAACAAAAATAGCGAACTTAACTTCTTGATTTGTGACGTCTTAACCAGAAACTTCCGACTTTATAAAACAGATTTCTACCAGGAAAGTTCAACAGAATTAACTAACAGATTTGTATTGTTAAGAGGCAAAATGAAGTTATTATAATTATAGTAAGGATAAAAAAATCCATAAAAATACCAGATATTGACAAATATACTTAAATATGCTATTGGTCTCGTGACGTCACTTATTGTGACGTCATATGTGTCACCACTTTGAGGCTAATGTTAGTTAAGCTAGTTTTAAATGGAGAAAAATCCCTTTAGTTAAGCGTTTGAAGATTTCAAAGCGCTTTTGTTAAAAAAACTGTACAATGAGAGTGTCTGCCTGCTTGAAGGAATTATCCCATAATTTCTTTAAAGTGGATGAGAATGTCATTGAGCTCGCCGTGTTCTACAAAGAATTATGGGATCGCTTCTTGGCGGGGGCCAATATATTCCAGTTGGTTGTTATATGAAGTAAGAAAGGAGGTTGTGATTGAAGTAGATGCGGGTGTTTTTGAAGGGATGTTTTCAATGAGGTGGTGGTGGTGGTGGTGATGGTTGTGGTGTACAGTACACTTTACAGTACAGTACAGAACAGTTTTAGCGGAGGAGTTTTGATCGAATCGATAATTAGTGAGCACAACAGCGAAGCCTCGAATAATGGAGTAATAAGACATCTGCTGTTGGCCGGGAACTGATCGGTGGTCGAACTGAAATTGGATATTCATTATTGGAACTATGGTTCCAGTAAGATGTTGTTGGTCGGGGAAAAAATCGAACCGTAGTTATACATTATTAAAAAGTCGATTGTTATTGTTACTTGATTGAAGGCGGTGTTGGTCGCAATAGCGGTCGTGACTGAAAGCACCATTGTTGTGTTAAAAGATAGGTTGACAATGGTTGTGGTCGTGATAGAAAAGCTCAATGTACGGAGTAAACCTCTTCCAAAAGTACAAGCAGTCAGCCTTATCATATACAGACCCTCAATCAAATCTGGCACTTTATATTCCATGATAATTTTCGTAGAATGTAAACTACTGTTTAGAAACGCCGACAAGTGACCATTCTCTTGCAGCAGCTAATCATATGCAAATGCACGTCAAGCCTCACTTGACTTAATAAAACAAAAGGACCATGAGTCAGAGCGAGTCTTGTTGGGCATTTGAATACGATTAGCTGCTTCATGAGAAAGACCTATAAACAGAAGTAACGAAATTGTCACGCTAGGAGTGTGACTAAATATTCAGCAGCAATAGGCGATGGTTACGAGGGCTATTTACTAGAGCAAAGTCATATTTTTCTGTTTTCATTATAATGAATCTGCAAGCATTTTGGCAGCAGATAAATAGAATGTCAGCAATTAATGTGGGATTTATTTTATCGAACATAATATAGTACAATGGCTCAGTTTCCCATGATGCTTTGTTCTAGAAAATGGCGCTCGTGCTGCTATTGGAAATGTCGCGCTTAGTTATTTATGAGAATAATTAAGGTGATGACACGAAAACAGTTTGGACACTACCTTGTGAAATGAGATGACTTGTGCATTCATTTAAATCTCTCGTTAATGTCACGTTCGTCCGAGATTAAAACTACTTTACGCGCTTTGAAAACTTGCGTATTTTAAAATCACAAAGTTTGATATAGCTAAAGAAATACACCAAGGATTTTCCAAAGCCTGGTTTTCACTATCAACAGAAGCACAAGCAAGCAACGTACCCAAACTGTTTCCTGCTCATTAGCAGCTCTTGTCTGTTTTCACACCAATGTGATAAGTTCAATAATGAGTCTTCGTACGTTGCTTGTGCTATTGCTGCTAAATAAAACCATGCTAAAAGGATTTCACTTAAGTTCATGTGCTTGAGTTCGTTCCTTGATTTCTAGTAGGACATCTTTGATAAGAAGTTGCAAGCTTATTTTCACGAGAGCCTCTTTCACATCAGCTTGCATATATGGACCTGAATCTTGTTTTAAATCTCACAAAACAAATCTAAAATGTCCAAAAACTTCCTGGACCAACCACTTGGCGAGGACTTTTCCAGTTATATATGTTTTGTTTGTATATGCTAGTTCGTGGCTTCTTAAACAAAACGTCGATTCAGTTTAAAGTAGTGCTAGACTATAGTGTCCTTCTGTAAATATAAACGATCTCAAAGTTACTAAAAAAGCATAATTTTCTTTTGGTCATTAACATTTTTATTTTGTGTAAATATATTTTCGATACTTTCGATATCTTCTTTTTCTCAGGCGGACATTTTGACAAGTGATTGTACTTTAATACCCAAAGAATTATATCCAAAGTATTGATATTATATTACCATACAGTAACGCTATACATTAAAGCGAGGTTACTTTTCAAAATGGCCGCCGATGAACGCTTTTTCTATAAATTAAACCTATAGTACTAGACAAAAAATCACATCAAATAGTGGGGTAGTCCTTTCCCAAATAATAGAAAATTGAGCCACAACTATTTTAGATACTTTTTAACTCGTCATACTAGACTAACCGGTTTATCCAGTCCACTTTTTATAAACTATACCAGGATGATGTGATGCTTAGTAAAAATATGTCTGATATACCATAAATAATAGAATACAGCATATAATATATTGCAATAATTCTAAAAATATACTTAATACTATGTAGTGTTGATTCAGCTGTGTTATTAAAGCTTCAGGGGTTTGTCAATGTGATCTTCATCAGAAACGCTTACTCTAATTTATATTGTATAAAATCTATTGTACAGTTTCACGATCAAGGCAGGAAAACTGTGGTACAGCAACTGTGGTAAATTACAGCTAATTGCAGAAGCGTTTGTCGCAATTCAAATTCACGTTGATCAAAATTTATTGAAGCTGAGGCCATGTCTAATGCTCGATGGGATACTAAGAACTGACTGGTGCAAACTTGTCAGGGACGTACAGAAGCTCGTGCAACGGAAAATCCATCAAAATAGCTTAAATTGGTTGATTTTTAGCATTTGATGAATAATATCCCATCAATCACTTCGGCCTCACCTTCCATACTTTGGAAACAACTTAACAACAGTTATGCAATTAGATGTAAAAACACGGATTATGTCCAATCAATCTAGTTTCTCTTGCTGGACCAACCTGTTTCGCAAGAAGAATCACATTGGCAAAATCCCTGCGGTCCATTCTATTTCTCTACAGGTGGACGCACAGTGACGTATTTTGTTATGGTTTTGCCAACCAACCATTGTAATTAGAACAAAGAGAATTAACAAATTTATTGTTAAAATGGTTGGCAAATTAGCATCACAATACCAACACTTGTAAACACTACGCTTACCTATTGTACAGTATATAGTATATAAAGTATATTATATCAAGTCTATGTTTTTATAGTAGTTTTTAAATGTTTTAAACATAAATACGTATGGTTAAATGAGCGTTGATCTGCTCTTTAGTACTGTACATGTGGCTTATTCAATTAACGTTGTCGAATTATTAAATGATTAAATTATAATAAAAACCTGAAAAAAAGAAGAAAAAACTCTGTAAGACAAAGATGATGCTTTCACGATGTACTTTATCCATATACGACCTTCTATTTCTCCAGGATGGTCTTACTATGGACTCAGCTGATAGCAGACCACCATTCTACTCTATAAACGTCGTGAAATATTCAAAATCAGGGACTGATGACTGATTTTATAGATCACGTGCAAACGTGTACTGAATCAATGTGAAATATTTCCCGTGATGCCTTGTATGGTTGTTTATTATTTGCTATTTGGTGACAACGTTAATTAAAAGAGCTGTATCACGCCGCGGTCTTTGTAGATGGGTTTGTGCTAGTTTATAATGTTAACTTTCAAACGCGGTCGCGACAAGCTTCAATGCATGTAGTAGGAAGTGGAGGGTGGAATATGTTGAGAAGCATTAATTGAAAACAGCAGGAAACCCATACCGTTCAGGCGGAAAAATAAACTGATTCATGATAAAATTAAGCTTCATCGAAGGACATTTTTTAAGGAGATTGCAGAAAATAATGTATTTAAAAAAAAGCATTTTTAATAAACAGCTCGATAAAAAGTAAAGAAAGAAAACATAAACCAAAATAGAAGTAAGATATCCAATAATGCTTTAAATATACGTATTTTAATATTTAAAAGGAGGCTTCCTACAGTTTTTCCAGTGCTCGATCAGTCAACTTTAAACGGCTGTAGATCTGATATGGAAACACCCAGAGCTTTCACACTTTGTCCACATGTTACATAAAGATTGAAGTTTTTGAGAGTGTGTCTTGTGTTTACATCGGCGTTACCATAGCGACGAAACAATGACATCGCGGTTTTTAATTAGCAGCGATTTTACGCGTTTTTCGATCTAAACTTTTAAAACGACCTTCACAGTGCTAATATATAGCTGTTTGCCTAGAAGTATACGAACTTTGAAGAAAATCGTAAAAGCCGATTTTGAATAATTTGAGAGGCAATTTTTTAAGCTACAAATTTACTCTTTTTTATTTGCCATCCAATAACTTTGCAAAGAAACACTCTAACAATCTCTTCGACTGCACAAATCGTGCTCCAACTTTAGACTACTTGTCTGCAAAAGGTCATTGTTTCGTCATTGTTTCGTCGCTATGGTAACGCCGATGTAAACAAAAGACACACTGTTACAAACTTCAATATTTATGTAACAAGTGGGCAAAGTGTGAAAGCTGTGGGTGTTTCCATATCAGATCTACAGCCGTTTAAAGTTGACTGATCGAGCACTGGAAAAACTGTAGGAAGCCTCTTTAACCTGGATGCCCCAGGGTCGGCAACGTATCGGCTTATGTATACGATGTCAAAGACTTCGGACCCAACCGCGCTATCACGACAGAAAACCAAACCCGCGTTGCCAGTGAGAAAGATCTGAATAGCAGAAGAAATAGCCAACAATTCATTTCAATTTTTTCAATTTACTCTTAAAATGCGTCTTTTGCCAACTGAAAAGTGCGGCGGTGCTAGCCGTACCGTGACACTGGAGTATTGGCATATAGGTGGGTTCACACTAGACTCCAAGTAGGTCTAAAGTACATCTGTATCAAAGTAGGTTCTTTAGGTTCGTTTGTTTACAAAAGCGAGCAAGGCGTTCACACTGACGAAAAAGTATATTACTTAGCCTTTAATCTGTCAATCATAACCCATTCGAGAATCGAGTCAGATTCCCGTGGAATCATTATTTTAGAAGCTTTGATACATCCTATGAACCAAAAATGCTTACAGCAATAATACAAGATCCATATTTCCCGCTAAAAAGGTCAACGTATATCTCTAATGTGTATTTTGCAATAGGAGAACTAGCAGTTGACAGGTTTGATGGACGTTTACTGTTTTTATTGCGGATTAGGAAGACCTAAAGTACTGCATCCTGCTTGAAATCGTACTTCGGCTTCTTTGAAGAGGCGAAATAACCATAACGACAAAGTATATTACTTGAGATGGCCAGAGACCGTTCACACTACAAGTATAACCAAAGTATACTTTAGACCTACTTTAGATCGCTAGTGTGAACCCACCTATAGGTTTATCCCTGCTTCGGGGAAGATTATCAGTACTTTAGAGCTCAAGCACTAGCAAATAGTTCTTATTTAGTGGCTATCACTCACCCAGAACAGTCTAAGAAAAGGAAAATATAAAGTAGACAATACTTCATTACAGCTTTACTTGTCTAAAATAGTCACTAATAGTCACTAAATAAGAACTATTAGACAGTAATAAATAGATTCTATTTCACGGATTAAGTGTTTGCGCTCTATCCGGTTACTATTATTCAGCAAGTGAGAAAAATGCCGATTGCGTTTCCGATCCAATGACCCAGATCGAATCCGAAATTCAAATCAAGTTAGAAAAACGCAACCCAAGAATCGAAGAAAAACAAATTAAATGAATAAACAAACAAGCAAATATTTGTATCAATATAATAGACCTTTTCAGGTACGGTTCTATGAAGCGTTTTCGGGCTCAAAATTAGATTGGTGTAACTTACTTTACAGCCTGTAATATATTCTTTACAATTTGACTACAGCTCGCGGCCGTAATCTATGGAATGTGGACATCATCAAATACAGTACTACGAAGCTAATTATAATTTAAACACAAAATTCGACGGGTTGCAGTCAAATTGTAAAGAATATACTATACGCTATCGAGGCTGAAGTTGTGCGATTGTAAATTCCGGATGTAACGCAGGCTTATCGAACCGTGAAAAGGCTATTCTTATATCTAAATATAGATCGCACATTGTCCAACACAGGTAGCCCAACCGTTCCATCTATTCCCGGCTTCAGTTTCAATTCATATATATTCCAAACTCTATTTTCATGGCAGCTTTATAGTCAAGGTGGGTATTTTTTCTATCCTTTTATTGTAATAAAAAATTATCGATAAATGAGAAAAAATACACTAAGAACCCCTCTCCTCCCCTCCCCTCCCCTCCCCTCCCCTCCCCTCCCCTCCCCTCCCCCTCAAACACTTGTTATTTAATCACTGAGACGATGAGTAACGAAATCACTAACCAAGTGAGTCCCGTGACGTTCAAAGCTCACGAACTTTAATAGGTAAGTCGTCACTCATTCTTTCTTACATTCGCTCAAATTCGACTCTATCAACTTAATAAGTTAGACTAAATCATGCTTGACCTTATTGATTGTTACGATAAATCATGTACATCACGATGTGATGTTCTTTTGTCGATAGAACTATCATAAAGTTCTGTGTTATTTATATCGGTCGAACCGTTATTTATCGGTCAGAACGTGTCCGAATAGTCTTCAAACTCTTTAATGAAGTTTCTGTAAACAGTGAGAATATGAACTTATTGGAATTTTAGGCTTGATAATCGTTTTTGTCCTTGGGTGTGCATGACAGGACTGCTTCACTGAAACACAATACACGTTGCGAAATGGCCAGGGTATATATTCCGTTGCCCCGGTTCGCTATAGTCAACTATGAAAGTTTTAGTTTATCATATAATGATTGAACTACGCTATATTATACCCGTGTAGTGGGTGCATGCTAGCGCATGGTAACTTTACAATAAATGGTCTATTAAAATGCTAGGAGCGCCGAATCCCGGGGAGCGAATCCATAAGAAATCCGAGCCTCTGTTGAAACGAGTTTCGAGTGTTTGATTGATATGTAAGACATGTATCAATTCTGCTTCGATGCATTTGCATTGATAACTATTTTACAATGTGCATTTTAAATGTTATTTAGTATGAAGTTCATCAAAGACAAAACAGCAACAATTCGTGTTCTCTCCAGCCACAACAACATTTTTAATGGGCTTTGATCGACACATTACACAATAGCAGTGACACCTTACACAACTATTTAGAGACCTATTTTTCGATTTTGATTTATAGAAAAGAGTCTTTGGTTCATCGTCAAATGAACAACTTTTTGAATACTCCAGCATCGTGTTATCTAGCACCGCTGTACAATTTGACAAAAGGCGTATTTGCACAGGGATTATCTCGATCCGGAGTAAAATCAAATATTGTTTAGCGATAGCATTTCAACTTCTAGGTAAGAGAAAGGAACCTCTGCTCGCAGGGTACATTTCAACGTACTTGGCTTGGAATTTGTGAATATTTTAACAAATCGATCGAAGCTTAGACTGTGCAAATGTACCTTTTCTCAAATAGAACAGCGGTACTAGAGACGTGGAATTGGAGTATTGCTCTATTACCAAAAGAAACTATGTACAAAGAATCAAATAGGCGTAGATTTGAATCAGGATTTGGCACTCATGAGCAAATAAATTGAACACAGTTGAATTCACACCAAGCACACAATAAAACATATTGGACTGGGGAGACGGACCTTTTGTGGTATAAAAATCCTGTCTTGTTATTGTACTCTGTGATCACTTTAGGCCAATCATTTTGCTCCATACAACCATTAAGTTATGCAAGACATTTATCAATTCTGCTTCAATGCATTTGAATCAGGGTTTGGCACTCTTAATATTGATAAGCAATTGAACATAGTTGAATTCACACCAAGCTCACAATAAAACGGACAAGGAAAGCACTGAGACCTTTTGTGGTTTTAAGATAAGTGTGTCTCAATGGTAAAATGCTCTTTTGAAATCTTGTCTCGTTTTTGTACCATGATATCGCTTCTGACCAATCATTTTGCTCAAAAATAATAGCACAAAACCCCACACACCTCCAAGGCAACACTCAGTGCTTTCATACTAGTACATGCATGAGGTGGGAAGCTGTGGGACCAGTTCATTGAGTAATTATAAAAAGATAGGTTCGTCTCACCAAATATTTTTAATTTATCGTTAATCGTAGTTATAAATGTTTTAGACTACCTTCAAACCTAAGTTTAACATTCATAATTTGTATATCTTTTCTTATCGAAACCTAATTAGCTTTAAGTCCATTGAGTCTGCTTACAGTTTATTAATAGTGGTATTGACAATCCTATTTTCTTTGTCTATTGTAGAATTCGAACAAAAGATTCTTGGCTCCGTTTGCAGGTCTCTATTGTAGAAATATCTAAAAATGCAGGCAACTGACAGGGTTCGAAATATAGCAGGTAACGACATGAATCATAAACCTCGTGCATATATATTTGATAAATGATTGAAGACATATATGCACTCAGGTGTTTATACGTTTATATTAAGACTACATTTTTTGATGATTGTTTTTTTCATTGGTAAAGGTAGTCAAAAGCAGTTCAAACGTCTTTTATTTTATCCTTCAAAAATCGATAGCTAGTTAGATCGTTTGTCCGCGTAGCTAGGCTGTAAAGGGAAGGGAGAGGGAAGAGGAGGGGAGAGGAGGGGAGAGGAGGGGAAGAGGAGGAAGAGGAGAGGAGGGGAAGAGAAGATTGAGGAGAAGGAGGGTTGAAGAGACGCCAGCTAAGCAAGCTAATATATGGCATGTAATTTTCTATTTTCGATCTATAATAACGTATGGATTTAATGTGGATCAATCAACCTCGTTCCCAGGGCCCTCTCCCTTCGCTTTTGGGTCAAAGCCTGATTGGGAAATCTTACGCAACCATTTTGTAATGTTTATTTTATCTGTTGCTAAACTTCTTTGAAAGAAAACAAAAGTGCTTTCGTTATTTTTTCCATCATGCTTTATTCTAGAAGATTACTCTCATGCACACTGCCTATTCCAACGATTTCTTTCAAAGGTCATCGCAATCATGGCCCTGGATGAATTATACGATAAAGTGTCGATTTGTCAATCGACGTCAATCATTATTAAAATACAAGGTCATTGCATGCATTTGACAACGTATCAATGTAAAGATCGATATTGATCATTATCGAATACGTTCTTGTCGATAACGTGTCGATATAACGAACAATGACGACCATTATTAATTGAATACAATTTTATCCATCTCTTTCAAAGGTCATTGCAAGGCCTTGGATATACTACGATAACATGTTGATTTAGATCGATATTGATCATTATCGATGTATACGTTCGATAACATGTCCATTAAACAATCGATGTCGACCGTTATTGAATACAATTTGATCGATTTATATCGTGTCGATTTATCAATTGATGTCGATCATTATTGAATACGTTCTTGTCGATAACGTGTCGATTATACGGTCGATATCGATCATTATCGAATACATTCTCATCGACTAACTTCTCAATTTAATTAATCCCGGCGTATAGTCATGCAATCGAATGATTCGATTCGGAAATTGAAAACAATCGAAAGCAATCATATGATTGGAAATCGAACGCCAAAAAAATTTGTGAATTCGATGATTGCATTCGATTTCCGAACAATCGAATGGTTGATTGCAATTGAGTACCATACGAATAAACGCAAATTTACAGTAATGTATATAAATTATGATAATAAAACAGTAAACCAGTTTTAAAGAAGCCGTTTTCATAGCTCTAGTTACAACTGTAAATTAATTAAAAGATGTGTTTTGCTTGCAATCGAACGTATGTTCGATTGCAATCGAATTTCTCAAAACAATTTTTGAATTCAATTTCATTCGATTGCCGAATGCAATGGAATCCAATCATTTGATTGAATTCGATCGTTTCGATTGATCCGAACGTTCGATTTCGTTCGATTGATACCGCCGGGAATTAATGAATACAATTTTAACAAGGTCATTGCAAGCATGGCCCTGGATATGCTACACCCAAGGATGCTATGGCTGGAGCGCGAGAGCAGATTGTGTATTTGCCATGTATTTATACTAATACTGGTATCAAGAAGCCTGACTACTTGGCTACAGTAGATGTTGACCCTAAGTCACCCACTTACAGCCAGGTAAGGTTAAAAAAATAAAAAATAAACACATCACCTTTTTTAACGTCTCAATGTATTTATCATGCAGACACAAGTGACCTACTAATTGGGGAGACTTATACTCACACTCACTACCACTATGTTAAGTATTTTGGCACACAACTCTGCCAACTTAAACATTCACTAAATATGTCAGCCAAGTAGCGATGTTTCAGCTCTAAACAAAAGTGTATAGAGAGACTTACTTACTTTACCTATCGACCCGTGCGTACCAGTGAATGTCGAAATGGAGATGAACCAACATGAGTTCCCTGTCGTATTTACATTCTCTTCTATATCTCTCTATTTATTTCGTTGTTTTCCCCATCTTCCTGTCGATTTTAAACATTTTTGTCCTTGTTATCTGATCAGTTTGAATAATGCTCTATTGAGTGAAGTTTACACTAGCAATTTTGTCGCGCGACAAGAGCTGTGATTTCAATGGCGATTTTATCGCAGCTTTGTCGCCACAATTTCGAATACACTCGAATTTAGGAGACACAAAGTCGCAGCAAATTGCACTAAATTTTGAGCATGTTCAAAGTAGCGTTGAAAACTGAATCTGCGATAAAGTCGCCATTGAAATCGCAGCTCTTGTCGCGCGACAAAATTGCTAGTGTAAACGGGCCTTTAGAGTTTGACGGAATATTTCAACACAAACCTCCGTGATTCTTGATTAAAATAAGAAGCAGAAACACGTTATTCCAGCTATAATCTTAGATCTTGAAATGACCTATTTCCTATATATCGCCTATGACAATCTTTTTTTGAAATAGGTGTATTTATATATTTTAAGGTTATTCATCGATTACATATGCCTTATGTTGGTGACGAATTGCATCATACTGGATGGAATGCATGCAGTAGCTGTTTCGGTGATGCCAGCAAAAAACGTAACCGCCTAATAGTTCCTGGTCTTATGTCGTCACGTGTGTACGCCATTGATGTTGGAACTGACCAGCGAGCTCCCAGGATTCACAAGGTAATATTTGCATTGTTGCATTGTCATTGATTGTGTTTACGTTTTATCGGCCTGGTAGTTAGAGCAGATTTTCATGACTGAAAAACACACGGTACGAACGCGGTCACAGCACTTCAGGCACGTCAAAAAATTCTAGAAACATCACGGTCGCGGCAAGGCGCACACGGCACTTTACGTTTCACAGTAGTTAGGGCATATTTTGCATGACTGTGAAAAGGACACGGTACGAACGCGGCCGTCAAGGAACTTCAGGCACGTCAAAAAATTTGTGCTCTATGTAGTACGTTAGGCTGGATTTGCATTTTCGTTTATTCCCTTTTGGTGGCGTTTACATTGATAAAGTGTGTGTTGGCGGATCGCTGTTGCGATATTTGCAGCATTCACATTGAGCTTTCGTTGAATTCGGCTTGCAATTGCATTTCCGCGTCGGTATGTATAGTATTTGTGTTTTCTAGTATGCACGTTTGCGTTTCAATTGTGGTGCATTTGTCTTGCCATTGTGATGGGTATGTTTTGTTTTCCATCACCTGTAAGTTAGAATTGAGTTTGTGTAGCGATCCATTTTCATTTTTCATCCACAATTTCACTGTATCTGTCTGTTTATAGATTGTTGAGCCAGAAGAGGTGTTTTCGAAGACTGGTACTTCTGTACTCCATACTACTCATTGCCTTGGTAGCGGCGAGATCATGATTAGTACAATGGGAACAAAGGACGGGGGTGCAAGAGGTACAATAGAGTACTAAGAAAGATCCGTTGTTCCTCCCTTTCCTTCCTTCCTACCTTCCTTCCTTCCTTCCTTCCTTACATTTTTATTTGCGTTTCTACATTTATCAGTTGTCAATTTGGTGGTATATTTTCTAGGTGGTTTTATTCTAATTGATGGAGAAACATACAAGGTAAAAGGACAATGGGAGAAGGATGGCAAAGGGACTCCCATGGGATATGATTTTTGGTACCAGCCTCGACACAATGTCTTGATGAGCACAGAATGGGGCGAGCCCAATGCTTTCAGAAATGGCTTTAATCCTGATGATGTAAAGGCCGGTAAGGTTACGTTTGCACTGTCAATAGTTCAGTCCGCTTCACGGTTTCTTGCGCCATCTTAAAAGGTAGCATCGAAGTGAGACCAACGTTGAGCTTCCAATAATAGAGGCCTTTTAACACCTTTACAATTATTCACGTGTCTCTATCATTGCAAGCTCAACGTTTGTCTCACTACCTTTCAAGATTATTGAAAGGGGATTATTGAAAGGGGATTATTGTATGGTTATTGTATGAACTGTTAAGGGGATTATCGCGGTTTTTAATCCTGGAAAATGCAATCGATTAATATAAGGTTTTCCACATTTACCGATTACGATTTATAATTAATAATAATAATATAGTTTATTTATATAGCGCTAAATCCACCAATTGCCCAAAGCGCTTTACATAGTTATATAGAAAGTATTGGCCTTTACCTAAACGAGCAAAGGACTAGGTACTAGTTTTCTAAATTAATCTAATTACAAAATTAATCATATCATTGGAAAGAGCACATCAAGATATACAAGGTTCCAAAGTTTGGTTGAATTTTCTTGAATACTGGGTTAGAGGCAGTCTTTGAAAACCTTGAAACTTTACAAAGAAATGTATGGATTGGATGGACACCGTCCATCCAAACCATACATTTCTTTGTAATTCTTTGGACATTTAAAATGCTCTCATTTTGTCGCTATTTAACCTAATGTGCCCAAACTTTGAAACCTTGTATATTTCAATGTGCTCTTTCCTATGATATGGTTAATTTTGTTATTAGACTAATTTAGAAAACTAGTACCCAGTCCTCTGCTCGTTTAGGTAAAGGCCAATACGAAACTGTATATATATAATGTTTATTTATAACATCATCATTGTTTTTACAAACATAATAATTGTAAACGTACGCAATCGACATGATTATCATAATCATAAGCACAATCATTATTCTATATTCATAGTCAAGTTGTTCTTTTCTATAGGTAGATATGGTTCTCATATTCACGTGTGGGACTGGACTACGCATGAGCAGATCCAGACCATCGACCTTGGAGTGGGTACCGTTCCACTAGAAATTCGATTCCTACACGATCCTAACCAGGCCCAAGGTTTTGTTGGATGTGCACTCAGTTCCACAGTTGTCAGATTCTTCAAAAAACCCGTAAGTGTGAGAAACCGTCAATTTTTAATTACATCTCACATGCAGTCTGAACCAAAGTTGTTTCTCGATAACTAGACTGTGAACCATTCGGTAAATCCTCAATAATTACCCTGTTAACACTCGGTAAAGCTCATGCTTTCTCCAACATTATAAATAAATCACTTTTTTAACGTCTGAGACACAAGTGCCTTACTAATTGGGGCGACTCAGACTCACTAGTACTATCTCTACGAGTAAATATTATAATTTGGCACACATCTCTGCTCTATTTGATACTCGCATAATATGCTTGATAATAACTGTAAGCTATCCCTCTATAGGTCCAACTATCTATATCTCGCCTTGTTTTAACAAATTGTGCGGAAAATTCTACACATGCCTTGTCTTCACGTTTCTTACGTGTGTAATTGTTCTACTTTGTTGTAGGATAATAGTTGGGGAACAGAGACGGTTATCGCTGTCCCTCCCAAGAAGGTCGAGGGCTGGGCTCTCCCTCAAATGCCAGGTTAGCAAAATAGTTTCCAAACATTTGGATTATAAGTTGATTGGGATTCCTGTTCCATTTTCGTCCCCATGTAGCCGAACGCACTTCAATTAGTGTGTTTTTAGTTTAATTGCTTTCCCTTCATACAAGGCAGAAACACCACAACAGAGTATGTCTCCAATTGACAGTAGTATATCTGAGACCTGACTGTTGTACCGGGAGAGTAAAGGAATTGTAATAAACAAATTTTTTTTGAAAGTTAGATTGTTTTCAATATTTTCTTGTCCATCTGTTTGTTGGTATGCACGTTTGTTCGATCATGTTTGTGTTTTACTTTGTGTTTTTTTGTTTATCTATTATTAAGGATTGATCACTGATATTCTATTATCATTGGACGATAAGTACCTATACTTAAGTAACTGGTTACAAGGTGATCTAAGGCAGTATGACATCACTGATCCCAGGAATCCCAAGCTTACTGGACAGGTAATACATCACATCAGCAGACATGTTTCCGTATTCATCTTTGAAAAGCACACAGACTAGTGGCGCAAAGGATCATGGATGAGTTCAGATACTAAATGTGCACTCGGCACGCCTTTCTTGCTGACAAGTGTCGATCGATGTGAAAATAAAATCCCTGCGTTTTAATAAACTATACATAGGTTACCCATAGTCCCCCGCGCTTCTAGCTTTAGGCTTTCCACTTAACGAGCAGTGACAAAGTTTCTTGGAAAGGGTGAATAATCACCTCAAACTGGTCGACACCGAATAATAAGAAAAAAAGCTTGATACATTGATAACAAATTAATGAATAATTAATGAGCAGAAAACGAAGTAAAACGTAACGATGGTCTTCCTATGTGGTAGTGATTGTCTCCTCGAATTGCCATTGAATTTGAGAAGCTAGATTATCATCATCGTCATCAAGTTTTCCCTATTGGCGCGAGAACGTCCTTAGGGCGAGTTATTGGAGTCGCTGCTCCAATAAACTCTTAAAGTTTATTTTTGCCATCATCATCCGTCTGGCCTGTTGTTTATCCACTCCCAGAATGTCTTCCACTTTTTTCCACAGTTTATTCGTAGTTCGTTTGTCAAAAAGAATCTGCTTCTGCTTCAGATCCGCTATCAAAACACCTCGAAGTCGGTTAAAAAAAAAACACTCGGCCTGCACCTCGGTTTTTCCCCAACAAGCATCAGTCCCCACCCATATATGGCTGTCCTCTCGATCGTCTGATGTTTTGTTCTTCCCTTTCAGGTCTTTATTGGTGGAAGTATCACTCGTAACAGTGGTGTCAGAGTTATAGATGATCCAGATCTTCCTCAACAACCTGACGAATGCTACATTAAAGGCAAGAAAGTAGAAGGGGGTCCACAGATGATACAGCTTAGCTTGGATGGCAAGCGTCTTTACGTCAGCACCTCACTCTATAGCCAATGGGACAACCAATTCTATCCTAACCTGGCCAAGTATGTGAACTAGACTTGTTTTAGTTGTTTTAACTGTCCTTGATGGTTACATCAGCACACACAAACGATCACAAATCACCTTGAAATCGCCTTAAAACTACTGGGGCCGGTTGTACGAAGGGTGAATAGCGCTATCCACCGGATAAGTCCTTATCCACCTGATAAAATCTATAAAAAACCTATGCAGTGGATAACTTTTATCCGCAGATAACTTTATCCAACCTTCGTACAACCGGCCCCTGGTATTAACATCTTAAATCAACAAATATATTTGTATCCTCTTTTATATCAATTGTTCATCTTTTTTTCCAGGAAAGGTGCCATGCTTCTTATTGTCGATGTGGACACTGTCAATGGTGGGCTGTACCTCAACAGGGACTTCCTGGTGGACTTTGGCGAGGAACCAGATGGTCCTTGTTTTGCCCACGAGGTTCGTTATCCAGGGGGTGACTGCTCCTCTGATATTTGGCTTTAATTTTCCAGAAACATATAACACTGGAAACCCAATTTCAAATATAAAACATTAAATCGTAGTCCTTTTTGATGCCTCACGGCAAATGACAACACATATACATATATACAGCCGATCTAGAAAAGGTTGTCCACCTGAGAAGACATATACACTAAAAGAAACATCACGTGACTCATTATAGATACACTTTCTGCGCGTGTAGAAAGTCAGGTGCGTTTGAAAGTAATATGGCGGTGAATAGCGCAGCGCATTAATGACGTCACAAAAATGGAGACAAAGGCCTAACTAGGACAAACAAACTTTTACTTAACTTTCAGCAGACTATTTTCAATGCCGATCGAAGCAAATCTTTGTTTAATTACGTTGTTATTCTAATTTCAGCAGGAAATGATAAGATCGGTTCATATATTGCTCAACACGGTAAAACTGAACACAATGTTTGTCCGAGTCTTGGAGCTATTTTTAGCATTCCTGCGCTGCGCTATTCAAACAAGCAGTATCTTTCCTCGCTAGAAGTACCTGACTTTCTACACCCGTGGAAAGTGAATTTAAAATGATTCACGTGATATTTCTTTTAGTATATATGTCTTTTCAGGTGGACAACCTTTTCGAGATCGGCTGTATGTTCATACATATGTTCATACAAGTGATGTTCTCTTTTGTAAACTCAGTAATTTAAAGTCATGCACAATTTAACACACTTAACAACATGAATATGCAATTTATTAAACTTACATATATTATATATCAAATTTGTTTGCTTTATTTTCCTTTGTTGTTGTTTGTTTTTCATTCGGCTTTTCGTGCAAAGACTCGGTATCAGGATCAAGCGCATTTATAGGACATTTGGTATTTTATTTTGACTATTAAAATAAAGTCAACTAGACGCTCTAGGAGCGTGAAGTCGGGCTAGTCATAAAATCAACACAGGAGGC
Organism: Metridium senile; assembly: GCA_949775045.1. Taxonomy (NCBI): domain Eukaryota; kingdom Metazoa; phylum Cnidaria; class Anthozoa; order Actiniaria; family Metridiidae; genus Metridium; species Metridium senile. The sequence continues at coordinate 8,109,692 of OX459099.1, read as the reverse complement.
TAAACAATTCTACGTTGGGCTTCCTGTGTTCGTTCCCAAAGCATCATGGGGGAGTATACGCGACATGACAGATATAGATAGATAGATACATAGATTGACTGAAAGGTAAACCTAATAAACAAGTGAAATTGATATTATACTCATACCCCTTAGAAATTCGCGGTGCATGCTGGTAAGTGACCATGGGTCTTTATAAGCATTACTGATTTTTTAACTAACGTATTATTGAGATGAATAATGATTTGAATATTCAAACGCTTTGACTGTAATGCTTTCTTCCTGTATTTGATGTTAATTTTGAGTGAGTGACTAAAAATCAGGGAGATCTTCAAAGGGATAATCCATGCATGCATGCAAAAAGTAATGACTTGAACCAATTGCAAATTACTTAAGGTGGATCAAAACTTTCGCAAAGCAGATTTCTTGATTTATTTAACTCGCTCGCTTCGCAAAAGTATCGCGCCAATTTAACTGAAATTTTGATATAATATAATTTGGTTATTCTATCTTTTAGCGATGTACTTTATTTGTAAATTTTCTTAGTGGTTTCTTGGAAACAGCTGATTTTCAAACGACGGTATTTTTAGTTTTTACCGATTATTTCCAAATCCAACAGTCCGATCGTTATCAAAATTTTAGAATCTTATAATCACTTATAAAGCTATAGTTCCTGTGAATTTAGTTGGAAAATCTGGGCTAGAAAAAAAGATATGAACATGGTTCAAAATTGAGGCCGAAATCTGAAGCATATAAAGTATTGAGCCTTAGAATAAATAAAATACATAGGATTGCCTTGAACTTTCGATTTATTAATGCTCAATTATTTTTAATAAACATATCAAAATTTCAGTTTCATAGCTTTGAAATTAAAGGAGTAATATTTTTTTAACTGAAAGTAGGTAGAGACGGCAAAAAGTGAACTTTCTTTAAAAATCACAATTTTCTTGTTTTCTTCAAAACGGCTCCAGAGATTTCTTTTAGATTCCCCATACCAGTAGTCCGAGGCTTTATCTAAATATCAGTGAAATTTTTACGGCTTGTCCTATCCTAACTTTGGAGAAAACATTTTTTGAATCTAGATGTATCTAAGCATCGCATATCGCTTCTGATAATTTATTCTATTACGAGCAACAACACTGAACTCGGCCGTTACACATCCTCGCGTTCGGAGGAATATTTGTATATTCACCTTTGACTAATCTGTGTCGTTACTTGTCGTTATGCAAATATTTCTCCGAACGCGAGGATGTGGAACGGCCGAGTTCAGTGTTGTTGCTCGTAATAGAATAAATTATCAGAAGCGATATGCGATGCTTAGATACACCTAGATTCAAAAAATGTTTTCTCCAAAGTTAGGATAGGACAAGCCGTACAAATTTCACTGATATTTAGATAAAGCCTTGGACTACTGGTATGTGGAATCTAAAAGAAATCTCTGGAGCCGTTTTGAAGAAAACAGGAAAATTGTGATTTATAGAGAAAGTTCACATTTTGCCGTCTCTACCTACCTTCAGCTAAAAAAATATTACTCCTTTAATTTCAAAGCTATGAAACTGAAATTTTGATATGTTTATTAAAAATAATTGAGCATTAATATATCGAAAGTTCAAGGCAATCCTATGTATTTTATTTATTCTAAGGCTCAATACTTTATATGCTTCAGATTTCGGCCTCAATTTTGAACCATGTTCATATCTTTTTTTCTAGCCCAGATTTTCCAACTAAATTCACAGGAACTATAGCTTTATAAGTGATTATAAGATTCTAAAATTTTGATAACGATCGGACTGTTGGATTTGGAAATAATCGGTAAAAACTAAAAATACCGTCGTTTGAAAATCCACTGTTTCTAAGAAACCACTAAGAAAATTTACAAATAATGTACATTGCTAAAAGGTAGAATAACCAAATTATATTATATCAAAATTTCAGTTAAATTGGCGCGATACTTTTGCGAAGCGAGCGAGTTAAAAAAATCAAGAAATCTGCTTTGCGAAAGTTTTGATCCACCTTAAACCTAAGTTCATGCGGTAAGTAGAAGTTTCACTTGAAATCAGTGGCAAGATATTTCTTAGTTGAAGTCCAAGTTCACTTCCTTTAAGAATCGACTTCTTGCATGGTTTAAGTAGGCTTCTCACTAATGATAAGTGATGCCAACTACTTAAACTAAGAATTAGTCGATTCTAAACAGAAGTGAACTTGGACTTGAACTAAGAAATATTTCCTCTGATTTTAAGTGGAACTACTACTTATTACCCCACACTTGGTTTGAGTGATCACTTTTTGCAAAATGGTCTACCTTTTCGTATTGGTATTTGAATATGTAGTATCTTAGTATGACAATAGACTTTCTCCTGATAACGGAACAATATAGATTCAAATCGAGGCTGGAGTGGATATAATACAGTGAATGTATAGATTCATGCACTCCAGCCTCGACTTGAATTTATTGATTCGTGTTCAGTCATCATGGTCATGCGAACTCGGAAAAGGTCTATTATGATATTATTTCACTTTAGTATAATGTGTGTGAATAAAATTCAATTCAATTCAATTCAATTCAACAACAGAAGACAAATGCAATTCAGGTCATTTTGATATATTTTCTTTATTAACGATTGGTAAAAAGTCCTGCATAAACTGTCAGTGAATACTTAAGGAACGGCCGACCCTTCATCATAACGGCCTGCAATACTCCAGTTTCATGTTATTTATTTGACAAAAGACGCATTTGCACAGACTAAGTCTCGATTTGTTGTCAAAATCTTCACAAATCCCCCCAAAAATGTTATCGCTTAACAGAAAACACATTCGTATTTACTCTGAGTTGAGACTATCCCTGTGCAAATTTGTCTTTTGTTAAATACTACAACGATAACTGGTCTATTCGTAACTTTAATTTATAATTCAACTTTTTACGTTTGCTTTGAGCAATAATTTAAACTGTTCTCTATTAACCTCTGTATTTTATACTTCAAGCCTCCAACTTTTCCTAATCTTGAAGGAAAGAATGTGTAGCTTAAAGCTTCTTATAGCTGTAGATGTATTTATATATATTCTTTGTGTAGATGTACAAATGAATTAGATTGGTACTTTTCCTAAGCTATGCTTCAATACACCTAGTTCCAATCTCGTCCCCATTCGCCGCTAGTTCTTACTGCGCATGCTCGAGCATGAGCATCACAGCAAGAGCTAACGGCGAATGGGGACGAGATTGACGTAGTTCAAAAACTGTCAATGTGGAGGGGTCATTGCAAGACGGAAAGGAATTATGGGTGCACATTGAGACATGATGAATCAAGCAAGGTACACGCAGGCATAAAGGGCGGTACTCACTAGGCGATAGATTGCAGCGACAATTCACCTTTCCCGAATTCGCTTGGATGATCACAAAACACTGTTTTCAAATCGAGATTGGCCTTGATAAATAAAAGAATCAAGTTCAGTCTCGACTTGAAACCTTTGTCTTGTGATCATCCCAGCGAACTCGGTAAAGGTCTGTTATTCCCTTTGTGTGGGACGTTGAATTTATGTAAAGAAATCTTTGTCCCTGCAACTAAAGTTCTCATCTGCAACAAGACTCACAAATTTGATATAGTTAAAATTCGTGCGTACGGTACGGTCACAGCAACAAATAGTAACAATACTAGACTGCGAGCAGTCCATACTTTTCCCTCCGGATTCAGAAAATTTTAACTTTAATAAAACGAGCGAGCGGGGATTGGAGACGCTCGTCCGTGTTTTATTTAAATGTTGATTTTTCTCTCGTTTTCCTCGGAATCTGGAGGGAAAAGAAGGGACTGTTCGCAGTCTATAGCAATACACACGAAACCACCTGTAACAGCAGCAAATTGTACTGACCAGCGTGTCGCCTATAGTGTGTACCGGCTTTTATTCTAGTCAAAAAACATGGGTACATTCTCGCCAAAGTCACGAGGTTAATTTTTTACAAGATGTAACCATGCTTCTTTGATTCAAACATGAATTCTCACAATCCCTTCGTCTTGGAATAACCGGATTTCCAGATGTTGCAGCACGATGCGCAATAGTATGACCACTTTTAATGTATATTCAGATACTTCTGTGCAGGCGCGTTTCGCTACCAAACAATTTATCCAATGCTTTATTTGGTAAAACCACACCGCAAAAAGTAATTCACTAGAATCAAGTGAAATTACTAAATTTAGGGTAAGTAGGAAATTCAAACTTATAAGATCAGTAGCGGCTGTACTTGATCCAAGTGATGTTCTTACTAATTTTCAGTGATTCGAGTGATTCTGTGATACTGATCTGAAACTATAATACTGTGGACCTAACTTTAAGTGATTGACACTTGATTCAAGTGAACTCTTTTTGTAGTGTAGTGAGCACGTGATTTTTGGACGTTCATAGAGCATCAGTGTTCATCAAACAATGTGAACATGTTGATGGTACAGTGGTCATACTTCTGCGCCTCGGACTGCAACGTCTTGTGAAAGCGAGTAAAGACTTCTTAAGAACTAATTTCGTATACCCACTCACAAACAACCAAGAACGAGATCGCAACAAGGCTAATGCGTTTGAATACAATAAAAGTTCACAAATGAATGATTTAAGAACATCTAGCCTCGTTCTAGTTCGTTCTAGAATTTCAACATCACTTGTCTATAATATCCGCGACTTATCTCGGTAGACATCCTACACTACATCCTTCCTCCCTGTTTGACTGTCTGACTATAGTTGAACGTAAGGAAGTATGATAATAAGTAATTTTATGCTAATCTAATTTCAAAAATAAAAGCCTACTCTTAATAAATGCGTCACTAATAAAGCCATGTTATATGAATGACATTTCTTCAATTTACTGCAACAGCCAAGTCTTCCCCATCCGATAATTTTTTTTTTCTATTTATTTTATTGCCGTTGCTTTCCCTCCTCTACACACTAGCCAAAATATATATTGTCATTAGCGTAACTGGATGGAAATCCAGGATGGCTACGACTACTGCAATAAATTGAGTCAATCATTCATAGCTAGGGTCCCTGTGCATCCACGACCACTTGTACTAGCAGGTCACGTGTTCCAGTGGAACAGGAGATCCAGAAATGGAAATAGGTCCAGCTCGAAATTAGAAAATTCTAAGGATTTGCTCGTGAACAACGTGTTGGTTGGCACAAGTTTTAATACCATCGAGCGAATCTTCTAAAAACGATTTTTCGAAAATGGAGGCTGAGGAACCCATATTTTATCCTGTATTGAAATACTGTAGCTCCTTTTGCCGGGTCTGCTTCTACGTGACATGTTAATGGAAGTCATCCATTTTTAAAACACAAAAACCCTAACAAAAGTTTAAACTAAGAAGAAATCTCACTCTAAAAACTCCTATTTAAAAAAACTTTTAACCCAACCCACTCAACATAATCGCAAAAAAATATAAATTCTTAAAAACGCAAAACAAATGAACTAATTTCTTTTGTAAAGATGGCATTACGTTGCTATAACAACGCCTAATTCATCTTTCTCTATACACGTACTCCAAATACTACAACTTCTAATTCTGAATTTGCTAACTGTTCAAACATTGCCCCTGAACTTATAGACCTCTTTGCCTTCCTTGTTTGTTTACCCATTGCAGACCACGTGATGCAGCCCTTTGGCGTTGGATTGAGGGCCGTATGTTAGATAACTTTTAGTGTTTCCCTCGTAAAATAAAGTTTATTGTATTCTATTGAGTTGATTAATCCATATGTAAATTTTAGAACATGCTCATCATAAAACTTATACAATTCCTCAAGGAATGTCATGTAGACTGAAATGGCCATACACTTCCCTATAGCTTACTTGTTTGTTAATCCATTTCCGATCACGTTATGCAACCCATTGGAGTTCATCCGTTCACATGTAAATTTTATAACATGTTCATCATAAAGTACAACTTGTTAATGGAATGCCACGTAGTCTGAAATGGGCGATTTGTATACGAAGCTAAAGAGGTCTATTGAAAGGAGGCCTAAATAAAATATCTGTATTCTACTCCTAATCTTCCCCTATGTTAACTACGATACTAGTATGCTTTTCACTGGGCATAAGCAAAGAAACCCCTTTATCAAAATTGCTGAAATGCATGAGAGATGGAATGGATCAAATGGAATGGGGATCAATATATCATTACATATATCAATCAATTGAGCAATCAATCAATCACTTAACCGTACTGTCAATCAATCATTAATTCAACCATTTAGCAAATCATTCAATCCGGCGATAAATCAATCAATTGTTCCTTTAGTCAATCAATCACTCAATCGAACGATTAATCAATAACTTAACCGTTCTATCAATCAATCAATTCATCAATCAATCAATCAATCATTGGATCGATAAATCAATTGTTCATGTAATCAATCAATCATTGAAGAAATTTCAGTCAATAACCACTATGCGTATATATTTTAACTGCTGAAAATCACGTGACAAAGAATCACGTGACACTTGCTGTAGTGTTAATCTCTACTTTATATATATAGACAACGTTGATGACATTGATTGCATGTTCAGTGAAAAGCATACCTTTTGTTAACCATATACTATCATTCTCATCTGTACTATGATACTTACTTATAATCTTATTCCCCAGATTACTTTCTATGTCATTCCTACCTACTCAAAATATTTTCTATTTTATAATTCTTAGCTGATATCATATATATAATTATATGTTAATGTTTATATATCTTATAGGAAAACTTCTAGAACTTTGAGCTCTGGAAGGATCTTATGGTTTTGGGCTTGAGAAGCCGGCAGAAAAAGGTACAAGTTTTGATAATTGATATGTTGATATATATTCATTTTTGAAACAGCAGTGCTGCGGTTTGATTGGTTGTTAAGAAAGTTGATGCTTGCTAACTTAATCAGATTGGGCTACCTGTGGTGGCAAGTGTTTTCCCGAATAATTTCCCAATGAAATTCTCTGGTGTATGAAAACATTGTGGCAAGCGAATAAAGTCCATAAAACACAAAAACACCACAGACATCTCAACCTTTGCCGTGTACATGGAAACTAGCGAGTAAACTAGTATAGGCTGCGTCGGTGTTTGATATAAATGATAAGTAATATAATGAAATTTGTAACACCGTAAAAAATGTTGACTTAACTTTACTGACGTTTCGAGCTTTAGCCCTTCGTCGGTACCAGTTAACGGTCGCAACATACATATGGTTGCGACGGTACATATCTATAATTGTCTAGCCTATTTTGCGACAGTGGTATACAAACTTGCAAAGTTTAGGGCGCCAATCTTGGAAGTTTTACGGCGCGACAGAACATGTTTTTGTCGAGAACGTCAACAAGTAAATGCAAGTGACGATATCGTGCTGAAGCAGAAACATGTCTTGTCACCCTTTTTGTGAAACCTAATACTTTTTTCAAGTCGCTTTTCCCCCTTTTTTGTTTCCTAGTACTTTTTGTGTGAGTAATTTTCGTAATTCATTCAAATATTAAATTACTTCAAAATCACGCTTTTTGGCATGCGTGCTGCACGTTATTGGCAAGTATCAACTTTCTTAATCAGATCACTAGAATGGAAATATTTCGGGCTATTATACAATAGTCTCTTTACCTGTACAAGTACCACATTCACAAGCGCTGTTCTCGCCTGATGGCTCGTTTAATGTAGCGTGCCGTTGAGGTGTTTTTCCTTTCCAAAGTGAAGGCCAAACAGCTGAATCTCTTAGCCAGCCATCCCTCCTTCTTTGTGCTGAGGACTTTGCCTTATACGACTGCAAATGGCTTCGCGTTGCCTCGACTCGAAGTCGGGTTTTTTGAGTTTTTTGATGTCTTTCTCTAAGCTTTTCCGTTTCGTCTTTTCGAGATGCACGGTGTTGACACTTTGCCTTCTGTCTCATCAGCTCGTCTTTGTTCACGAAAGCTCTTCTCTTTGATCCCAGTACTTCTTTAACGCTTTGCCTCTTTGGACGTTTGTTTTCCTGAGGTTTGGTGGCTCCACACATATTTTCTTCCTGTATCTCTAAGGGCAGTTCAACATTTGGTGGAACAAGTTGAAATGTGAAGTTATGTCCTGGAAATGCGAACCTTCCAACGCTGCTTACTCCTGGATCAGAGCCTGTGCGACTCTCACGCGCTGATTTAGAAAGCACTGCGATGCAAGTATCAGAACGAGTTCTGTCTATGTATTCTCTGCCCAAGCGAGCGCTTGCTTCATAAGGTGGGTGGATAATTTCTTCCACAGCGAAACTAGTACATGGAGGGACTGAGTGTTCTCTCTTTCTGCTACAGACTTCATTTACTGGGAGATCACTTGCATGCTCTGATTGTTTTACATTCCGCAAGTGCTTTAGTTCGAGTGAAGAAGTCTCTACACTACAAGCCCCTTTGGCCATACTGTTGGTTTCAAAGTCATCCATGAGACGAATAACTTCTTCGGTTACATGTCTTTCGTGAATACTATTCTCACCAAATTGTACCATTCCACTTTCAAGTGTGCTTATTTCATTTTCCTTCGTTACATATCCATCAACACTATCCTCTTCTATACCAATAACATCTTCTACTTTTGACATACAAATAATTTCGTTCTTTGGTGCTTGGCGTTGTTGGGAATCTATTAGCGAGATGGGTAATTCTTCAATGATGTTCCCCATCAAATCAAGCCCACTTGTATATGAATGGCAAGCTTCAGAAAACTCTTCATGCTCAGATTCCATGATATTTACTAAGGTATCAGTAGATATACATCTGATATCATCAACTTCCTGGCCATCTAGTGAGATAGCATCCCGTGTAGAGAAAGTCAAATGATTTAAATCACAATCCTGTTGTTTTCTATCTACATCTGAGTCAAGTCCTATATCTTCTCCAACACCCATAGACTCTTTTTCATATGAGTCGTTATCACCATCACAATCACCATCATCGTTTCCTTCTAAAGATGTATTCAGAATTGGCAACTCGTCCCCAATACCAGAGTCGGATGTCGAGCTGAACTCATCCTCTGTTAGTTTACATGACTTTCGATGGGTAGACTTAGCATTTCTTTTATCTTCTTTTTTAGAGTTTCTCTTATTATGATTATCTTCAAACATTATTAATTCACGTGAATGTTCCACTGTACTTAATCCCCTCGATTTGTAATTCTTATCTTTGTCACTTATACTCTCCGAACTTTCCCGGCACTCCTGTGCTTTCTCGCTTGCTAAAGATCCATGTGAGCTGTTTATACTTTGTATCAAGTGGTCAGTTCTTGGCTCCATGCCGCACCGTTCCAGAATCCCACTACGTGTGAGGACCACGTTCGTTACTTGGGAATGGTGTCCTGGTCTTGGCCTGTTTTCACTGTAGACTCTCTGCTCGAAGTGATGACGTACAAGAGTACCACCTTCCAATAATACAATAGCCGTACTACCACCAGCACTGTCATCACTATCTCGTGGACGTCCTCCTGGGGGGATAGCATTTTGCACATCTAGGGAAAGTCCCGAGCTTGACAAGGATGCGTTTCTTGAGGAGTACGGTGGGGGGAGGTCTGTGGGGTCAAATACTGGAGGAGGTACTATATAGGACGTGGCACCACAATCTTGGACGTTGTCGACGGAGCGGTAGATGGGTGGGGCATAGGGTGGCAGGATATTAGCATCGGCTGGATAATGAAGCCAAGAGTATTGACTTTGTTCGTGGCTATCGGATCTTGTTGATAGACGACGTCGGAACAGAGGCTGTAGACAAAACATTTGAAATCAGCTCAGTATTGTACTGATGAGAAATTATTAGCTAGATTAATTGATATAATAGATGTGGAAAGGAACCAGTCCTTCACGCAAAGTTTAATAACCTTAAGGGCTCGTGCGCCACTGGGCGTGAAGATGAATAGGTAATAGGCTATTCAATTAAAAATACAAATTATCCATTGGAAAATGAACAGTGACAAAAGTAACTGAGGTAATGACTCCCTTAGAACAATAATAGGGAATAATGGAATGAATATACGAGGATACAAACCAGGAACCATGATAACAATATAAAAAATAGTAAGTGAATATTTCGTTTTGATATATTTATAATTAGTTTTTAAATTGTACATTTAGCTTTTAGGATATTTTACAGCACAGTAGATTATGTATATATATAGATTTCATATCAAGTAAAAAGCCATATTTGTGGAAATTCTGATATTAAACTGTTACTAATATTACTATTATTATTCATGAGAATATGTCAATGTTTTTATTTACCTGATCTCGCCCTGCTTGTCTAGCAACAGACGTACATCCAAGAATTGTTGCAATAAAACAAACAAGGGAGCCAAAGATGTTCAATACGCACAAACCATACATCAATTCCTTCATGAGCCCAGTAATAATAGCACAGTCATCAACGCCTTGAAACTCGAAGGTTGGCACTTTCTGTTTGCAAGTCATGATGCTGTCACAACAAAAGCAAGATTGCGTGACACTGTCTTGGCACATAATGATTGACTTTAGCAGTCCACCTATCTCCCCTGTCAGGATAGTTCCAATCATATGGAGCACTACACAGACAGCTGAGAAGAATGTGAATAGACCCATCTGGAAATAGAATAAAACACTGTCAGTTTAAGCTACTCCATAGGGATTCCTTTGTTGATGCAATTGGGATTCCTGTGTTGAAATTTTTGGCAGGGAATAACTCCTCACCACAGGAAGCCCGATGAAAAGAGATATAAGAGATAGTTTCAAATAAGGGGTGGACCATTAGATAATTGATGGGTTTGTTGGGAGGGCATCGGACACTGAATCAGGATTTAAAATGTTTACTTTTGCACTTCATTATACAAGCTTCACCAATTAAACTTCACTTGATAATGACATCAATGTCAAGTTCGTAATTTTTTTTGCAATTATCCAACTAGTCATAAAGGAGTAAAAACATTGCAGGAGTAGGACTAGATTGAGTAAAATTATCCAACGGTATTGAAAAAAGTCAGTTCCACAGCCTTTTAAAAAGACTTCCTTAGCAATCTGTTATCAAGCATACCAAATACTTTTATCACCCCCCCCCCCCCCCACCTCCCCCCCCCCCCCATCAGAACCACACCCAACACACACCCTTGGGTTCAATAAAAGCATTAATCTGAAGTTTGAGATTATCCCCAGAGGAGAGTTTGGTTGGACTTACAAAAAGAGATATATACACCACAACTTAAGTATAATACAGTAAAGGACCAAAATAGAAATGTGGATGGCAGATAAGAATGAAATTAGACCAAGGTGAAGATACAAAATGAAGGATGGTTTGAAGAGCAAAGGAAGTTAACAAAAGATTACAAACAAAGAGGAAATGAAAAAAAAAAGAAAAAAAAGAAAGAAAGGATTTTTGGAAGAAAAATTGAAATAAAAACACCTGCATAAATTAATAAAAAACAAAAATAACAAGAATACAGCTTTTTAATTAAAATTTAAACAGATAAAGAGAAATAAGAATGTGTCATTAAGTTTTGTCATTTTTCAATAAGTTAGTAGAATAAAAGCCATCTGTTGTTAGACTACAAAGGATTTTTAGAAACATCTAGACATAACATTTTATAACCTGTCAGTCGATGCTGTTCAACACTGAAGAGCACTTGAATATATTATTAATGACTATAAGCTCTAATAACAATTCAATTTGCATAATTATATAGGCTTAGCAGATACTATGATCTAATATTTTGACCATTAATATTAATTTACTTCTCTTCCTATTGGTTGTTATTAGAACCTAAACTTTATGGTTTTTGTTATTTATGGAGGCCATGTGATCAGAAAATTGGTAAGAAAAATGAAAATATTAATATTTAATTTGTGTAGTGTGTGTTAAATGGCACGCTATAATAGACAATGAGTCAGTACTCTTTTAAATGATTAAGTCTGTATATGAATGGTTTATAACCATACACACAAGGCTTGACACATTGTAGGCTTGTGGTGTATAATAATAAGGCGCCAGTATCAGTATTAATATATTATTAAATATCATATATACACGTTACTATTCATGCTATTTAACATCAAGGCTTTTACGGGCTGAAACTGCAGGCTCATGATAAAAAATATGTGTCATTGTAAACAAAGTTTAAGTATATATATTGTGGACGAAATCACATTGCGTGCTTAATTACACAATTACACAAATAGTCAATGCACTTGATTGTGTATCATCATAACACAACATTGTTAAGGCCATTGTGATGTTTGTGAAATAGCCTACATATAAACACAAGATCACAATACATTTACATAAAGCTCACAATGCATACAATTAATACAACGAGCCACATTAAATATAGCGTGCCATTTCACATTAATTATAACAATTTATCCACTTTACAATTAATTATTGTGTCATCAGTCTAAGGTGTACTTTCTATAGAGCGGTTTTCGTATGACTGTGAAAAAGGCACAGTCACTGCACGGCACGGATACAGCAGAAAATTCGAACGTTTTTATAGAAACCACGGCAGTGACGGCACTGCACGTCTGTTTCACAGTCATACGAAAACCGCTCTAAGTCCAGTATCAGTATAATTATATGACGTAATGCAATTATATGATGTACTAGTGTGGCACAGTTCATACCAATTCAACATGCTTTGAATAGTCTATTTTACAGTTCCGTCCAGTGACCATGAATAATAGTTCCAAGTCGAAGTTCCCATTGTTGTGCATAGCAAAACTATAATTTATCATGCAAAACAACACAAACCTCGACTTGGAACTATCATTCATGGTCACTGAACAAAACTGTGAAAAGGACTATATTTTAATTGTGTCACGCTTTGCATTTATCAAGGTATTGATCATGATTACAGGGGCAGCAGAGGCAGGGGACGTGTAGGCACGTGTAGGCACGTGTCCCTAAGAATTGTGATGGAAGGTCCTGGCCCATTCCTCGAAATTCCTGGCAAGCCTAGCCCTTTCCTCTAGGGTCAACACAGGACCTTTTCATTTTCATTTTCAATGATTTTCAACTTTCCCTGCCAATGAATTAATGATTCAATTTCCATTGAATTCATGTGAGCTCCATCAATTGCAATTTGAATATCATAAATGAATATATGTCATAAATTGCAATCTTTATAGAAAAACAAATATGAATTAAAATAAATGGTCTTTGTAAACTTAATTTAAGAATGATATCCTTTTTGACTGCAAATATGATTGAATTCAACATTTTTACAGAAAATAATACAAAATATATATGTTCAGTTGTTTAGAGCTGGTAATTCTATTCAAACTTCTCTTCTTGCACAATAATCATAATAGCTAATTAAATTTGTTTAATGTTAATATGCTTTAATGTTAATACTCCTTTAAAACTCAGTAATCACTATACTAGGTGTTAATAATACATACAGCACAACTATAATCTTGTAGTATGTACCACTTGTAGAAAACCGCATATCTCACAGGAAGTACTATGTAGACTTTTAAACTTTTGTTTATCAGACTTCTGTTTATTCACACGTATAATTACATTTACAATAATGATGTAACAAATATTAAAATATGATTACATTCTTTATAAAATATACTATGTTTTGAGTTACAAATATAAAGGAAAAGAAAAACGTGTAGTGGCCAAAGTAGTTTAACACTTTTGAGTTGGCCGCCACCCAGGTAATAAAGAACATATATACAAAATCATGTGATATGTGAAGATCTATGATATGTTCAATCTAGAAGGAAATAACTCGTGTGTATCTGCTTTAACTGTAAGCATGTATGATTATTATCGATATTGGCTTGGTCAGTGGCCAAGGCCACACTTGTTATTAACTAACGATAAATCTTATGTAAATAAATACCAATGATTTGTATTTGAATCTAGAGATATATTTTACATTTTCAAATTTAATTTCTGTCAAACACTAGTACTATATAACAAGGACTTAATTATATAGACAAAAAGTATTACGCAAACTTAATTCTTGATTTAATGTAATTCTTACATTTTCATATCTAATTGCATCTATATTTAGATAGGAATAATGATAATTTCAAAAACTAGTGACCCTAAACTTAATATAACTGATAACGAAACATGTTTCACATGGCCGTAACCTAACTTTGCAGTTATGATTGAATTAACCAACACTGGGCCACTTGTGGCGGTATTGTTCCTTAAGATTTCCGCTTTGCACAGACATTACACATTTACACAAATAAAATGGCTCAGACAATGGAGACGATAAGAACTGTACAGCTGTATTTGATATATAAGGATAACAAAGAGAATAAAAAATCATATTAGAAATTTATGAAAGTCTTTTAATTTAGTATACACATAAAATTTGTATCCCAGCACCAAAATTATTATTGTATTCTGACTTGAAGTTGCCATCCAAAAATTGATAATCATTTTAGTGATAGCAGTAGAATCTAAATTTAAGGGTTCACTAGACAGCTTTTTCAAACATTTATTGTTCATTATTAATACTAGCCCTCTTTATTTTTGCATTTAAAATTAACATATTTAATCCTAGTTAGTTTAAATGGGGATAAAGTTTATGGTAAAATGTAAAACCAAGAGACTGAAAAAAGCATGCAGACTTGTAATTGTTTTTGCCTCGTAATTTTTGAAACATTTATTTTTTTGTGAAAAATCTCATCATTTTTGATAAGCGAAGCTAGTTATAAAATGCTTTTGAAAAGATTTTCCATGTAATAATAGATCACACCAAAGAATGCAGACACAAATATACGTCATTCTTTTACAATTACTAATATTATATAAATAGAATAGGATAGGTTGGTTGAGAAAATTATTACAAATCATATTTTTATTGCCAGGTTTTTCTATAATTTTGTCTATCAAAACCATGATTAGCATAATTATTATTATCATTAACATTACTTTTATTACAATTATTTACTTAGAGTGCCCCTGCTACTTGAAACTATGATAATGCTATAGTCAGCCTTTGCAAAACAACTTGACAACCAACATTACAAATTATAGAATGTGCACTTACGTTGCTTTGTGGGTATATATTATAATAATATATTTGAAAACAGTTTTAAGCCATGAATTAAAACGTAAGTTTTGTTGGAAAAGTTTGGGAAGTTTATGGGTAAATTTAGTAAAGAAAAATTCGCTTAGCAACATACTATTGCTTAAAGGCACTAGCAGGCTTAATGTATTATGCATAAGTTCGAGAACTATTTTTACGACGCATGAGTCGCTAATCAGGTTTTTTTTTTTTTTTTTCAAGCGTTTTGCGTTGGGGTTTCTCTGCAAGCTAGTGTAGAATTTCATTTTAGCTTGCGTGCTTTTACCCTGTGCTCACTAATAAACAATGTGTGAGGAAATCAATGTGATTTGAGGGTCTTTAACACATAGACGATGAATGGAGGCATATACCCGTTGCACTACAACACTTCCAAGTCACGATTAATTTGAAGGTTACAGAAGGGTCAGAATTCAGCAAAAAAAATCAAATGATATTTTATTTTCATAGATAAATCTGTGTCACACTTTGAGAAAGATCAGACACATCTTATTGAGTGCGTTGTCCAAGTACCAAAACGGGAAATTCACAGGAAATTGTACGAATCTTTGCGGTAGGAACGAGACAAAATAATCATGTTTCTCAGACAAGGATTTGTGAAGAATTATCATAATGCCTAAAAACTACCTTAAAATATAGAAAAAAAGCAAGTTCGCCATTACGAAACGGGAATACAAGATAATTCTTATCGAGATTGTGCTTAGAATTAAAATGGGGCTTTAAAATTAGAACACAGACATATAGCTATACTAGTCGGAGCGAAGCTTTCACGAGTGGATTTGTTTATAAGCGCAGATTTAAACCGGCAAATCGCAGAAATTCTACATATCCACGAACGAACGGAATAATTTTTTCTCGTAATTTTTTTATTATAGCCAGAGAATAAAATATATCTGGAAAGAGGGAAAATTTTGCGGGAAATCAATACTTTTCGATGAAGTCTGAATTTAGTGTTGCGTTTGACCTAGCTAGGAAAGAATTCATTTAAAAACTCCTTCGACATTGTCGTCAATGAAATGTTGTAGAAAAACCTTTCTAGATTACAAAAAAATCATATTATCAAGGCTTGTTTAAATTGATTTTTTAGTTTACTTACCGAAAGCACTGTTGTATATCTCCATGCTACGACCCCAACTCCACCACTACAAAAAACCTGTCGATAAAAAACATTACGATTTCTCAATGATTTTCACTTTAAAATCCACCCATAGATCAACAGACAATCAAGTAGATTTTAACTCTTCTACATACCGTAAATCCAGCCCAATACGGACAGGCATTCCGTATCTTTTCAGACTCAGACAGCACAAATGCAGTGAAGGAGAGTCCAGTTAGAGCGAGTCCAAGGACAACTTGGATGACGCCAAATCCGAGTGTTGAACGACGTATTTTCAATCGTTGTTGGTAGGCTACATCTTCTGTAGGCATCCTGCATATGTATCAAATCTTTTAAAATTGTCATTCCTAAATTCTTCGTAAATGGGGACGAGAAACGGCGAGAAAACGGTGGTAAATCCACCACACCGTCGCCATCACTTCGCTTAGATGGGTTGTCAGACGACCGAAGGCTAGGGCCTCGGTTTGGTGTGTTGAGCTCAGACAAAGCCGTCGGAAGAAATGACTTGAAAAAAATCCACAAACACCTCGAAAAAATCCCTAGAATTACCACTCTACACCTAGTAGATATTAAAGACGTTAATAAAAACTCAAATATGTGCTAACTAATATTGAATTTTGCCAAAAACGTGTTTCGTGTCCGCGCACGATATTTTACTAGAATTCAGCCGAGGTTCAGTTTCGTTTGACACGGTTCTCAGACAGACATAACTATTTGTATTCCGGCTGCATACATAATGAGTTACAAGCGTATTGTTCTTATTCTATGGCCATTGGCTGTTTTTTTCTAATTGTCAAAACTTTGCCCTTAGGCCAAGTCAAGCGGTGAAAGAAAACCAAACACTTTCTCACGGAATGGTATTTTTCGAATTTCTATCGTATATTTTCACTAATGCGGGTGTTCAACCCTAAACTATTGTTCTTAGTGTAAAATTTCACACCTTAGATGTTTGTTTCAACGCAGTTTCAATGGCCGTAATTTCCTGGTTGAGCGCTCGCATATACCTGTCAAGCAACGTGGCCAGTCAGGAGCTGTCTGGAGTCCAAACCACACAAAGGGGCCAACGTTATCTCTCGCTACTGAAAATTGATCTGCAACACTATTAGTTTATACGTTACCAAATCAACCTTTCGGCTTTGACAGTGTCCGAGATCTGGTCAATACAATCAGGCTGTTTTTAAAATAAAATTCCTTTCAAAGAGATGTTTTCATTTGGCGTTGGAAAATCTTGTATTGAATAAGCCCTGGCCATACCGCAGAAAATTCACTGGTTTTTGAAAGCGTCGTTTTTTCTTATGATAAGAGACCGCAAGCCGCGCCTGGACAAAGCGATAACAATATCTCCAGGGCTCAAGATTTGATAGACATTTCTTTTTGCCAGGAACCATTTGTCAGATTGGGGTAATTGCAAATTATTCATAATCCGTCAACCTTTCAATACCTTCAAAAGACGCCGGCACTACCTCTCAGCTCTGCTTTGGCCACACGTGTCGCTTGATATAAATATAAATATTACTAAAGTTTCACTCTTTCGCTTCTTTTCAACTCCGCGCGCGTCAGTTTTGCCGCGTTTCCGTCGAAGGTGAAAGACCTTAATACTAATACTAAGCTCCATAATAAAAAGATAAACAATAGAAATTAGAGAAGGCGAAAAAGTACCAAAAAAGGCTGTACACAATTTACTAGTAAACATTGAAACTTAGAGCGTCTCTTTTTTTGTGTGGGATTCAAGTCAAAAGAAAAATTGAAACATAATATGAATTTCTTCCGACCGTTTGATTGCCAATGTTTGCTCTCAATTTTGGTTAGTTTAAAGTTGAGTTCAAAGAGTTTTTTTATGATTTCTGTGTATTTCAAAATGCTTTTTCTCATTTCTAAATGATGAACATCTGGTGTTTAGACCTTGTCTTGGCCAACCGAGACGGCTTGGCTGGAAGCCAGGCAGAGATGTCACTCACATGTTTATTCATGAGCCATAATTATCAGGAATAGAAGAATAGAAAACCTGGTAATCCAAATCCAATTTCCCCATGCTTCTAAACACTTTTAGTCGTATAAATTGGTTCAGTTTTTTGACTGGAAAAGTAAGGTTATCTGTAATTTTCTAATTTCGTTAAGGTTTCGAAGGTCGGAGTTCTGTGAATTGATCTTTCAGTTGAATGGTATAAATTTTTTTTATCTTTTCAAGACATCTTATTGTTTTATTTACCATCTGCAAAGCTTAATTTTGTACTACTCTTTTTCTAAATTGTTTACGCTCGTTTGAATAAATTTCCTTCTTAACTTAATTCTTGGACAAAATTAATTTTTTGCTTTACTTTATGTTTTCCAAGCCTCAAATTAAATTCAGATCTAAACTGATTTTAAGTTACGTAAAATTTATTACTGATTTTCTTTCCTTTTCTAATTTCTCTTCCTCAATCTTTTTTTCACAATGATTAATATCAAACAGACGCATTAGGTCCAATATTTTTCTTATCCTTTGACTCCAAGTTCCATTTATTCAAAGTAGAATTTCTACGTGTATTTGTTTATTTTTATTTGTTTTTGTTTTTTCCTTAAAGATCTGTGCTGCACGTGGCCATGGATTTTCGGCTCGCGAGCTCACGGAAATCCCTGTTAAATTTACTTGTACGAGTAACACCCCAAACAGGTCGATATATATATTAAACAAGAAAATAAAGTACTGTTAGGGATCAGAAACATTAGATTGGAAGTCATAAGGTTCCGTTTTGGGGAACAGGAAAGGCGATAGCCACAGTACCATCGAACTGAAAGGCATAATTTTTGTCCAGTACTGTATTCGATATCACCAATCTATTATCACCCTTATCATCAGTCACTATTATAAGCGAAAATCGAGCGTTTAGTTTTTTCACTGTTTTGAATTAAAGGTGACTTTTAACTTGAATTCAAATTAACATGTTTTACAGTCTAAGAAAATAAACAGACGTGATCTTCAAATATTTTTTTTAGTAATTAATTTATTTTTTTAGAAAAGCTTTTATGCCTGGCCAGTTATAAGCCTTTTTATCGACCAGAAACTGCTGCGGAGGCGGACGTGGTTAGCAACGTACTTAAAAAAATAATGGAACTGAAACTAGAGAGTAAACTAGTATAGGCTGCGTCAGTGCTCGATATAAACGATAGGTAATATAATGAAATTTCTAACACCGTAAAAAATGTTGACTCAACTCTATTGACGTTTCGAGCTTTAGCCCTTTGTCGGAGTAAAAAAATAATAATTTATGTCAGATATATAATTACATTTTCTGTTAAGGGTTTCGTCTGCTAGGTTGTTTTATTCAAAGGTTTTTTTTTTTGTCTTCTACACTTACATAACCCTGAAAATTTGAGCTGCCGACCATGGGGCTTTTTTTGGGCGCAATTAAGCCGGTTAAATAGTGCGACTTTAGGCGAGACCAATTTGACCACAACATGTAGATTTTCTTTCTCGGAACTTTATACCAAGATGCCTTATTGACGGATTAGCTATTAAACTATATAAACTAGTAAAATCCTGCTTATTATAGGGCGTAATTGTTAGAATAGATGGATCAGTAAAACGATATATTATTTTTGACTTGCATGATAACTCTTTAGACTCTTTAGGCGTAGCTATAAAAAGACTTCAGTTTTCGAATGCATTTAATTATCTCAATGTACACACATTGTGTTATTACCAAAGGAGCTTTCTTTGTTTCATTTCAGTGCGTAAACGTGACCAAACTGACTGGCAAGAATTATAGTTCTAGACAAGTTGATTTCTCTATTTTTGAAAGCTGGCATTAAGGTCAAGTACAGTCGAGAACTACTCATTCTTGTATATTTTCCATTTCCAAACACTTATGCCCTGCAGGTTCGTGAATATTGAGGGTATACTTAGAATATTTTACATTTCATATTTCTCATCCATGCAAGACCCGCCTTTCTTAAAACCTACAACTGGCTGTCCATATATCCTAAGCTGAATTCTTATCCGTAAAATTTATTAGCATTTTGTTTGTTGGGCCAATCGCGGTATGACTTGCCAAGCTTATAAGTGGTCTGGGGGGAAGCTCAAATGGTTGAAACTCGATCTTGCATGAGTTGGTCGATCGGCCTGAGAGATATTTTGAAAACGGCAGAACTTATTTGAAAGTTTAGGTTTATAAAACAGGGCGGTGTCAGCTTTTGTAACGTTTAATGTGACAAAACTTACAACGTTTTACAAGTCTTTGACGCAACTGCCAATGTTTCAATAAAAAAACGCATTGATTCAGTTGTTAGGTGATACCAACTGGTGTCTGGCAGCCCATTCAACTGCGTATACATCAATAATTCCAAATTGACACCAGTCAATCATAGACCAAAAAAGGTTTTTAGTATGTACTTAGAAAAAAAACAATGTAAATTGATTGCTTCTACGTGCAAATACTGAAATGGCGGTGTGTATACATAGTCTTAATATAACCGACGCCGGAATGCATATTACTCAATTGTTGTGTTCTCTAAAATTTAATAGTTTAATAGATTTTGTGCTTCTACATTCCCGTTCTTTACTTTTTCGGTAAACACCACTATACTACCTGTTCATTGCTTTTGGCTTCAGTACTCGGTAACACGATATGGACATTTGGTAGTACTTATTTTGTTGAGCGCTTTCCAATTTATATGCGCTTTGCGCTTTTTCGAGCGCATGGACTGGCTCAATGAAAACAGCGAGTAGGGTTTGGATTATTGCCGCAATCAAACCTGACCGGAACGTAATTCCGACTGCGCATTCATAGTACGTACTGAACGGTCTAGGTTCTTATCTTGGTATATTGTAGTTTATTATTGACTGGTTTTACCATTGTCTCGTGAAGAAGTACTGTATCTTAGCTTACTGACTATGTCATTACTGATCGTAGGCATGAACTCAGTGCGACTGCACCTCGCTTTACAGAATAATGTCATAATGTTTAGCACCTTTCGCAACCGAGAGAGAGAGAGAGAGAGAGAGAGAGCAATGTGTAACCTACTTATTCATTTGTTTAACTTGACAAAAGATGACAAAGCTTGTTTAACTTGACAAAAGATGTTTTTCAAATTTGTCATTTTGACTTCGCCACGTTGCACGAAACACAGGCCGTTTCAACAGTGTTGAGATTGATGACGAGTAACACAAGGGAAAGGGAGAGGAGGCCAAGTAATTCCCAAAATTCCCTGCAGCTAGCAAACTCTCTCTGCAGTATCCGGCAGGGAATTCGCAAAACTGCAATGCTCGCCAACAAACTCGAAGGTTACTAGTTAATGGATTCAGTCAGTGCAACGTCAAGCAGAATGGTGGCTTAATATTCACCCTAAGATAGTCTGTAATTACTGATAGGGTTTTAATGATTTTTCGTACCCTAGAAAGTATCTAGTATTTGTATTTATCATGCATTTGTACTTCTGTGTTTATTATCCTAATTGTATCCTAATTGTTCCGGCTCGCTGCTTCATAAACCGTCAGATTATCATTAACAAACGCTACAGCAAGTGGAAAATAACCTCTGGTACCTAGGTCATATACGGGGGCTCAGGGATCAGAATCTCCATCGTTTTGGGTCACAGGAAAAGCAGTAAATGATAGGCAGGGGCGGTCCAGGATTTTTTTCAGAAGGGGTACACCATTAGGAAATGAGGTAATATATAAATAACTTAAGAGCTTTATGATTGTCTGAGCTCAGGGGGAGGGGGGGAGGGGTGCGCACTCCCTGCACCCCCTGGATCCGCCCCTGATAAAGCGTCGAAAAAACATACATTATATTTTGTGTCAAAAGTCCAATTTATATTGTATTTTTAATCATCACTTGCTGTCGGGATTTTAAACAAAATCATCCGAATTGCCTTTACTTGTTTCCAAACTTCCCCCTCCCTTTTACCACAGGAAACCCATGTACTTAAAACAAAATCAAAATGGCTGCACGACTAGGTAAAGTTTGTGGGATTGCATTAGGAGCGTTTATTTCCTTGAAATCACTACAAACTATATCCAACCACCGAAAAGGTTTACTATTAGCAAAGGAAGAACAAGAAGGCTTACAACTGGTCCATGTACAGATAGCTTTTCGCCATGGCGCACGAACTCCAATCTTTCGTCTCCCCGAAATGAAAGGCTTTAAACATGAAGACATTATTTGGGATAAAAGTGTGCTTATTGGTGACCTTCCACATACGATTGTAAATTACAGAGTTAAAGATATGGATGGTGGGAAAAGACCAGTTTCAGTATATGACAAGAAGCAGCAAAAAATAATATGGCCGGTAAGAGTTAATTCAAGAATAATTTTGTGTGGGACAGATATTATATAAGGGCGGATTTGCAAACCAACCAGTTTTCATACGCGACATTTTGTATATAAATTAACTCAGGAAAATAAATGGCCTAATATTTTTAAAACATGATAATAAATGTGTTTTAAAAAAAATTATAATTTTGTTTTTTAAAATTGCAAAATATTAGTTAATATGTGAGTTCACAAAATGGTCAGGTCACATGCACCTGCAGATACAAAACGGAAATATAAAGGTTAATTGACAATAACTAAAAAGGAAAAAAAGATTATGCTGCTTATCATAAACTAGTGAAAACACTGATTGGTTAAATCACAAAATAATGCAACAATATCCTTTTTTCATTCGCTTCCCTTTTTTTCTTAATTCCTACTTATCTTTATCGTCTTTGCCTACCTCTGTTTCTGAAAAACATGTTTGTTTTTTCATGTCCTAGGGTGGTAGTGAGGCAGGTGTTCTAACCAAAGTCGGCCAACAGCAAATGTATGAGCTTGGTCAAAGGATTAACCAGAGATATATCACAGATATTGATTTCTTACAACCAAGGTTGAGCCCTTATGAAGTCTAGTAAGTATGTCCTCTCCTACAGTTGAAAAAAATGAATCACACGTCTCAATGTATTTAGCCAGTGGTTAATTAGGGAGACTCAGACTCAGACTCAAATTCACTACCTCGTTAATTATTTTGTACACAATTCAGCTCACATGTTCATTTTTGCGGAGGAATGAAAACTGGATAACCCAGATAAAAAACGTATAGGAGTGAAGAAAAAATCAAAGAAACTCAACAAGGACTCAAACCAAGATCACAGCAGTGAGAGGCGCGTGGTAAGCCACTTTGCCACCCGTAAAAACCTGGGAAACAGTTGAAATCCAGATTCCTATATATTGCAGTTGAAACCCTGACATATATCCCAGACCAACTCTAGTCCATACAAAATAATTGTTATGGTATACCAATTAAGATGCAAAGTTATGCTATTTCTGTTATTTAAAGGAAAATAATTCCGCATAACTATTACTACTAAGCAATAAGCTGTAATCAATAGAAATGGAAAAAGCATCTTGTTAGTAGTAGAAGTGCAAAGATTAGTAGTAGTAGGCATCCGTCTATCTCGTAAGATAATTGTAGCGCCGCGGTATAAGGTCAGTCAGTCCCGTTGAGTACATCGTCTTGAATGACCCAGCAAGCCAATCCTTGCATGGCAGTCCTTTCCACACAGATCACAGGTAAACTTGGAGGGCAGGTTTGGGGCCGGGGGCTGCTGTCTTTGCTGTCTCTGCTTTCTAAGCAGTCTTCTTCCCTCTGACTGTTGGTTAAACTTTTCCTTGCCCCAAAAACTGGTGTGAAGCAAGCAACTACGGTCTTCATCAAGTGATTCCCAGTTATCTGGGTCAATTTCTAGATTAGTATTAGTATTATATAGAAATTATAAGTTCATTGTAGTAATTTCTTAGATTCTTATAGAAAATTTGTTGGTTGGCTTGCTCATGTCATCCTACTTTTTTTTCCAAAAAAATCTTACAACAATACTAATAATATTATATATAATATATTATTGTAATATTACATTTTTCTGTCATCCATATTACAAGCTGAAATTTGCCACTTTGACTAATACCGAGGTGCTCTTTGCTATTATACAGGCTTATGTAAACAATGAATAGCTGTTGTTACAGTTATAATGTAAACAAGCTATTGGGACTAATGGGCAAAAACTTGGCCCAAAATTTACAACCTGAATCCATTGTTCAAAATCATTTGTATATTAACTATAACTAGTAATAAGCAATTATTGGAAAACTGAATTCAATAATTGTTTTATTATTATACATTTTTTAAAGTAAAAGTACAATTATAATCAGGTAAAAAAGACAATATAACAATCAAATCTTGCCACCATTTTGACAACAATTTCCTGAGAACAGAGGGAGCCTGGGAATAAATGTATTATTCGCCAGCAGATAATAGTATTATTTGCTAGGGGATAATAGCATTATCCTGTCAAGTTCACATGTTATATAAAAATTCACTGTATGCTCTCGGCCAATCAGATTTGTGGTAGTATGTAAAATGTATAATAACAGCTATTATAATCATTGTCTTTATTATTTAGTGTAAGAACAAGCAACATTCAGAGAACAGTTGAATCTGCACGGTGTGTTTTAGCTGGATTGTATGGACAAGAAAATACTAACGGTAAAGATAACAATACATGTTAAAATACAGTAAACAGGTCCCCATTTAAATCTGTACTTTCCTATTTAAATCTGTACTTTCCCATTTAAATCTGTACTTTCCCATTTAAATCTGTACTTATGCAAATTTTGTTGATGTGTGCTTAACACACAGATCAACCAATCAGAGAAGTTCACTTCAGAAATAATATACTCTGATTGGTTGATCTGTGTGTTTAGCACACATCAGCACAATTTGCATAAGTACAGATTTAAATGGGAAAGTACAGATTTAAATGGGAACCTGTTAGTAATAGCCTGTGTATAAGAACCTTGATTTTAAGATCCTGTTAGGCTAAAATTTCCATTTCAAGCCCCTCTACATATGATCTATAATTAAATTTATATAAGAATTATGTAAGAACCTATTCAGGCTAAATTGAAAAATTCAGGTTCTTATACGCAGAATATTACTGTATTGGACACTGAGATTGGACTTGATAGTTTGACATCAGCTTTATTAAAATTATTATGGGTGTGATTGTCCACGTGATGCTGTGTTCATAACATTTTCAAAAAGTTGCAAATTTATCACTTTTGTAGGATGCATGTTGATGGAAAACCAATCTGCATGCAAAAAGTTCCAGATTCAAAATTTACATTTGAAAAACCCAAAACTGCAAAAGTCATGGGTTTGAATCCTATTGAATGTTGGCTTGAATCATGTTTGGGGGCTTTTCTAATGAAATTGCTTCAATTGCTTCTTAAGTTAAAGTTAAGAATACTATTTTATGTTGGAAGTCCCTTCAGCCGAAGCTGATCTTCTAGAGAGCCGAAAGAAGAGAAGTTGGAACAAGGATGCAAGGTCACTGGGAATCGAAATCAGGACCTCACGCACAGAACGTCGCACACTAACCAACTGTGCCATCCTTGATTCTTCAAATTAATTGCTTGAAGTTAACCACAATAAGATCATCATATCATAATGTTTAAGCTATTAAAAAGCTGTTGTACAATTTAGTATATTTATATATTTACACCTAATTCAAAATATATTGTTGCTGTCAAGCATCAAGCTAAGACTGAAATTAATGCTGGTTTTGTGCTGGTAATGTATTGAAATTGACTTGTTTTCTAAAGAACTTATAATAAAAAAATATTTCACATTCTTTTATAATTTGTTCTTTTATCAATTCTGTTGATAACATTTTCATTTTTCATTAACCAGTGTAAAACCAGCATTTATTTCGGTCTTGCCTTATTGTTTGTTGCTTGAGTTGCAATAATATGTTTTGAAATATGTATAACAGGTTCCCATTTAAATCTGTACTTATGCAAATTGTGTTGATGTGTGCTAAACACACAGATCAACCCATCAGAGTATATTATTTCTGAAGTGAACTTCTCTGATTGGTTGATCTGTGTGTTTAGCACACATCAACAAAATTTGCATAAACTTTACAGATTTAAATGGGATAGTACAGATTTAAATGGGAACCTGTTGTATATATATTTTCATCACATTGTTTATAGGGGTTGTAACCATGGTAACACTATCAGAAGCAGAAGAGACAATCTACCCTAATGTCAAATCATGTCCTGAACTTATGAGATGGGTAAAAACAGCAATGGCTGGTGAACTAATGCAGAAAATTGATGAAAACTACGTCAGGGATCGTCATCAGTTTATGGAGGATCTTGAGATTAAAGACCAGAAATTTGCCTTTGTGTTTTTGAGAGACTATCTTGCTGCACAAGAGGTGGGTAAAATGCCTTTTATAGGACACAACAACATCCTAATATTTATATTGAGGAGGGTGGTGGAAGGGTTTGTGGTGATGCGGTTTTGCATTTTTTAATTGATATATGCAGTTTTGTGGTTTTACAAATCTTTTGGTTGCAGGTTTAGCAAATTTTGGTTTTTGTTGATTTTGCAGTTTCCCACCCCCATTACGCCCACCTCATTGACGTATATTTGATTTTGTATATTTGTTTATAGTAATTAGATCAGGTCATATAGAATTAGATACATGTATACATAATTTAAGTAATAACAAATTATGGCAAATTATGTTTTCAGGCTCATAATTTACCAATATCACCATTACTCCTAAAACATAGAGTTGTCATCGAAGAACATGCCATTCAAGAATTAATGTCCGTGCAGTGTGGTTATCCTCATGGAAGGTCTGTAGAAATTTGTAGTACAAAGTTGACATTTTTTCAATACCAATGCAACTCCCTATAGGTCATACTTGATCCTGTTAGACCTCAATGGGACACTCAGAACTTAATGCTATAAGAACTACACAAATGCATGTGCTGTGCTGTGCTGTGCTGTGCTGTGCTGTGCTGTGCTGTGCTGTGCTGTGCTGTGCTGTGCTGTGCTGTGCTGTGCTGTGCTGTGCTGTGCTGTGCTGTGCTGTGCTGTGCTGTGCTGTGCTGTGCTGTGCTTGCTGTGCTATGATGTGCTGTAGGTTATATTTACATGCTGTGTGGTGTGGTGTTGTGTTGTGTTAATGGATATGCTACCTTACAATATCCCACAAAAAACCTAAAGCTATGGCACAAATTGATAATTATTCAAGTATCTCATTATTATGACTGATAGAAGTTTTAATCATTGTCATTTGCAGACATGAGATTCTTCGTCTTGGAATTGGTAAGACGTTAGAGGGTTTTGTTGATCGAATGAAAGATAAGATAAGTCAAAAAAGGTATGTATGGTTTTCATAGTTTTACAGTGTGAATCAAAAAACTGTGGGCACCTAGAAATATTTTAGAAATCGTTTATTATTCGTTGAACTCAGAAACAACTATCACCGCAAGAAGTTTAATTGACTGATGTGTAGTATGACAAACTTTTTGTAGTTAGAGTTATTTGTGATTTGTTCAACAAACAATAAACAATTTCTAAAATATTTCTTGGTGCCCATGGCTTTTCAATTTGCACTGTAAACGATTTTGTTGATGAGAATATTTATTGTTATGTCTATAATTTGTGGAAGACGTTGTGGCTGATAGGTCAGTGGTTGGAATCCTGGGTCAACACAGGGTTCAATACCTTGCCTTGGGCAAGATGCTTTACATCCACATTGTCTCTCTTCACCCAAGAGTATAGATGGGTACCAGCAGAACTTGATGGGGCAAAGTTTGGAGAGTAGTGGTGCCCCCCTCCCCCCACTCCCCTCCCCCCTCTACCTTCATGCTAGAAGCTAACAAAAGAGGAGCCATTAGTTTTGCCTCTGACTGCGGTCGACAACTTTACTTTTTTACTTATATAATAACAGAAAGCATTAAACTTTAAAAAAATATTTTTCCTGACTTTGTCAAAACCTGGTTTCACCTCACTTTTCAAATTTTATTTTGTTTTGTTTTCAGTCCCTTACATCATAAACTGTGTATGTATTCTGTTCATGATACAACATTGATTTGTTTGATGGTCTCTCTTGGCTTGGATGTGAAGAAATGGCCTGATTTTGCTGCAGACTTGACATTTGAACTTTATAAAAACAAGGTACCATACAAAACTAATTATAACATACTTTAGATAGCCTACATAGCAGTCCCTACGTCCGAGGGGGCTTGAGGGAGGGACTGCTACGCAGGCTATACTTTAGACAAACGAATACGCATTGTACTTATCTGAAATTCACGACGAATAACCTGTATAATTTTTTAAAATCCCTACTTATAGTATAATTTCTTAAGATTAATGGACTTCACAAAGCATTGTCTCCCTTGCAGCAGTTTGTAGTGTCGGGCTGCCTGTGTCCGTCCATTTGCTGGGGGAGGGACACAGGAAACCTTGCACTGCAACTGAGAAAGGAGGGGGGGGAGGGCATAAGGAGGGTTTGGAAATGGCAAAACCGCACAAAAAAATAGACAAAAACCGCATAAAAATTTGCTAAAAAAAAAACAAAACAACCGGAAGTAAATGATCTGAATGATAATTTTTCTCCGTAGAAAAAAGTCTTTCACCGGGCTTTCACCGTTCACCGAGTCCAAAAATGACAACGAAGCCGCAAACCGCTCAGTTTTGTAAAGCCACAAAACCGCACTTCTTAATGGAAAAAAACGCAAAACCGCACCAAAAATAACGCGAAACCGCATAACTGCAAACCCTTTACGTCCCCCTCAGAAAGCACATCTCTTAACATACTTCTTTATTGAGGTGACTGGCTACTTTTGGAAATAATGGTAAACTTTTCTTTAAACTAGATTTATTAATGTGAAATTTAATGCTGATTACAAATATGAAAAGAAAAATGGGGTGTCCCGAGCTTGTTTTCGAGATAATCAGCATTTAATGGATGACTACGCGCGAGATTTTGAAGAAAAACTTGCGAAAACGGAAGCGATATGAAAAAAAATCACAACTCATAAGAAAATAGTTTTTTTTTTAATATTATATCAAGCACAAATGCCGGATAATGAATCATTCTAAAATACAACATGGATGGTTTTGAATAAAAGACAAAGAAATGCCTTGATCTGTCATATTTTGTCCTTTCGGTGCTTTCAAAACTCGCATGAAGTCGGACAAAAAATCCTACGAAAATCGATTTTTTTGTACGTTAGAAAAATTAACTTTTTGAAAAACTTTGATATAACGTAGATTTTATTGGTTCTTTTAACTAAGCATAAAGAAAGTATAGAGTCCCGTGCAAAATTCGAGGGTTTTGCCCTGTTGAAGCTCAAAACGTGTATGGTTCCTTAATAGAATTTTGTATTTTTTCCAGCGGTTTTTGTGCGCGCGCACAAAAAATAAATCTGACGTTTCTTGCTCGTTACTAATAAAGACCGATAAATTTGTGATAATTACAAATACTAGATCTGGTTTCCAGTGTAAGGCATTGATTCCACGTAGCCGTTAGAATCATAAATGGGAAATAGGGAATGCCTCAGAGACTGGAACTGTCCACTATTTATTGCGATCTTTTACTTCCATCAAGAGTAAACTTTCTTACTTCAATTTACAGTGCATATCGAAAAACCATGGTACCGAGAAATATTTCAGTAACCGTTTCTTGTTCCTTGAAGAATGTGAAGCGACTCTCCAACTGCACAAAGTATCTGTCTAACAATCAGTCAAACGTCTTCCAGTTATGAGAGTAGGTTTGAGGCCATGTACTACTGTATTTATTCAGATCTTGAGCTTTCGTCGGACGCCGACAACATCGGAAGATAGAGTGTAAAATTGTACGAAATTACATAGTTATGCGAGTGTAGAATAAAAGTGTCTTCCAGTTACAGAATTGTTTCTGGTAGCTCAAATAAAGATACACGATTTCTAAAATATTACTGGATGCTCACAGTTTTTTTTATTCGCAAGCTAAAACTTCGACAAGAGTAAAGTGTCTTGTCTTGCGTATTAAGAACACAACGCCATAGCACGAAATCCAATCCACTTATAACCACTAGACCAGTATATATCTTATTTATTCCATTTCTTCTTTTTCTTCAAAAACCTTTCTATTTTGTTTACAGAACGAGGAATACTTTGTGAAAGTCTTATTTCAAGGAAAGGTAAAACATGTGTAGTTTGGTGTGTACAGCTATCTCAAAAAACGTAGAATATTGAATACTGAATAGTGCATTGCAAGACCGAAATGCATTTTGGGTCAATTAATATAGTTTAAACTAAAATAGATCATAATTAGTTATTTTATTCTTAGTGCATTCCATTTAAAACAATATATGAGCTACTTATAAGGAGTAAATATAATCATGATATATATCGCTGTATATTCATTTTTTTATCTCAAATTAATGAGACCCACAATATCCTTTGATCTTGGAATGCACTATTCAGTATTCAACGATTTTTGAAATAGCTGTATAAAAACACAACACAAATCTGTGAAACGGTAACAACAATTATAATAGTAATAACTTTTTTAACGTCTCAATCTTCTAGCTGGACGCAGTGCGCCCTACTAATCGGGGAGACTCACTCACACTCACTACCTCTGCGTTTAATATTTTGCACACAACTCGGCTCACATGTTCATTTTTGCTCTGAGGTTGTGTGATATTTACTTTATGGTTTTAATCGTTATTTGTTTGCGTTCAAGGAGCAAGTGCTGCCTGCTGTTAACAGCACTGTATGTCCATTTGATAAGTAAGGATCATTATTCTTTGCTATTCTCTCACCTTAAGGCCCGGGCAAGCAGCTTCAACATTTGCTTCAACATTGGTTTGATTTTGTTGAGCGCTGTAGAATGGCTGTTGCAATTGAACGATGTTGAACTTAGGGGGATATTAAACGGTTTTAATGACAATGTTGAAATGGGGGTGGCAAACGGCTTCAACACCGCAATTCAACAAAATCGAACAGATATTGGAGCAAATGTTGAAGCCCTTTGCCCGGGCCTTTACTTCCTTTCACCTTACTTCCTTTCTTGTTTTTCTCCATTATTCATAATCCAGCCTCGTTTCTTTCTCATTTCTAGCCTCCTATCCTCCCTATCCAACAAATAAACTGCACGTTCTTATTAAATAAAATAAATTACTTTTTTAAATTCTCAATGTGTTAGGCATGCAGACACAAATGCCCTACTAATTGGGGTGAAGGTGTTGTTACTATTGTTGGTGCTGGTGTTGGTGGTTTTTGATGGTAGTAGTAGTGGTGGTGTTGCTGTTGGTGGTAGTGGTGTTGAAGATGTTGTTATTGTTACTAATGTTGTTAGTAGTAGCGTTCTACATTATTTAAAAGTATAACTGACAGCTTTGAGTACAACCCTTCCTGATAATTTTCTCACATGCCGACTCCTAACCAAACTAAAAACTCCTTTTTTGTTTGTCATTTGATTGTCATGTGATTGTCATGTGATTGTCATGTGATTGTCATGTGATTGTAATGTGATTGTTATGTGATTGTCATGTGATTGTCATGTAAGACTACTGTTCACTTTACGCTTACGTTATTGTCACGCAAGAGTAAAGCGTTACGTGACGACATTAAGACACGTCTGCCAAAGTTGATACAGCCAAATGTACACCTAGGAAATCGGTGTCTGAACCTTATTTTTGACTTTATAATAGATTCCGTAAACTATCAAGTCGATACTCCGTGGAGGACTGGCACCAAGAATGCAATAAACGTCACCATTAGCTAACTGTGGCGTGCGTAGCTGTAGGGATTTTCGATTGACGGGGGTATTTCATTGGCAGTTAGGCTACATGTGCTACGTACTAATTCACCACAGGAAGCCTAACTGCTAAAAAGGAAGATGTCGAAGAATGACATTGCCAGTTTATTACGCCTGGGCTACCTGTGGTGCTTTTTACCACAGGTAGCCCAAAATGTATTAAAAAAGAGGGATATTGTTTGTCAAAATGAGATAACAAGGGTACGAATAAACAACATATAATATTTTCCGTGAAACGTGATTTCGCGTTCCCCGTGAAACCATGGTGATTGACAATTTTTATTTTTCGTGAAACGTGAAACAATCAATAAAACAGTAATTATTCATAGAGTTTCCCAAAGAATTAAATATATTGATCCATATGAAATTGCATGAAGTAGAATTATTTTTAAATAAAAAGAACTGGGGTGAAATTGACTATTCTACTGGTAATACCACCCGGCTTAGTATACATATGTTTCAAAAATCGTAGTCGCAATCAAAGCTACAGTCCACACTGGCCTGCAAAGGATGTTGGTATTTCAGTCTACTCTTGTTATCGATTTATTCATAGCATATTTTGTTTGTAGTATATGAACATAACACGTTTTGCAGTGATAGATGATGGAACAAATATCTATTTAAAAAGCACACATCCAGTTCAAATCACACATTCAGTTCATATTACCAACATCCTTTGCAGGCTTTAGAGTGCGGACTGTAGCTTCGGCTGCGACAACGATTATTGAAATAGGTGTATAGGTGAATAAACTGGACGGTTCTCAGTAACATTTTCTATTAAACAATTTTTTTCAGTTGGAGCGATATTCTGGCATGGGGAAAATACAGGGTACTGCTGAGAAAACGGTTTGGGGGTTGCAAGATTTAAAGAACAATTCAATATAGATATATTGACCCAGAAATAACAGATTTTGAAAATGTTACGGACTTTTGGTCAAATTATTAACACCAAATAGGATGTTTTCAGCCAAAGTAAGAGAACGGGTATATTAACTGGGATCCTAGCATTTAATTGGCCATGTTCTAACGAGGAGGGGCTAAGAGGGGACTGGGTACTAGTTTCTGGAAAATATAAATAAACTACATATCATGAAAAAGCACAGGGAGCCCAAGCTCATCACTTTTACAGTAAATGTATGGAGTCGAGAGATATCCTTTCGCTGAGCCTCAAATATACAATAATAAAATTTGTTTTTACGTAGATAGTTGTGTATAATTGTTTTCTAGTCTCCAGACAATTGTTTAAATAATAGAGGGTAATCGGACTCTATTGTTAGGGTAGAGGGATATATTTTGTGTGTTTGTAGGTGATTTGTGATATGAGCTCATATGTGGTCTAATACACGAATAGATCGAGATAGTGTAATGGTAAACCCAGTTTAACATGACTCATCAGGGGCTAAGATGTTAAACTGTTGTCATTATGGTAGATGACAAACGTGTTTCATACTCCAAGGCCTTAGAGCTTAACCCAAGGGCTGTGACCGAGTTTTAGCTCAATTTGAGCGATTTTGACAAAAATACCCCTGAAAATACCCCTTTGTCTTTCTGGGGTATTTTCGTCAAAATCGAGTTTTAGCTCAATTTGAGCGATTTTGACGAAAATACCCCTGAAAATACCCCTTTGTCTTTCTGGGGTATTTTCGTCAAAATCGCTCTAATTGAGCTAAAACTCGGTCACAGACTAGAAAACAATTATATACAACTATCTACGTAAATTTTTTTTTATTATTATTGTATATTTGAGGCACAGCGAAAGGATATCTCTCGACTCCATACATTTACTGTAAAAGTGATGAGCTTGAGCTCCCTGTGACCATATCACAAATTTTGATGCTATTTGGTTGTATATTTCCATTGCAATAGTCTCACAAAGGCTGCTAGTTGGTCATTATTCAACAGCATATAATGTAACTCTACAATCTTGTATATTTTGATGTGCTCTTTCATGCTATGGGCTATATTTCTTAATTGCATAAAATCTAGAAACTAGTACTCAGTCCCCTCCTCGCCCCTCCTCATTTAGAACATGGCCAATTGTTGAGATAATTTTAAGAAATAATTTTAAAAAGCCGGATAATTTTATGAAATTTAACATCTATGCGTACAACTACAGCAAGAAAATGAGATTGAAGAGAATGGAATAAAGAAACAATTGGTAGGAAGGGAAATGGGAAAAGAAGGACTAAACCCGATTAGTAGGTAATATATAATATAAAGCTTGCGGTAAGTATAATATAAGCGGTTTTGGGATTTGGAATATACAGACGCGGTGTGATTCTACCAATGGCGTCGATGTTTCTCTTGAAAAAGTCCTCTTGAAAAAGTCAACTATATGTTACCGGCTGAAGTGAATTTTAAAAACATCCTGTTATTAACGATGATCAAAATACGCCTTTTAATCGCAGTAAAATCAAAACACCTTTTTATTGGACAAGGCCATTTAGAACCTCTCGTTTTCCCCCCTTTTTCGGACATTTGAATTCACTTACTTTAGTAATTCCTACGTTTTTATATATGAAAAGCGAAATGTTTTTATATAATGTATCTATTCACGAATCATTGCAAAAGAAAAAGACGACTTGTTCCGCTTTCGATTTTTTCCTAGCTGACCCAGATTTTATAAAAATCTCCGAGCAAACAATAACCCGTCTCAAGAGATCAGCTCGTTGATACATTGTGTAGATCTGTTTTCTATTAATGGAACATGACATGTGCTCCAATCTAGTAATCATTTACTTATTGAAAGTTGTAATTCGAAACCGGCTTTAACTTCGGTCATCAACATGGCGCTTTTCATTCGATGTTTCTTTCTTCGCTTAGCTGTTGTTTTCGTTTATTTGCAAGAACCATCATCAGCTGATAAAGGTAAGTTTTCTCAACGTTTTTTTATCATTGTTATACACGTTTTAGGCATGTAGTTATTTGTTGATCTAATCCGTTTTTGTGCACGTTTTATTAAAACAGTTTTAGACAAACGTGTTTGCAAGGTCATTGTCTTGAGAAATGCGTCAATATTATTGTCCATAAACTTCAACTTTTATTAGCTGATATTATGAAATTATCATAAAAGGGGCATTCATGGTTCGATGGTGTGCAGTATTATTCGAAAGGGAATTTTAATTTTGTCCACATCGTGTATTGAAAAGCATTTCCGGTCTGCGAAAACAAATGTGTTTTCGTTAAGAGTTTAACTCATTATTCTTGCTAAAACTTGAGCCTAGGGATCCTTCGCATGCATTTGTAGACTAATTCTGTTTTAAACTTCAAAAGAATTAGAATTTTATACCGGAAATTTTTGAACCATTCCTAGAATAGATATTTTATAGCTGGAAAACTGAAATTTGAGACATGAGCTTTATACGTATAGAATGTCACGATTGTTTTTGTCAGTTTTCAAGATTTGATACATTCGATTGTTCATTCGATAATTGAACTTAAATAATTTAAAATTAATTACATTTATTTTATTTTGTTAACCCGTGAAAAAAAGTGTATAACATATAGTTAAGATGGGATTATTTAAATAAATAAAGAACACGATGGAATTCAGGTGCATTAGAAATTAATCGACACGAGTCAAATAAATTACGTGACATTTAATAATTATTTTTTTGATTGTGCGCTATTATTTTGGGAATATTCTGGGTACATTTTGTTTCTCCTTTTATATTATAGCTATTTGAGTCAAATGTCAGCTACTACAGAGCGCAAAAACTTAATATGGTATATATAAAAGTATATTTCCACCTTCTTGAAATCAGCTATATATTGAACAAATGCTCAAATGGTAATTAATTAATGAAGTAATTAGTTTAACAAAACTGTTCTATTAAAATCAAATTGATTAATACAATGGCATAATTTCCTTAATCATGGATTTTTAAATTTAATCAAAGTAATAGTTGGAGGCAAGTGCTGAGTAGACTGCAAGACTCCCTACTTTTAACTGAATACTCTAAGGAAACAGAAACAATTAGTGAAGGTTTGGTGGGGAGAAAAGAAGGAGAGTAGTGATGGACGAAATCAGAGTGAGATGAGAAGGGAGACACGCAAAGAGTACCAACCAAACTATAACTTGTTCCCTAGGAGTTTTAGATTAAAAGTAGTGACTGTTTTGCAATCTCGTCCACAGTTTATAAAATGTTACACTGTTTGAGAGAACCGTCACATGAGGAACTTCATGGCTGCCAAATGTTGGTGAATATGTGATGTGAATAACCTTATCTATATTTTTTTGCAGGCCTTCCTCCAGACCCTCCTCCTCCTGTTCTAGATTACTTATATGGTTATCCGCCAGAGAAAGGGAATGTCATATACACACTGCCTTCTTCAAATGAATTGGCATATCCAATGACTATAAAGTTGGTATTAACAAACCCAAATCCACCCAAGTTCTTTTGCAAAAATGCATCTAATCCAGAATTTAAAGTTATGCATCAACATACGCAACTTCTCCAAAATAAGAAGAACCTAACTTTTGATGTGGACATTAGCTCTGAGATTAAGAGGCTTTTTGTGCCACCATCAAGCTGCAAAGCAAGAAGCACTGATTGCTCAAGGCTGTGTGCAGCTGTAGTGATCTCCAATAGATTTGGTAGAAAACAATGCCAAACAGAACACTGGGGTGTTCGAGAACATGGTAAGAATTACTGTTATAATGTTGATGAAGTTGAAGATGGTGTTAGAGATGGTCATGGTGGTAATCATTATGAAGGTGATTTAATCTGATGATAGTGTGATTAAGATGGTAATCATGATGATGGTGATGATAATTGTGATGAAGAAAGTGATGAGGATGGTGATGATGAAGGTGATTTAATCTGATGATAGTGTGATTAAGATGGTAACCATGATGATGGTGATGATAATTGTGATGAAGAAAGTGATGAGGATGGTGATGATGAAGGTGATTTAATCTGATGATAGTGTGATTAAGATGGTAATCATGATGATGGTGATGATAATTGTGATGAAGAAAGTGATGAGGATGGTGATGATGAAGGTGATTTAATCTGATGATAGTGTGATTAAGATGGTAATCATGATGATGGTGATGATAATTGTGATGAAGAAAGTGATGAGGATGGTGATGATGAAGGTGATTTAATCTGATGATAGTGTGATTAAGATGGTAATCATGATGATGGTGATGATGATTGTGATGAAGAAAGTGATGAGGATGGTGATGATGAAGGTGATTTAATCTGATGATAGTGTGATTAAGATGGTAATCATGATGATGGTGATGATGATTGTGATGAAGAAAGTGATGAGGATGGTGATGATGAAGGTGATTGAATCTGATGATAGTGTGATTAAGATGGTGATGAAGATGGTAACCATGATGATGGTGATGATGATTGTGATGAAGAAAGTGATGAGGATGGTGATGATGAAGGTGATTTAATCTGATGATAGTGTGATTAAGATGGTAACCATGATGATGGTGATGATGATTGTGATGAAGAAAGTGATGAGGATGGTGATGATGAAGGTGATTTAATCTGATGATAGTGTGATTAAGATGGTAATCATGATGATGGTGATGATGATTGTGATGAAGAAAGTGATGAGGATGGTGATGATGAAGGTGATTTAATCTGATGATAGTGTGATTAAGATGGTAATCATGATGATGGTGATGATGATTGTGATGAAGAAAGTGATGAGGATGGTGATGATGAAGGTGATTTAATCTGATGATAGTGTGATTAAGATGGTAATCATGATGATGGTGATGATGATTGTGATGAAGAAAGTGATGAGGATGGTGATGATGAAGGTGATTTAATCTGATGATAGTGTGATTAAGATGGTAATCATGATGATGGTGATGATGATTGTGATGAAGAAAGTGATGAGGATGGTGATGATGAAGGTGATTTAATCTGATGATAGTGTGATGAAGATGGTGATGAAGATGGTTACCATGATGATGGTGATGATGATTGTGATGAAGAAAGTGATGAGGATGGTGATGATGAAGGTGATTTAATCTGATGATAGTGTGATGAAGATGGTGATGAAGATGGTTACCATGATGATGGTGATGATGATTGTGATGAAGAAAGTGATGAGGATGGTGATGATGAAGGTGATTTAATCTGATGATAGTGTGATTAAGATGGTAATCATGATGATGGTGATGATGATTGTGATGAAGAAAGTGATGAGGATGGTGATGATGAAGGTGATTTAATCTGATGATAGTGTGATGAAGATGGTGATGAAGATGGTTACCATGATGATGGTGATGATGATTGTGATGAAGAAAAAGGGATGAAGATGGTGATGATGAAGGTGATTGAATCTGATGATAGTGTGATTAAGATGGCGATGAAGATGGTAACCATGATGATGGTGATGATGATTGTGATGAAGAAAGTGATGAGGATGGTGATGATGAAGGTGATTTAATCTGATGATAGTGTGATTAAGATGGTAATCATGATGATGGTGATGATGATTGTGATGAAGAAAGTGATGAGGATGGTGATGATGAAGGTGATTTAATCTGATGATAGTGTGATGAAGATGGTGATGAAGATGGTTACCATGATGATGGTGATGATGATTGTGATGAAGAAAAAGGGATGAAGATGGTGATGATGAAGGTGATTGAATCTGATGATAGTGTGATTAAGATGGCGATGAAGATGGTAACCATGATGATGGTGATGATGATTGTGATGAAGAAAGTGATGAAGATGGTTACCATGATGATGGTGATGATGATTGTGATGAAGAAAAAGGGATGAAGATGGTGATGATGAAGGTGATTGAATCTGATGATAGTGTGATTAAGATGGCGATGAAGATGGTAACCATGATGATGGTGATGATGATTGTGATGAAGAAAGTGATGAAGATGGTAACCATGATGATGGTGATTGAATCTGATGATAGTGTGATTAAGATGGTAATCATGATGGTGATGATGATGTGATGTAGAAAGTGATGAAAGATGGTGATGATGATGATGAATATAAGATGATGGGATGATGATTGTGATGAAGATAGTGATAAGATGGTAATGATGAAGATGGTGATGATGAAAATGGTGTGATGATTGATAAAGATGGTGGTGGTGAAGATGGTGGTGATCATGGTGGTGATGAAGATGGTGTGATGATCAATAAAGATGGTGATGAAAATGGTGGTGATGAAGATGGTGGTGATGATGAAGATGGTGATGATGAAGATGGTGATGATGAAGATGATGGTGATGATGATGAAGATGGTGATGAAGATGGTGGTGATGATGGTGGTGGTGATGATGACGGTGGTGGTGATGATGACGGTGGTGATAATGTTTGTGTTGAAGATGGTAATGATGATGCTGGTTATGATGATTGTGATGAAGATGATGGTGATGATTATAATGGTGGTGATCATGATAACAAAATGTGATGGTAATGATGATGCTGATGATCAAATTGATGATGGTGTAATGATAATGACGATTGATAGCAAATAATGTGATATGGTTATAACAGCTGCTATTACAGTTATATGCAAATGCTGTTAAAAAGTGGATTCAACTCAACGCGATAAAGCTAAGTTTTTGTTTTTACCTGAGAGCTTCAACTTGAAATTTTAAACAATATTTAAACAGGTTATCTAATTTAGCATCTAATTTAACAAATAATACATTAAATAAATGGACACAAAACAGTGCTGGGTATTAAATTACGATAAAGATAAAAGATATGAACTATATTTATAAATAAATAAATAAATAGATAGATAGATAGATAGATAGATAGATAGATAGATAGATAGATAGATAGATAGATAGATAGATAGATAGATAGATAGATAGATAGATAGATAGATAGATAGATAGATAGATAGATAGATAGATAGATAGATAGATAGATAGATAGATAGATAGATAGATAGATAGATAGATAGATAGATAGATAGATAGATAGATAGATAGATAGATAGATAGATAGATAGATAGATAGATAGATAGATAGATAGATAGATAGATAGATAGATAGATAGATAGATAGATAGATAGATAGATAGATAGATAGATAGATAGATAGATAGATAGATAGGGCAATTAAGTATTGTAAGTTGTGAACTTGTTTGAAAACATTTGCATGTAACTGTAATAACAGCTATTGACAATTAAACTAAAACTATTATTATTATTATTATTATTGATATTTGATAAAAATAGTAATAGCATTTCATGAATTTGTTTATTAGTTCAATGTGGAAAGATTGAAAATATAAAGATTCTACAAAGAAATAAAACCACAGTTAAAGTTGGTTGGCCAGTACCAGAACACTTGATTAATTCAAGTCTAAAGATATGGAAATATCAAATTAAATGCAAACCTGAATGTGGAGGGGGAAAAAAGGTATTGATAACAATAGTTCATGAATGCCTTGTATGTCATTTCACTATGATCTTTTTACTGTGAATTGTTCTGTTGCTTTAAATTGAACAACATTTTACATATCAGGGGCAGCGCAGACGTGGGGGGGGGGGGGGGGGGGGGGGGGGGGGGGGGGAGTTGCGAGGTTTGGAGTAATAGGGCCCAAGATTTCACTCTAGCAACGTCAATCAGCCCACAAAAACCCTATGCCACCCCTGCATATAATCCTTTTATTTGTGATGATGCACTTTTGTTTTCACTGCAAACTTCCTTCCTTCCTTTCTTCCTTTCTTCCTTCCTTCCTTCCTTCCTTCCTTCTCTTCCATCCTTGCTTCCACCCCTCCCTCCTTCCAATCCCTGATTCAGCCTCATTAGATCATTTGCATTGTTTCTGCGTAAATGTTGTAATCGTTTATTCTGTTAAAAAAGATTGTTTTGCTTGCAGGTTAAAGGGGTTCGTGGACGTTACACCACCTCTATAATAAGGTCCTTAAAACCCCATATGGAATACACCTTATATGTGTCATGTCTGCTCCATAATATAATCGTTCCAGACCCAGCAACAATTAAAGTATGGACACAGGAAGATGGTACGTAAAGTTGCTCCGTAGTTGTTAATTGTAAAAAAGTGTTCAAATCAACCACTATGCTGGAAACCAGATAGCTTGCTGTGTAGACTCTTTTTTTGCGCATTTTGAGCGTCGACCTGCACACCAGGCTAGAAATCAAAGTATGTTTTTGAATTAGCGTTTGTATATAGCGTTTGTCTGCAATTTATGTCATGTTTTTTTTACAAACTGTCTGAGTCAAAAACGACAGAAACAAATAGTTTCTGATACCCATGGCAATTAACTACCTACTAAAACCTATAAACAATAAGAAGAACTAAAGAACAATTGTCATGCATTAAGAATTACTACTTACTGACGTTATTCCTTCCGACAGCCCGTCTGATACAATGCTGCTAAAGAATTGCACGCTATAACAAAGGCTGCCTTGCAATATACTTGTTGCAAACAGCAATTTACAATGCATGTGTTCCGCCATCTTGGGAATTTCCTATGATGCCTTGCGACTTTTAAAGTACTTGCTTTTTCTTATAACACTTTCTTTTGGGCATGAATTTACGGGATTTTAATTACTTGATATTGTGTACCTATATGTGTTTGTGAGCTACCTAGGATGTTGAAACATATTTATAATGTCATCAAATATTTTAATACCGTCATCTATAATCAATCATGGGACAGACAATGAAAAAGGATAAAAAACTATGTTCGATTTGTTTTTCCTTAGTCCCATTGATTGCTCCAGAAATTGAAGAGCTGCGATGGCTGCCACTTGAGGGGTCAGCTCAAAACAGACGGACTGCTTTGATTGTATGGAAGGTAATGCTTTGATTTATTTCCTTTAAAAGAAAATAGAGAGAAAAAGAGAGAATAAAAGAAGGGAAAGCATGATGGAAAGAAGGTAGAAATAAAAAATATAAGAATGGGGGAAGGGTTAAATTGAAGAGAAAGGAAGTGAGAGAATAAGAAAGGAAGGGAGAGAATAAGAAAGGAAGGGAGAGAATATATATAAGAAAGGAAGGGAGAGAATATATATAAGAAAGGAAGGGAGAGAATAAGAAAATAAGAAAATACGAAAGGAAGGGAGAGAATAAGAAAGGAAGGGAGAGAATAAGAAAGGAAGGGAGAGAATAAGAAAGGAAGGGAGAGAATAAGAAAGGAAGGGAGAGAATAAGAAAGGAAGGGAGAGAATAAGAAAGGAAGGGAGAGAATAAGAAAGGAAGGGAGAGAATAAGAAAGGAAGGGAGAGAATAAGAAAGGAAGGGAGAGAATAAGAAACGAAGGGAGAGAATAAGAAAGGCAGGGAGAGAATAAGAAAGGAAGGGAGAGAATAAAAAAGAAAGGGAGAGAATAAGAAAGGAAGGGAGAGAATAAGAAAGGAAGGGAGAGAATAAGAAAATAAGAAAGGAAGGGAGAGAATAAGAAAGGAAGGGAGAGAATAAGAAAGGCAGGGAGAGAATAAGAAAGGAAGGGAGAGAATAA
The DNA here is from genome assembly GCA_949775045.1 of Metridium senile. Classification (NCBI taxonomy): domain Eukaryota; kingdom Metazoa; phylum Cnidaria; class Anthozoa; order Actiniaria; family Metridiidae; genus Metridium; species Metridium senile. The sequence goes on along the minus strand of OX459099.1, from coordinate 8,067,476 downwards.
GAAAAGAAGAGAATAAGAAATAAAGGAAGGGAGAGAATAAGAAAGGAAGGGAGACAATAAGAAAGGAAGGAAGAGAATAAGAAAGGAAGGGAGACAATAAGAAAGGAAGGAAGAGATTAAGAAAGGAAGGGAGAGAATAGGAAAAGAAGAGAATGAAAAAGGAAGGGAGAGAATAAGAAAGGAAGGGAGAGAATAAGAAAGGAAGGGAGAGAATAAGAAAGGAAGGGAGAGATTAAGAAAGGAAGGGAGAGAATAGGAAAAGAAGAGAATAAGAAAGGAAGGAAGAGAATAAGAAAGGAAGGGAGAGAATAAGAAAGGAAGGGAGAGAATAAGAAAGGAAGGAGAGAATAAGAAAGGAAGGAGAGAATAAGAAAGGAAGGGAGAGAATAAGAAAGGCAGGGAGAGAATAAGAAAGGAAGGGAGAGAATAAGAAAGGAAGGAAGAGAATAAGAAAGGAAGGGAGAGAATAAGAAAGGAAGGAGAGAATAAGAAAGGAAGGAAGAGAATAAGAAAGGAAGGAAGAGAATAAGAAAGGAAGGAAGAGAATAAGAAAGGAAAGAAGAGAATAAGAAAGGAAGGAGAGAATAAGAAAGGAAGGAAGTGAATAAGAAAGGAAGGGAGAGAATAAGAAAGGAAGGAAGAGAATAAGAAAGGAAGGGAGAGAATAAGAAAGGAAGGGAGAGAATAAGAAAGGAAGGAAGAGAATGAGAAAGCAAGGAAGGAAGAAACAAACAAACAAACAAACAAAGAAAGATAGAAAAAATAAAACAAGAAAACAAGAAAGTAAAACAATTAGAAAGGAGGGAAGGCAAGGAAGAAATAAATGACTGATAGAGGAAGGAAAATATAAGGAAGAGAAGCATAAAATTAGTGACAAACAAATTTACAAACTTGTAACAGCGAAATAATCAATCAGATCAACCAGAAAGACAGCCATCATAACATAACTAAGAGTCGAATAAGACTAACTTAAAAATCCCGTACCTAGATAGTTCAATATGATCTTGTCTTATTCCAGGAGATCAATGATACGACGATTCTTCGTGGCGAATTACTATGTTATAAATTGATCATCCGAAACATGGATGAACAAGGAATTCCACCAATGAACAGAAGTATACCTCCAGATAACATTCGTCTTAAAATACCAGGATTGCTCAATGCTAATTATAGCTTTAGTATAAAAGCTTGCACCAGAGGTGGTTGTGGAAAGCAAAGTCCGAATTTTACGTTATCAGCTTTTTCTGTTGACACATTAGGTAAATGGCAATGATGATGATGTTAGTGATGATGTTCATGTTGATGATGGTGATGGTGGTGATGATGATGATGGTGGTGGTGGTGGTGGTGATGATGATGGTAATGATGATGATGGTATTGATGATGCTCATGTTAATGGTGATAATGATGATGGTGATGATGATGGTGATGATGATCATTATGAAGATGATTATGTTGATGATGGTGATATTGATGATGTTTATGATGATGAGAAGGATAATATGATGGTGGTGATAATAATGATTAAAATGATGATGATGGTGATGATGATGATGACAGTTGAGCAGATTTCGTATGATAGTAAAAAGTTTACTGCAAAAACGCACGGCAATTTTCATCAAAATTCTAGAAACATCATGATCACTGCAAGGCACGTACACGGCTATGAACCTTGCACATTCATACGAAATCTGCTCTAATAATGCCATAGCCTTGCAAGCCACTGCCATTGTATTACATGAGCTAACGGTAAGCCTCCTCGTATAGTGTGGCGACCAACTTGTGGTTGTGGTTAGGCGTGGCCGATATAAAATATAAAACCCTTAACATATACACCTATTTCAAAAATCGTTGTCGCAGCCGAAGCTATAGTCCACACTCTGAAGCCTGCAAAGGTTGTCGGTATTATGAACATAATTTGTGATTTATAACCACGTTTTTTAAAGAAATATCAGTGTTTCTTCATCTATCATTGTAACAGTGTTATGATCATATAAGACAAACACGTCCATCCAAAATATGCTATGAATAAATCGATAACAAGAGAAGAAATACCCACATTCTTTGTAGGCTTCAGTGTGTGAACTGTAGCTTTGGCTGCGACAACGATTTTTGAAAAAACAATTTTTTTAAATTACACATGCATGGGCACTTTCCTCTTTTGTGTCCCTGGGTGTTCTGTTTCAACTGGGAGGATTGAGAATCCGCTCTTCCACGTCGAATACTGAATAATCTGATTAAGTCTTTTCAAATCGAATAAAAGTCATCTTTTTATTTTTATTTTTAAGCTAATTCTAAAAAACAAGAGAGCCGCAAGAATACGACAATTTTATGGGCAATTGGTATTCCAGCTCTGGTCCTGTTGTTTCTGATAGTTGTAATTGTGTCTGTGTACTATATCTGCACAAACAAACGAAGGTGTGTTCCAATACTCCAATTTCCCGTTATCTAGTACCGCTGTACTATTTGACAAGAGGCGCACTTGCACAGGCTTTGTTGTGGAAATAATCACAAATGTCATGCAAAGCTCGAACAAAATGGTATCGCTTAACAATAGAAGCACACATTTGAATTAACTCTGAATGGAGGCTATCCCTGTGCAAATGCGACTTTTTCCAATAGTACATATACAAATATTTATTTACAGCACCTTTCATAATAACGCGGTCATGGAAGATCACACTACAAGGTGTAAAGTTTTTTAACTGTCGTCAATCAAAAAAAACATGGCTGATTATTGGTCATTGACGGTCATTGAATCGCCTTTTTATGTTGGCATTTGAACGTCAGTGGTCGCGTAGTTATGAACGGGCGTTGTAATGTGGGTAACGTCAAACAAACTCTATTCACTTGTCACTTGAACTTATTTCACAATTTTAATCACTTCGCACTAAAGATGTGTTATTTTATGAAAATTGTCAGAAAGAGTTAGCAGAATTGATTTTCTTTATCGATATATATACACCTAATTCAAAAAAGGTTGACGGGGCGAGCGGCGATTGGTGATTGGCGATTGCACGACCGAAAGGAGCTATGGGTAATACCAATTCCTTCTTATTCCATTCTAAATTACCCAAACACCGCTCAGCAATGACCTTAGAAGGGTGTCTCGAAGGTTTTGCTGAACGGTGGAGGCATTGTTTGGGTAATTTTGAAACGAATAAGACGGAATTCGTATTACCCATAGTTCCTTCCGGTCGTGCAATCGCCAATCGCCAATCATGATCGCCGTTCGCCCTGACAACCTTTTTGAATTAGGTGTATATCATTGAAGAAACTCGAACCTTGAACACTTAACTTTCATCTGTTACATTTAATAAAACCGCATCCCTTGAGCGAATAAATTATACATAGGATAAATTTGTTTTGAACACTCGATGTATTTGAACTCAATGCTTCATTTCTAGAGGTTTTGAAGTATAGTCTGTCCAAAAAATAAATATTATTTAAAAGAAAGATAAACGCTAGTAGGTTACGACGTTTCGACATCGTCCGATGTCGTTATTAAGTAAGGATTTAATGTGTATACACCTATTTCAAAAATCGTTGTCGCAGCCGAAGCTACAGTCCACAATCTGAAGCCCGCAAAGGTTGTCGGTAATTTGAACATGATTTGTGATTTATGACACGTTTTTTAAAGAAATATCAGTGTTTCATCATCTACCACTGTAACAGTGTTATGGTCATATAACACAAATACGTCCATCCAAAATATGCTATGAATATAACAAATTTTAATTTTAAAAAGAAGAAATACCGACATCCTTTGCAAGATTCAGAGTGTGGACTGTAGCTTTGGCTGCGACAACGATTATTGAAATAGGTGTATAGCATTAAATATATAAATGTAATGATTCAAAAATGGTTCAGTGATTAATTTTACAAAAGAACAAAAGAGTCAAATAAATAGTTTTGCTTTAACAGAGTCCGTCTGTACGTTAAGCAAAAAAGAAATAACCTAAAAAAGGCCAAGTGTTCACGGTTCGACTATCCAGGCTTTAATATATTCATCATTATTTTCTGTTACTTGTGTATTTTCAGTCCGTTTCTACCTCGTATAGATTCTATAGAAGATGTAAAAGGTCCTCCAAGTACTGAAAACACGGTAAGTGACTTTACTCCGACGAAGGGCTTAAGTTATTATTTTTCTAGTTGTTACAAACTTTAATAGTCCTCTTCACATTTCCCTGCGCCATCTTGAAAGGTAGCCGCGCCTTTGCATCGAAGCGAGATGAACGTTGAATTTTCTATGATAGAGACACGAGAATAATTGTCCAGCAAAGTGTTAAAAGGTCTCTATCATTGCAAGCGCAACGTTCGTCTCGCTCTTTTATAATTATTATTATAATTATTTTATTTTTGTGTGAAATGATTAGTATTCTCAAAAGGCTAGGAAATAAAAACCTTAATATGAGAGAAAAATCGTAAAGCATTCTGGTACTGGTAGAAAAATGACGTCATCGTGAAAATAGTCTTTTACTATAACTATAGCTATTTTAAGACTTCTTTTACTCGATAATAGAAACAAGACATGGTTCTAATGGGAAAAGGCAAGATATACACTTGATAAATCCTCGACTAGATTCTGCCTAGTTTTGGTATAATAAGTTTTGTTTTTCTTTTTGTTGCAGTTTTGAAACTCTTCTAGTTGTCGGTTTCAGTGTTTGTTTTTTTACTGTCTTTGTTGGGATATGTTGTCCATTCAGTTATTCTGACAGTAAGACACCCATTCAATCAGTCATTCAGTCTGTCATTCTGTCAGTAAATCAGTCGTTCATTCATTCAGTCAGTCACTCAGTCAGTCATTCTGTCAGTAAATCAGTCAGAAAATCAGTCGTTCAGTCAGTCAGTCAGTCAGTCAGTCAGTCAGTCAGTCAGTCAGTCAGTCAGTCAGTCAGTCAGTCAGTCATTCATTCATTCATTCATTCATTCATTCTGTCAGTAAATCATTCATTCATTCATTCATTCATTCATTCATTCATTCAGTCGTCACTCAATCATTTAGTGTGTCTGTTTACGCTATTACGTTGTTTACGCTAGTTTTTAATACATTTGTTCTTTACCATTGACTTGTGTTTTCATTTTGTTATTGCTCTTAGACTGATGACCCTGAACCACCCAAGGAGGAATATTCTATTGTAAATCAAGCATTCTCCGCTTCTACTGATCATCTTCAATTAGTAAAAGGAACTGAACTTCAAGTTCTACAATGAAGTGTCTAACTGTGGCACATTTATACTCCACAGTCCCAAAGATGATGACCCTTATTACTCACAGCCATGAAAATATTGATATTCTCGTCTTACAGCATATTTTTAAAACGGCGCACCTATTTCAAAAAGCGTCGACATCAAAGGCTACAGTCCACATTCTGAAGCTCTGAAGGATGTCATTATCTCTTTTTATCGAGTTATTTATATAATATTTTGGTTGCACGTGTTTGTGTTATATGACCAAAACAAGTTGCTGTGTGATTTAGCAAATGTTTATTGAAAAAAGTGTGATAAGTCATATATTATGTTTACATTACCGACATCCTTTGCGGGCTTTAGAGTGTGGGCTGGAGCTTCAGCTGCGACAATATATGTATGTATTTAAAGAAAACGATTATGATGTCGACGGCCATAGTTGTTTGGACACGGTGAACTTTGGGAAAGTCGACATGTTAAGTCCATGTCGTTAGTGAAAAATCCTTAAAAATTATTTTTAGTTTTAAGGTGAAATGGTGAATGGTGGGATCATCGTTTTTAAGAGCGAGTCCGGTCTGTAAACCATGCAAATTCGAAAAATGTGTCTACAACTGATTTCTTTCATTTTTGGCAGAGGCAAACAAGACTGTAATGGTAGAGATTCGACTTACTAACATAAGTTTTTTTTTATAGAATAGAGCGAAAACACTAAAACCATGAAATAAAAACAAAATAGTTACTAACTAATAGTTTCTATTTAGTGGCTATTTAGTCAATATCACCCAACCAGAAACATCAAATACAAAATGAAACAATACCTCATTACAACTTTACTTGTCTTTTCTTTATAGTGACTAATAGTCACTAAATAAGAACTATTACACAGTAGCAATTTGATTTGATTTCATGGATATAGTGTTTTCGCTCTAACAACAAATTGAATAGATGTCTTATTATGACAATCGCGTTGGACTCTTTCGCTTCCCACAAAGAGCGTCCGCATTGTCAAAGCAGAGCTTTTGTTTTGGGCATCAAAAGCTCCGATTTCAGTTTTACTTAAGAGCGAGTCCGTCTGAAAACCATGCAAATTCAAACAAATGTGTATTCAACGGGTATCACCGATTTCTTTCATTTTTGGCAGTTATATGCCTTTTAGTGTAAATATTTGATTTTTGGAGAAGATATAGAGGTTTAACGAAATGTTACCCTGCGAGCAGAGATTTCTTTCTCTCTTACCTAGAACGACGAGGACTAGGTAAGAGAAAGGTACCTCTGCTCGCAGGGTAATGAAAAAATATAGTCAGACCGAACGAGAAAATGCGCTTGAAATTTACGCCAACTTTACAAAATTCTCTACAACTGTAGCTCTTTTCTTAACTTGAATTTGTACAGACTTACCACAAATACAAAATATCACGTATTTTAGTCTATTTGTACATGTGGTATAGAGGATATGAAATCAGAATCAATCTCTTTAAGTATATGAGGTTCAAAGCTTGAAGATGCTCATGCAAAAATATTGGTTCGAGTCACCTTAAACACAACACTTGAGTAGCGTAGCCATCGTCGGTATCAACAGGTTGGTAAGACCTCGGTCCTAGTGACGATTTTCAAATTATAAGAAAAACTTCAGCAAACATTTTCTGAAGAGTGCTGTAAAAACGAGTGTTTTTGTACTTTCGTACAGGTCTTTAATTTTGAAAATTATTAGTATCAGTAAACCTTCAGCAAACATTTTCCGAAGAGTGCTGTGAAAACGAATCTTTTTGTACTTTTGTACATGTCTTTAATTTTGATTAGTTTTAGTATCAGTAAACGAATGTTCGGTTTACTGTAAGAAAACATTTGTTGTGTGGTATTGGCGCCAGTGATACAATTTTGTCAGATATGGAGGAATCCGAACACTGCTATAAGATGGGTGTCCGTTGTCCTTCTTCGTGGTACCCCCTGATACATAATTTGCTAGCCAGTAAACCATGAACTTCCAATATAAATATATTAAGTTATTAAAGATACAAAGAACAAAGACATTTGCCACACCCAACTTTTTATATTAGAACTAATACTTTGCAGGACCCTACTGTAAAACACATATGTGACTTTCCTGAATAAAGATTGATTATCATTATTATTATATTATTATATTATTAAATAAAATACATATAGTATAAAAATAGAATGTATAGGAATTCATGTTTTTAAAAAAAAGAAATTTATACTGATGGGGCTCCCAAGAAAAGTGTGATCAATAGTGCTGAAAGTATAAATGCTTTAAAAAGAAAGATATTCTTAATTCTGAGAGACGTACAACGAGTACTGACAAGACGCACGTAACAGACAATGACTAGTTTCAGTACGTTACTTGCATGCGTGATGAGATGTCACAATTACTAAAAAAATTGAGGTGATTCAAAAAATAAATGTATATTTTAAAGCAACTTTTCACTGCAATAATAAATCTGTGATTCAGAATTTTTGTTATTCTCTATATAAACCGGTCAAAATCGATTATTTTTATGTTGACGTATATAAATAAACGGTCTTCAATGATACTCTATTGCAATTATGACAAGCCCAATTATATTTTTACCCAATTGAAAAATACAATTTGAACTTAAAAATATGTTTGAACTATTGTACTTCAGTGCATGTTGTTAGATCTGAACAGTTAGCTTAAATCGTATAAACATTGAAATAATTCCTACCTATAGTTTAAGCTAAACACTGAGATTGCGAGTTTGGAATATTGAGCTTCATCTCAAAATATATCAAAATACAAGATTTCGTCTGGTATTCTTTCATAACTAATGTTTTTAATGGAAACTAGCGAGTAAACTAGTATAGGCTGCGTCGTGTTTGATATAAATGATAGGTAATATAATGAAATTTGTAACACCGTAAAAAATGTTGACTTAACTTTACTGACGTTTCGAGCTTTAGCCCTTCGTCATTTTTTACGGTGTTACAAATTTTCATTATATTACCTATCATAATGTTTTTAATGCTTAATTTTTGATATTCTAAATCAAAATAGATAGTGTTTTAGGGTCCAAATTTACACTGACTCAAATACTGACAACTCCAAAAAACTAGACTGACTTCGTCGATTTTAGATGTTGTATCTTCCTTTGAAAATTAAACTTAATAATTCCTATGTATTTTTTTTGTAGCGAATTTCCTGTGTCAGTAGATGATGTCCTTCTAAAATTTCAAACGCATAATTCCATAGTTCAAAGTCGCCAATTATTAAGGCGGAACTCATTGGCCACTCCGTCAAAGTTTTCGCAAAATGATAAGGAACATACTCTTGAATTGAGACACGAAAGATGAAAAAGATATAAAATTACGAAAATGAAGAGGTTTTGATTTACATTTCGACCTATTTGGTGTATATAAGTTTTTTAAGTAATTAGAATGACGCCGGAGTATTATTTTATGATTACGTAGTATCAAAGCTATGTATACACATAAGTTTGCTTGTATCTGTCAAAATCGGTGGGATACATTTTAGTCACTTAAACAAAGCGCTTGTCATCCCTAGGAAGGCAATTTGAATAGCAAAAACATGATTTCGTATCGATCGGAACATTTTAAATCATCAAAATTACAAAAAAGCCCCCTGTCAAAATCTCCCACAATTCAAATTAAACATCTTCATATTATGAACTTTTTGAATTTTGAACACTGCTAAGATGTTTATTTGAATTGGCCTTTTCCATATCGAGCAAGGGACTGGGTACGAGTGTGAAAAACTAATTTAATTATGGTTCAAGAAAAAATAACTCCGTGTCATGGGAGAGTAACCAAATATAAGCTTATTGACCAAGTTTCAAAACGTTTGGCTAAATAGGAAAAAAATTATGAGCATCCAAACTCTGCCAAAATTACAGAGAAATGTATGGTGTCCTTCCAAACGTCCTTCCAAACCATACATTCTTTGTATTTTCGAAAAAAAAAAAAATACCATAATTTCGTTGCAATTTGCACAAACTGTCAATTCTTACTAATTTGTATTTGTTCTTTCGTGTGAAGGGGTTTATTCTTTAATTTAATTAATTTTGAGAAACTTGGTTCCAGTCCCTTACTCGATATGAAAAAGGTTAATTGTTGTGGGAGATAACGGGTTTTTTCTTTCTTTTTGACAAGAGGCTTTTTAGTCAATATGGTCATTAGATTTTTGAGGGGGGGGGGGGGGGGGGGGGGGGGAGCTGGAAGATTTCGTTGGTGCAAGAATGTTTTTTCGAATGACGCGCAATGCAGGAATACTCAAAGTCTGAGCAAGAGTGTTTTATGTATGTTTTTACGCAACAAAAAGCTTTTGGTTGAGCCCCCTATACTTAATTGACTATATAGCCTTGCTCTTCGGGCAAACTTGATAATAGCTCGGGACACCCCAAGGGGGGGGGGGGGGGGGGGGGGAGCTGGAAGATTTCGTTGGTGCAAGAATGTTTTTTCGAATGACGCGCAATGCAGGAATACTCAAAGTCTGAGCAAGAGAGTTTTATGTATGTTTTTACGCAACAAAAAGCTTTTGGTTGAGCCCCCTATACTTGACTATATAGCCTTGCTCTTCGGGCAAACTAGATAATAGCTCGGGACACCCCATTTTTCTATCTATATTTGGGATCAGCATTACATTTCACATTAAAAAAATTGTAGTCTAAAGAAAAGATTAACATTAGCCAGTCACCTTAAAATATAAATGTGTTATTAAAACAGGAATTCAATAGCTAGACTGACAGAAACCACTTCCATAACGAACTCTGGACAGTTCGAATTAGATTATATCAGAGAACAATGCAATGCAATGCAATGCAATGCAATGCAATGCAATGCAATGCAATGCAATGCAATGCAATGCAATGCAATGCAATGCAATGCAATACAATGCAATGCAATGCAATGCAATGTAATGTAATGAAATGTAATGTAATGTAATGTAATGAAATGTAATGTAATGTAATGTAATGTAATGTAATGTAATGAAATGTAATGTAATGTAATGTAATGAAATGTAATGTAATGTAATGAAATGTAATGTAATGAAATGTAATGTAATGAAATATAATGTAATGAAATGTAATGTAATGAAATGTAATGTAATGAAATGTAATGTAATGATAATGTAAACATGCAATGTAATGCAATGTAATGGAATGTAATGTTATATAATGTAATATAAATAATTTAATGTAAATAATGTAATGTAATGCATTGTTTAATTATATTACGTTTCAAAAATGTATTCCCGAAAATGTCAGTCTTTGCCTTCAAAACGGAATAATTACACAATTTTTGCCAAATTATTGTAGGTTCGTGACAAGGCTTAGGATGTTAACTTTACAGGATTTCGATCACGTATCCCCAATTAAGTTCAACTCATATATTTTGATTCCTGACGTCCAACAGTTTTATAAGTAATACGTATTTGCTTGAAATATTCGTATATTCCCGATCCCAGGGTATTTAATCCCAATCCGAGTGTCAATGTCCCGATCCCAATAGCCAATACCAAATCGAGCAGAGAACTGGTACTAGTTTCCCGAATTAATGTAATTAATCATAATTAAATAGAGCAGATCACGATATGTAAGTTTCCGGAGTTTGCTTGCATTTGGTTGTATTCTGACCAAGATACAGCTTCATAAAAATGCCAAAAAAATAGAAGGAAATATATGGTTTGGAAGCGCCTGTCCTTCCAATAGATACATTGCTTTTCAATTTTGGGCAGTTTTGAATGGCTGGATATTCACTTAATTTCGAACCAAAAGCACCAAATCTCAGGAATCTTTTATATTATGAGGCTCATTTCTTAATTACATTAATTAGGGAAACTAGTACCCAGTCCTCTACTCGATTTGGTATTGGCCAGACTTATGCCTGATCCCAAAAACTCAGATATTTTGATTCCTGATCCAATCATATAAATAATTCATTTATCTCTGATTTGTTTATATGATCCCTATCCCAGAGCATTTGATCCGGATCGGAGTGTCAATGATCCCAATCCCAATAGAGCGATGCCTGATCCAAAAAACTCAAATATTTTTGATTCCTGATCCTCACCAGTCATATAGATAATTCATTTATCAGCTCTGATTTGTTTTTATGATTCCTTTGCCAGGGTATTTGATCCCTATCTGAGTGTCCATGATCCCAATCCCAATAGAGTGATTCCTGATCCAAAAAAGAACATATATTTTGATTCCTGATCCCCATCAATTATATATGTAATTCATATACGGTATCTGTGATTATCTAAGTGTCTCAGTGCATCCCGATCCCTATATGGGGGTGCCTGATTCCACATCCTTTGTCATGACCTATTTTTTTATTTTATATATGACAACATTCATGCAATTAGGTGTATTTGTCTTAAATATTTATGTGTTTTGTTTTATGTATAACCGCCTGCACAACCTAGATTTGTAACTTAGCTGGCTCAACAACAATAAAATTTGGTATTGCATGTTTTTCTAACACTAAATATGTAAAATTCGGCGATATATTGCAGACATTTTGACGTGATACGAGCGAGATGGAAAAAATGTCAAATCAATTTGCAACTAATCATTTATATCTACGTCCAGAGGTGTGTGTTATACACCTATTTCAAAAATCGTTGTCGCAGCCGAAGCTACAGTCTCTACTCTGAAGCCTGCAAAGGATGTTGGTAATATGAACTGAATGTGTGATTTATTACGCGCTTTTGAAATAAATATGTGTTTCATCATCTGTCACTGCAAAACTTGTTATGTTCATATACCATAAACACGTACAACCAAATATGTTATGAGTAAATCGATAACAAGAGTCGCCGAATACCATCATCCTTTGCAGGCTTCAGAGCTGAGTGTGGACTGTGGCTTTGTTTGCGACAACGATTTTTAACATGTTTATATGCATTTAATGAAAACGATTATGATTTCGACGGCGGCCATAGTATGTTACTCAAACACAGTGAACTTCAGGAAGGTCGGCCTATTGAGCCAACATTGTCATCTTTTTAAATCGTGGATTGCAAAACTAAAATTTTTATTGAAGAAATTGTTGGAATATAGTGAACGGTCATAAAATATCTATTATACTAATCTTGGTATTAGTGCCGCATGCCATTGGATATAGGTCACTTGTCCTTGTATTGCTTGATGAATTTATAATTAGCTCATCATTTACCTTGTCGTACATGCCCTTATATACAACATTCTTTCATTCGTGTCCTCACAACACTTTAGTTCCCACCCAAGTATAGCAGTAGCTACGTATAGTGTCAGAGTTTCTTCGAAATGAAATCAAGCTTGCAGCTAGGTTGTTTCATTATTGGTAAGTTGCTCTTTTTTTGTGAATCCGTCAAATAACAAAAAAAATGTTTCCAAACTTTTAATTTAGAGAAACCTCGTGCTAGCTAGTATACAAGGGTTTTGGGATTGTGTTTGAGGGTTTTAACTCCTTGTTTAAGTCACTATTCAATTTCCCCTTTTTCAAGTTTTTATGGCAAAATTTACCATCCTGAAAGTGTGCATTTATGAAATAAGGTTTTCTGTGTCACCGAGGCCGATGTCTATCCATCCACAGCAATTTCAAATGATTTTGGGTTTGAAGATGTTAATTCCTTGTTCAAGTCTCAACTCAATTTTCCAATTTTCTACACCAAAGTTTGCTATCCTGCATGTATGCAAGTGAATATTTTCTGTAAAATTGACATCCTACTTCTAGTCTATTCCTGCAGAGGAGACTTATACCAACGTTTACCATCCTGAAAGTGTGTATTTCAAACTGACAATTTGGTGGTTTGTGAAATACTTACAAGGTCGGGTGCATTTTTTTTGTAAACCTTGATTACGTACCATCAAAGCTATATGTATGCACATAGGTTTATTTGTATCTTTTAAAATCGGTGGGGTACACTTTAAGTTTAAACAAAGCGATTGTCATCCCTAGGAAGACAATTTGAATAGCAAAAACAAGATTTCGTATCAATTGAAAAACTATGAAACTTTGTGAATTTTGAATATCCCTGAGTTGTTTAATATCAATTTTGGGAGGTTATGTGGTTTTTTTTTTCATCTTAAACCTGGGCTTTTTTGTCAGTCATTTCTCACCCTTTTGAAAAGTGTCAGTCGTTAAGAAAGTCAATTACATAAAGAATAGCTTTATTAGGCTTGCTCTTCTGGCAAAGTAGTGAAAATTTTTATGTATTTTTTATGCAAAAAAGCTTTTGTTTAGATTATATTAGTTATATTATATAAATTTCTGGTGAGCCCCCTTGATTATCCTTGCTCTTTGGGCAAACTAGAGGTTATAATTGTCCAAATCTAAAAAGAAAAAAAATTGATGAACATTTTTTCTGTATATGTGCGGAAGAATTTGTTGTCTCACCTTTTTTGTTATTTGGAATTATTAGCCAAAGCAGGTCAAATAACAAATTTTGAAAAAGTTAAGGTTTTTAAACATTAGGGATTAAAATATAAATGTGTATTCAAAACAGGAAGTTAATAGCAAAACTGACAGAAACCACTACCATATATAACGAACTCTGGACAGTTCGAATTTAATTTTATCGCATACAGAACAATTGTCCTTTTTAGGAATGCTTAGCGTTCGTAAAGTATTTTTGGATGCAAACGGATAGTTGGGAGAGCAGGAACGTAGCGCAAGAATGCCCAAGATGAAGCTGATATCTGACTCGAGTATTTTGACGGCAGCTACTCCATATGTGTGTGTTCCATGCACTTTTTCTTCATAGTTTAAGGGCCGATTATGATGCGCGTTAAAAACTATCATGTTAAAGTAGTTCAAGAATGGTGAAATACGTGCGTAAATCATTATTTGGATGCAGATAGATGTGGAAACAAGAAGGGAACTCAGTAGAATAGATCGAAACGAAGTTTCGAGCATTAAATTAGTATAAATGATTAAAACAGGAAGAGCATGAAGACTGATTAACACTTGTTAAACAACTACCATGACGAATTATATTCTAGAAAATTCCAATTAAATTTGGTGTGCATAAACTATTTCTGGATGTAAACAGTTAGTTAGGAAAGCAAGAAGGTAGCGTGGGAGCACAGGCAGCCCAACTATTGGATTCTTTTTAATTATGACAATAAAGATATTTTTAACCGCGCGCCGAGCGAAATACATATTGAGTGCGCGGGTGGGGTTCCTGTGGTGTATTTGTTTGAAATTCAAACTTTTCTTTTGAAACAAGTTTTATTTTCTTATACGGATTTTCACTAAGTAAACCCCTAACAAAAACAAACAGCCAGTGTGTGAAATTTCTTTCCAAGTTTATTGAAATGCTAAACATATATATAGTTAATATATTTTACAATGTGAAAAAATTTTGTTCAAAGTGTATTTAATCAAATCTGTAAAGATGTTTTAGCTTTTATAGTTTTTCGAAAATAGTTTATAAAATACAGCTATAAACGCTTCAAAATTTCATAACAAATGTATTATTGTTTGAACCGCTAAACTAACTAAAGTTTTCACGAAATTAAAGTTGAACATTTTTGATCCAACTGAATCAAGTGGAAAACTTCGCAAAGCGGCCATCACAAATTCACTGTTTAGTTCGGGTTTTAGTTGGTTTGAACAAGATATTATTATTCGTTTTGACATAAAAACTTCAACTCCAATAATTACCTGTACACACCAGGCTACTAGAAAAGCTTTCCCTCATTTTTTTGTTATAGTGAAGAGCATCGTTGACTTCAAAAGCAAGTGCTCACTTGAATCAGGTGTTTTGAATGAAAACTAAACTCACTGTAGCAGCCACGGCAGTGCAAATCTCGATATTTTTGACTCTCGATTCACCATCGCATGATTTTCACAATAAAATGCATTCTCTTGTTTTCTTTCTTTGAGTTTTAAGTCATTTTAACAATGCAAAAGTTAAATGCAAGACTGTAATCAACACCTTTTTTCGGCTGTATCGGTGAATGAGCGTGAATGTGGTCTCGATCGATATTTTCACGATCGCTCCACGATTGCTCCACGAATGTAAAATTTCCGAGATCCGTCAACACAACCTGGGGCGCACCTCGGTTCCATGCTGGCTTTTAAAAAAATTAATTTTAAACCCTTTGCTGAAGTCGGAGATGATCATACTTTTTACTGTAGTTGAAGATCAAATAAAGTTTATATATTCGAAAAAAAATAAAAATTTTCTCCCATGGCTGATTTACTACGCGCGAAACTAAATTTGACACGTGACCGAGTTTCATACCTTGTCAAAATACCTCCATCTTCAACACCGGAAAATTGCTTGCAAAAAAAGCCACAGGAATCACATCCGCGAGCTTTCAAACAAATACACCACAGGAACCCCACCCGCGCGCTCAATATGTATTTCGCTCGGCGCGCGGTTAAAAATAACTTTATTGTCATTAAAAAAATCCTCAAAGACAATAGTTGGGCTGCCTGTGGTGGGAGTTGTTTAAGACGAGCTATATCTGAGTAATTTAACGTCAGCGATGGTGCGCGTTAAAAGTTATCATGTTATAGTAATTCAAAAATGTTCAATTATGTGCGTAAAATATTTGTACACGAAATTACAAAATTACAGGAGTTTATATAGCTTTCTGGTAATTCTCAGAGCCTTAGCTTTATAGATATTGAGATAAAACTTTCAGAGAATTTCTGTTATGACATTCTCCTTTGAATTCTGGAATTCCTTTTGAGATACTCTGGCTTAAAAGTTTGTTTGAAAAAGGATTATCGCATGACCATGTCAAGCAAAAGGCCTATATTAGTATAAATCTCTTCAATGTTGGAAGGTCATGAAGACTGTAAACACTTGCTAAACCACTGCCATGACGAGCTCAAGAAATTCCGTTTTAATTATATTGTGGTATTATTTAAAATTATTTAACGTTTTGCTGCAGTTGTTTTGTTCTTGTTTATTATTCATACCTTTTGTTGTCAAAAGTTGTTTTCCCTAAACGTTATGTTTGCGTTTTGTTATGAGTTGATATATAGCCCTGATCCTTGCAATTGATTTGTTATAAAGCTGGATACTAAGGACTTAATCCAAAATTTAATCTAACGCGCGAATGCCGGAATTTTAATAGAATTTGGTTTGAAAAAAAAAAAAAAAAAAAGCAGATTTGAAAGAAGGACTTATAAATTGAGTCAACTGGTAAAAGCGACACTCTCTTTTAAGTGAGTTTTAAAAAACGTCAAGGAACAAATCGAGTATAACGTCTTAAGAAGGGCGCCGATGGGTGTGACGTCAACGATGCTTTTATGACATAAATGATTGTCATAGCATACGGCTAAAATGACCCGGGAAATGCGTTTGCACTCATTGTGTAATCACAAGTTTGTAAGCACAATTTTTGAAATCATGCACAATTTTGGAGTTATAATTTTCTCTATTTTAGTACATACTCTACAAAACAGTATACCAGTTTCATATAGAAAACAAATCGATCTATTTAGTATCTTTATTTTATGTTACAAGACCAGCAATGCATTTCGGTCTTGGAATACACTATTCGGTATTCAATATTCATAATTAACTTTTTTGAAACAGCTGGAGGGGTTGATCCAGACATTTGTCAGGGGGTGTCCCAATTGCAAATGAAGGGCTCAAATGAAGGGCTCAAATGAAGGGTGTTAGGAGGTGTCCGGTATTTAAATGTCTTCATAAAATAGGGGTAATTGTACGTACATGTTGAGCTTGGGGGTGTCCGGTGCCACTAAGGACACCCCTGGATACGTCCTGATCTGTATCGTCAAGTGCACTTCATTTAATTACTACTAATTAACATATACGTATATTGATATTTTAGTTGTTTTGGCAACCACCAGTATTCAAGTTACTTCCGCTTCCATCTGCTCGATGAACAACGAGGTCCTAAATGCTTCTTCAGGAAGTCTGAAAAGTCCCAACTATCCCAACCTGACGTATCCACATAATACCACAAAAATCTGGAAAATCGTGGCACCAGTGGGTGAACGAATCACTTTGCAATTCCACACCTTTGTGTTGCAAGACTCTTCTCAGTGCAAAGTAAAGTGTGGCTGTGACTATGTCAAAGTACGCAACAAGTGCAGTGACGTAACTACCGTATATACACTTTGTGGTGAAATCGTGCCGCTGATTGTAACATCTTCAGACAACGAGCTCTGGATTGAGTTCCGATCTGACCATTCTTTCAACAAGAAGGGATTTTTAGCCTTGTATACGAGAGGTGAGCTCACTTGGTGAAACGTTTGACATCTATATATTAATAATCTATATATGGTCTTTTCGTTGAGTTTCAACCATAAAAATTGCACATTCAGATATGTTCACATCTTTTACGATGTGAATGGGTATTTACGCTCATAATTAATAGTTTAGCGTTTTGTCTTATTTGATGGTTTATCGTAATACAAGCTGACTGCGAATAAATTATCAAACTTAAAAAAAATTTTAAAGCATGCCTGTATAGTAAATGACCATGGATATTTAAAGCAGAAGGAATGAGGCTGAAGATGGGGTTCCCTGTTTGATTTAATGTTGTTTTTTTTAATTTTTGTCCTCTTTCAAGACGATTGGGCCAGTTCGATTCATAATATTGAATTATAGCATTATAGCATTATGTTAATTGTTAACTAGCTTGTATCTTTAATTTTTGGAAACATTGTGCTCATGTCATAAAATAAAACAAAAAACATATAAAATAGAAATATAACTTTCTACAGTTCCGACAATAGTTCATTTTTTTTCAGGGATTTGAAGACTCTATTGACTATTACTGTGTCACAGAAACTTAATGTATTATTAAGAAAAAACGAAACAGTAATAAATTTAAATTGCAATATTTGCAACGCATTTATTAATTTATTTTATTTTACGTGTTACTACAGCCTCCATGACTTGTCCACGGCCATCAGACAATGCAGCAGACGCCGACATGTGTCCGAATTCGAACGATGGTAAAGTAGCGTGCTGTGATCGTAACTATGTAAGTTGTAGGTATAACATGCTTTTGGCTGCATCTAGTGGAACCATACAAAGCCCAGGATTTCCAAACAACTATCCAGACAGCAAAACGTTCAGGTGGAGATTAACTGTACCACAAGGCTATGTTGTGCAAATAAACTTTACAACGTTTGAAATACAAGGTTACTAGTCAGTTCAAACTTTATTGCATTCTTTAAACTAATAACTACTTTTCAATTATTTTTCTTACCTTTTATTCTTTCTACTGTTTTTGCTTTGATTTCTTTTGATTAATGCCTCCATATTTTTCACCCTTTTTGTCATTTCCCCCTCTGAGCTTTTCCATTCTCTTTGTATTGTCCTTCTCTCCTGATTTATTACCTCTCTTGCTCCTCATATTGTTCCTGCTTTTTTTCTTCAACTCTTTCTTTCTCGTTCATTTCTCTCTTCAATGTTACTATCCTGTTATTGCTTTCTTGTTGTTTTCTGTTCTTTTTAAATTCATTCATCTGCATGCTATCCCACTTGAAAATTCATTTATTCATTCAATTATTTATTCATTCAGACATGCAATCATTCATTTATTCCTTAAGGTATCATGGAACACAAATGGGTCATCTAATTTGAGCTGCGATAACTCGCTACTATTTACTCCAAATGGTAATAAACTATATATTTTCTGAAAGTATATCTCAAAAGGATTACATATATTATCGTGTTTTTATCTTTCATTGTTTAATTTTTGATAAATAGAGTAATATTTGAAAATTTGGTGTTGCGAAACAAGTGAGCTAATGTCCCTCATTTTTACGACGACAGATCTAACTTTTGCTTCATTGCATTATGCGAATGCTGAACTACAAAACGGTGCCTGCGTTTTTTATTTTATTGCTTTTTTATTTTTTTTATCGATTTTTAAAGTTTAAGATACGTTATTTTACTTAATTTTACGGGATTGCTGTACAAAACAATTGATATCTCGCGAATGACAAAAAAGATCGCAAAAAATAGACACCGTTTTAGAGTTGAATAAATTTGTAGTTTACTGGCCGAGTTTGGTTAATTTCGCTTTTATATTGAGGGACATTAACTCAGTTAAAGTTTGTATATTTCTCAAATATTTCTTTCGAGATAAAGCAACTTTTAGTTTAAACGGATTAGCGCTGATCACTCAAGAGGGATTAACTTATCAATCAAGACTGACTCTCTTTACGCCAATGAGAATAAAGCAAATTTAGTTAATCCCTGACCCTAGGTCATGGTGTATACACGATACCTTGTCTCATGTTGTGTAATGAAGCATTCTCGTAAACAAGCAACATTTGCCCTCGTATTATGCACGTAAATTAAAGGAAAGATCAGCAAGAAAAGTTTAAAGAAGAAAGGTGGAGAGCCATAGGCAAATTTATAGCAAGAGGCAGGTCAAAGAGAAAGGTAGAACCGGTAAAACGCTGAGAGCATACTGTAAATAATGCTGAGGGAAATGCCCACATTCCGAGGTATTTATGAAGATTGCAAATATATCACTATTATAGAGATTAATCTGTAGGAATATAAAGGTTTCTTGTAATAAACTGAAAAACTATGATACTCTTGTAAATCGTGATCAAATTTTTCGCTTTTTAGAATGCTTCTAATCGCTCAATACGGCTTTCAATGAGACACGGTTGTTGTGTGACATGATATTATCATATGCCCGCTGATAGATCCCTGTCAACTAAGTGTCATCTATTTCAAGCAAGAAAAATCGTTTTTCCAAAATATCTACTGTAGAAAAATACTTTTCACAAAAATTATTTCCTAAGACTATAGTCTTTAATAAAACGAACACCAGAAAAAGGTTTTTGAAATTTACATGTTTTGGAAGATGATTGTGTTCCATGATACCTTAATCAATTCTTCTATCCAGCCATCCATTTTCATTTCGTTTCATATTCATTCTTTCCATTATCTTTCTCCGCCCATGCATGAAATTCTTCATACTTAATACGTGTATCAAAATTTCAAATTTTCTTTTCGTATTTATATTTTAGGGATAGGCTCCCTCTGCAAGGAATGTTGTGACAAGGTTTCTGTAAAGAGCGGTCCTTGTGACTTCTACCAATGGAGATCTTATTGTGGTCACTTTAAAAATACAGAATTGCCAAAAATAAGCTACGTCTCCGAAGGACGTCACATGTTTGTAATATTTACATCCAACTCATTCAACAACTTTAAAGGATTCAAAGCCAACTTTCGAAAAGGTTTTTAATGAAATTTGTTCTTTAATTAGTAAAACAATGTTTATAACATATGCAAGTAGAATCGCGCGCTCTGATTGGCTTATTTTTTATTGACAAGAAATAGATATCCCATAGAGATATCCCATAGAAGTGTGAGGCTTTCAAGAGCAAAATACTATAAAATAGAATACTCGGCTAAAGCCTCGTGCGACTCTTACGCTTCCATCGTGCTTCCAGAACTGGATATACGCACGCTAATTATCGACCATTCCTTTAGTACAAAGATAATGCTTTATATCTATTTATCACAACATATTCCACAATTTTGACGATGAAGACGATGTGAAAATAATGATCATGATGATATATGATATAATCTTATAAACGTGAAACGTGACGCTGGTAATGATGTTGCTTTTGATGAGAAGGTAACGTTGATAATGACGATGATGGTAATTATTATTTCGATTTGTTTTAAGCCCTACGGTGCAGTGGAAAAACTCCAGTTTCGTGTGTGGTAAATGGTACTGTATCGTGTTGTCCTTCGACTTATTTGGATTCTGGGAAATACACCGAGTGCACTGACAGTGGCTTTAACACCAGAAGTCACTGTCCCACACCTAAACAGTGTTGCTTTAGTGACACTAGTAAACCAATGTGTTGCGACAAACCATCGTGTTGCAAGGATCTGAAGCCATGGTAAATAAAATAAATAAATAAATAATTATGGTGCATTATTCTCCATTTCTCTCGCATTCACGTCTGCATTATTTTAAAATATATAATGCAAATGATACTGCTAACGTAGGGTCTGCATGTTCAAGAAGTGGTCACTCAGTCATTCATTAATTCAATCAATCAATCAATCATTCATTCATTTGTTAATTCATTCATTCATCCATTCATTCATTCGTTCATTTATCCACTTATTCATTGGTCCCTCGATCCATCGATCCACGCATCTGGCATACATCCATTCTAATAATGCTAGAAACTAAGGGTTTACAAGTTGGAAATCCATCCATCGATCCATCGATCCATCTTTTCCTTATTATATTAGTTCGCTCACCTATTCACACATCAATGTTAGGTTTTACCCGTCCGTTCATTTCACTATTTATTCAGTCAGTCACTCTCTTTATCAGTTTATTGACTTATGGACGTTTCTCTTGTATATTTTCTAGGTCTGTTATGATTATTATCATGGTCATTATCCAGACATTGGTGCATAATCCGCTCGGGTCATGCGAGTAAACAAGCTTTTAACCTCCGACCTGGAATGATATCAGGACTGGCAAGGAGACGGTGTTGGAAGTGATATTGATTGATGGGACACCCCAATACTTGATGCCTTAATGCTACAGATCAGAAATGATCTTATACTTATTTAACATTTATCTATCAAAATTAAACGTACCGATACTCGTAAAACACCTATGATAATTTACCTTTCAGATACCCAAATACCTGGAATAAAAAGCCCTGTTGTCTAGCCTGATTTTTAGATGGGCCTTGGTTCTTTTCTAACGCTTCCTCCCCAAACGATATGACCCAGTTCCGCATGAAAATCACGCTACTGATAACCAGACCCCCTCGCCATGCAGGCCTTATCAATCTCCTAATAATTGATATTACATTTCATAATGTTTACTTGCATCAGTCGACAGGTCGGACAATTACAGTCTGCACATTCGCTAGTTAATTAAATAATAGCTGACATATTTACTCTATGACTAGATATCAACTTTTTAAGCTTTTAAAAAAGGTTTTCATAAGTGGAAAAGCCTGTTTCATGCGATTATTTTTGTAATAATAATCGGTGACCTATTTACTCTATGAAATCAACTTTTTAAACTTAAATTTTAAAAAGGTTTTCATACGTAGCTAAACCTGTTTCATGGGACTGTTTTTGCTTTGTGAGACCTTTTTTTTAAAGTAATACGGGAATTTTTAGAGTGTTTTAGAATAGATGTTATTATACTTATATGCAAATGATTTTGAACAATGGATTCAAATTGAGGCTTTTGAGCTAAGTTGATTTTGCCAAACAGCCATGGTTTGAATCCATTGCTCAGAATCATTTGAATTGAACTGTAATACGAGCTATTACTACGTAAGTCACGTTATAACAATAAGAAATGACACAGGACTTAGAAAGGATGTTCCATTATATATTCTCAAAAATGGTTACAATTACTTATAAAACATTGCTGATTTCAAAAAAGTTTAACGTTGACGATTTTCTATATCAGTAAAATTTAAAATAAATATAGGAATTAATTATAAAACATTTTTTTGAGAATTTCTGTTTTGATTTGTTTTAAAGTTTTGCCAAATTATCGTAGTAAAAATTCCTATTTTTTTATTTTATATACTGATAACAACATTCATACAATTAGGTGTATTTGTCTTATATATGTTTTTTTATATATATACCGCCTGCACAACCTAGATTTGTAACTTAAATGGCTCAATAAAAATAATATTTTGCATTATTATGTTTTTTATTTTTTCCATCGTTTCGATTGGTCGTTGGAACTGCACATAACTGCCTACAAATAATATTCTGTTCATGTGCAAATACGATGTAAAGCCATTCGACTGCAAATAGTAGTCTGCTCATACGCAATAACGCATATAAAACATTTATTAAACTTTGTATTTCAAAATTTGACGATTTACAGTCGGCTATTGATTTACAAAAATTACATATTTCGAGATAAAAAATTATAAAAACCTGACTTTGTTATTGTTTGAATTATTCGTCCTTTCCCAAGACTTTATCAAAGACTGCATAAGAAATGATAAAACAATTGTTGAGCTCGGTTATCACAAAATATAGTGATTTGTCAGTGTCTCTGCATCGGCAAATAACTGATAGCTCGCCACCGAAAATCACGATATTTCTGCTCAACCACGTCAATAATTGCTTATTATATTAATTGTTATCTCAACATTATACTCATGTAAAATCCGGCGATATATTGGAAACGTTTTGACGTGATACGAGCTAGCGAGATGAAAAAAATGTCATCATCTGCTTGCAACTATGTTTGGATATAAGATATCTTCCCTACAGTTTTTCTGTAGTTTTATTCAACTTTGCTTCTTTAAGCATGCTATGGCAGCATTCATTTATTATTTAGCAGAATAGGTAAATGATAATACTCCACTAAACGCAACACTTGGTCACGTGTGCTTGTTTAAGATTAGCGAAAAGCCAGGCCATAACTCAAAATATAATGACAAAATTAGCATTCTCTGGACTATTCAATGTAGCTTTTGCGCGCTTTTCAAAATAAGAAAGAAATATCCAGTTAACTAGTTGTTTTTGAAAAAAATCATCCGTGTGTTTATACCAATTGTGGTGAGAACGTAGAAGCCTGGGACCAATGCTGTGAACGTGGAACGACTGCACATAGTCAGATGAATCAACTCAGTTATAATTTGTAAAGACTTAAAATGTAAACAACCAGAGAAACTCTCTTAGCCTCTATTTAGTATATTTGAACCACAATTAAGACCGAGTGAGTTATTACAAAACAAGCGAGGTTTCTGATGGTTGCGATCCCTCCTTCGCGCAAGGCACGTCGGGAATTCTCGTTGTAACATACCGGCCCCGAATGAGCCACTGGCTTATTCTAATTACACTTTACAACGAAACTATCTAGTACAAACAATTTAAACGTTATAACTGTCAATGTTCTTAATTGAGTTGTCCTTCCAGTAGACACAGTTTCCTCACATCTCTTCGTAGGGTAGTAGTGGCAGTTTTGACCAGTAGTTGTCTGACCATTCCATGCTTGTCAGGGTAAACTTCTTGGACAACGCCCTTAGGCCATTCTCCTCTTTTCACTCTGTCGTCCACGACCAGTACAAGATTACCAACTTTGAAATTACGGTGAGGAACTGTCCACTTCTGCCTGAGTTGTAAGGTTGGCAGGTATTCACGGATCCATCTCTTCCAAAAAGCATTGGCTATGGCTTGCGCTGCTCTCCAACGCTTGTTGTAGACGTCGTCTTTAGCTACAACATCTAGGGGTAGACTGGCATTGCTCTTTAACAGCAATATCTTGTTTGGCGTCAATGCTTCTGCATCAAAGGGGCTGTCAGAAACAGGCGTTAATGGACGGTCGTTAAGGATTCTTTCTACCTCTGCCATGAGGGTCAATAGAGTCTCGTCTGATACAATCTGTTCCTGCAGTAAGGCTCTCAGTATCTTTCTCACCGACCTGATCATGCGCTCCCACACTCCTCCTTGATGACTAGCTTCGGGTGGATTGAAGTGCCACTGGACTTCATCGCGCCGTAGACGATTACCAATCTTGTCTTGATTCAAGCGTAGCAAGGCTTCACGAAGCTCTCTCTCGGCGCCTTTAAAGTTAGTGCCATTGTCACTAAAAATTTCCTTGGTACACCACGTCTTGCCACAAATCGTTGGTATGCGCAGATAAACGAATCACTTTCCAGGGTATGTGCAATTTCTACGTGCACAGCTCTGACGGAAAGGCAGGTAAATAAACAGCCGTAACGCTTTACTCTACTGCGGCCTTGTTTAACACTTAGTGGACCAAAGTAGTCTACTCCAACTCTTGTAAATGGCGGTTCTGAGGGAACGAGTCTGGCTGCTGGGAGAGGTGCCATCATCTGCTTACCAGGTCTTGCGTTTCTTTTCTTACAATCGACACAATTGCCGATTACTCTCCTAACTGCGGAGTGTCCTTGTATAATCCAATACTTTTGTCGAATTGTTGCTAACACTTGAGTAGGACCTGAATGTCCTGCAATTACATGGTAACTTCTTACCAGTAGATCTGTAATATGGTGCTTGTTGGGTATGATAATAGGATGTTTTGCATCAAACGGTAAAGATGCTTTCTCGAGTCGTCCTCCTACTCTAAGTAGCCTGTTGTGGAGAACTGGGTTAAGTTTGCGCAAGGCACTGGTTGCACTCACAGGTTTAGTGGATTGTTCATTCTTTGTCTTGAGAATGGCATACTCATCTGGAAAGGCTTTCAATTGAACGTGAATCACTATCACTGCTGTAGCTTGCGTTATCTCGTGGACAGTCAGAGGTCCTTGTGATAGAGTTCCTTTGAGCCTTTTAGGTAGATACTTGTGACACATATAAGCTTTGAAGCGGATAATCCACGCAACGGCCTTCTGTAGTCGATACCACTCCGAGTAACGATTAAACAGAGTAGTAATTTTGTCTTCTTGCTTGGATATAATATTGACTTGGACTTCTTTCTTTACTTCGGGATCATCTGCCGACAGTTCTGAGATAACATCTGGTGTTGCTGGCCAAGTACTCTCGTGAGACCAAAGGAATTCTGGTCCTCTTAGCCATCGGTTGAGTTTGTCGGGGTTACAGTCGTTGATACCACGCGAGGCAATATCAGCTGGGTTGATTGCTGTATTTACGTAGCGCCACTGTGACGTTTGTGAACTTTCTTGGATTGCGCTGACTCTGTTTGCGACGAATGTCTGAAAACGTCTTGACTGATTTCTTAAGTACTGTAACACAGATGTTGAGTCAGTCCAATATGTTGTACTGTCAATATGATAATCTAACGCTTGACTGATGATACTGTTCAGCTTGGTTGCAACTACAGCTGCTGATAGCTCCAGCCTGGGAATAGTAACTGTCTTCATAGGTGCGACGCGGGATTTCCCTATAACGAAGGAACAATGTATATTGTCTTTAGAGTCAATAAGACGTAGGTATGACACTGCACCGTATCCAGTTTGAGATGCGTCGCTAAAATGATGTAGTTGAACTTCTCGTAGCTGCTCGAAGTCTGGTGGTTTAAAACAGCGTGGTACTGACACAGCTTGTAGCCTTGGTAGGTTGTTCAGCCATGTTTCCCATTCAATAAGCTTGGACTCTGGAACTCTTTCATCCCAGCTATAGTTCAAACTGCAAAGATTCTGTAGAAGTTGTTTGGTAGGTAGAATGATAGGTGCTACAAACCCTAACGGGTCATACATAGAGCTTACAGTAGAGAGGATACCTCTTCTAGTTGGTGCTTTTTCCTTCTCTACAGTTCTGAAATTAAAAGTGTCAGTTTGCATGTTCCACTGTAGTCCTAGAGTAGATTGAATTAATGGTTCTTGTAGATCCAGGTCGAGCAGCGACGTTGCTCTGTCTTTCTCTGGTATTGTAGCCAATACTTGTTTACTGTTACTGTTCCACTTCATCAAATTAAATCCTCCCTTTGAAAGAAGATCTCGTAGTTGCTTCACAAGTATGATGGCTTCATCTGTAGATGGAACAGATTTTAGGCAATCATCAACATAAAAGTTCTTGTTGACTGTTTCAATTGTTTCAGTGTCATAGTCATTCTGATTGTCGTGGGCTGTTTTACGAAGTGAGAAACTTGCACAGCTTGGGGAAGATGTAGCCCCAAAAAGGTGTACCAGCATCTGATGATCAGTTGGCTCCTTTGTTAGATCTCCGTCAGGCCACCACAAGAATCGTAATGAGTCTGTATCGTCTGGGCTCACCCGAACTTGATGAAACATTCCTTTCACATCTGAAGCTAAGGCAATGAGTTCCTGTCGGAATCGCACGAGTACTCCGACCAAGCTGTTCGTAAGGTCCGGTCCTTGCAGTAAGTTGTCATTTAAAGAAGTACCTTCATAACGAGCAGCACAGTCAAAAACAACCCTCACTTTGTTAGGCTTTAAAGCATGTGTAACGGGGTGGTGTGGTAGATACCATATACGGTCAAGTTTCTTGTCAGCTATCTCGTTGTCTGTTAACTCTCGAGCATGATTGTCATTAATGTAACTGTTCATAGTCTCTTTATACCTTTCTAGCAGTCGCGAGTCTCCGAGTAGGCGCCTCTTCAACGAGCGAAGTCTTCGTTCTGCAGAGACCCGGTTGTTTGGTAGCTTCAAGTTTGCATCCTTCCATGGGAGACCAAGTTGATAGTGACCGTCGACGAGTTTGACAGTTGATTCCATCAAAAGCAATGCTTTCTTATCGTTGAGTGACATGGTAGCATTCGCATCAACTGCAGGATCGTTGAATTCGGCGGTAAACATCCTCTCCACTTGTTGGTGCAAGAGTTCGTCGTCTCGACGCAGGAAGTTCACACTCACATTGTCATCACATTCAGCTGTACCGAGAGGTCCCATCACTGTCCACCCTAGAGGTGTACGTATGGCATACGGTTGACCCCTTTTACCTCTTCGTTGTTCTAGGGCCCAGTGTGCATCAGGTATATCACTGCCGATTAAAATGGTCACTTCCTTGTCCTCCAAGCAGGATATTTCGATGCCGTTGAGGTGTGGCCACGAGGCAATGTCTTTGTCGGTTGGAATACTCTGAGATGAAATGGATAACTTGTCCACTGTCCATACATTATCAAGATCAATAACTTCTGTTGTACAAGTTCCTTTAATCGTAAGCTTTACTTCACGTCCCGTCCGTTTAGTAGTTTGTCCATTTACCGTTGAGATAGAGAAGTCCTTCGGAGTGCTTTGCAGTCCAAGTTCATCAACCAGATGTTCAGTACAAAGTGTAACATCCGAACCTGGATCAAGAAGAGCATATGTCTCTATTTGTGCCGATCTGCCGTCGTCTGACATCACTGTAACTGGGACGGTGCGAAGACTTACTCTGGCTCTTTTGTTGGTACTGGTAGAGCCGCAATGACCGGTAGCTCCGGCCCCATTTGCTTGACTAGGGGTAGCTTGTGGCAAGTTCCATGCATTTGTAGTAGATGTAGTAGGTTGAACATTGTTTGTAACGTCACTATACTGAACTATTGGGTGTAAAAATGTGTGATGTTTCCGACCACACCCTTGTACTCTACACGTGTTATCACTCCTACAGTTAGCTGCAAGATGATTTCGTCCAAGACAATTATGGCACAGTCTTGCTTGCATTGTAAATTCCCTTCTTTGTTGGGGTGTCTTTTCTTTGAATTTTTCACAACGTGTCAGCTTGTGTGGACCCGAACACATTGGGCATTTTGATGTTAAGTTTTTCGCGTCACGTGTTTGTATATCAGCTGGTGTAGACTCGAACGCATGTGTAGCTAGAGTTGTTGCCTTCGTTGTATGTCCAAAGTTGGGTTGCCTTCTGCCGAGAGTGTTCTTGTAACGGTTCAGGGGGATGTCTCTGTCAGGGGCTGAACCAACAATCATGCCGTACATAGTATTAGCAAGTGTAGCTCTTTCGTCGATGAATTTTGTTAAATGTTCAAAGTTAGGTTCTGTTCCTCGAGCAATGAGTGTTCCTGCCTTATCGGCCCATTTACCCTGTAGGTGCACTGGTAGACGTTTAACAACTTTTACAAGATTATCCGAGCTGTTAATATCAGCTTCAAAGCCCATACTGGCTAATGTTAGCTGACAGTTCTGCATTTGTGAGGCTAACTCTGTAAGACCAGCTGCATCTGAAGACTTTAGTTGAGGACCATTCACTAGACGATTGATGTACGCATGAGCAATCACATGTTTTTGGCCATATCGTGAGTGGAGAATTTCCTTGGCTTTCTCATACGCTTTCTCTTTGTCGTCAATAATAATACAGTTCTTAATCGCTTCACGTGCTTTTCCAGAGCATTGCTGAATTAGATATGTCAGCTTGGAGTCTGCATCAGTTAGTTGGCGTTCAATATTGATTTCAAAGTTCTTTATAAATGTCCAGTAATTGACAGGATTACCATCAAATGTTAAGAGTTCCTTTTTAGGCATCTCAAATCCAACCCTGAGTGATGTAGCCATGAGTGACATAGCTTCTTGCTGTTGTTTTAGTAGTAACTCTAAGTCCTTTCTTTCAACCAGTTCACTGGTAGTAGACACATGAGATGATAACTTGCTTTCATTTACTATCACAGGGTCTTCTTTGAAATCTTGATTAGTATTAACATCTGTATGAGGGGTAGAGGTCATTGGCTCTGGCTGAGGTAGCAGGTCCTTTGTCCATTTTAGCTTGAAGCATGATGGTGTCATTAATACACTCTTGACACTGTCCTGATCGTCCTCGACCTCACACCTTGCTGATGGGATCCCTTTGTTATTAGTTGCTCTTTCAATTTCGATCTCTTTCTGTTTAATATCCTTTAGAATATTCAATTGTTCGTTTTTAATGTCAGCAATTTCACGTTGTAATTGCGTTTGTCGTACAAGACGTTTATATTCCAGTTCGAGGCGATCGACAGCTTCTGTCATGCTATCGATACTTGCTTCACTACGTGTTTCCAGCTCAATTCTAGTCGGGGATTTTGTAATTAAATCCTGTTGTTCGATGGAATGTGTTGAATGACGTGCTGGTGAATTAAAACGATCAATCCACTGTTCGTAGTAATTGTCAAAATCCCTTTTAACACACACGAGTTGTTCGTATGCTTGTAAAGCATCACTCTTTTCATTATCATCATCCAAAATAAGAAAGTATTTTTCATGAACGTGAACACAATTTTTGTATGCGTTGTCTAGTGTTTGTTTACGAATCATTACCTGGTTGAGATTACACGGGTCGAGCATTAGAGTTTCCATTTCTCGGTAGATCCTGCTAAGATATCCTAGATGACCAGATTTAGACTTCTTAAGATAGCAAAGTTCGTCGACTTTAAGTTGTCCCAATGTCTTTTTGGTAGCGGGCGGCCGTCCCGTTGATCGTGTCACTCGTTGTGACTGACTGAAATCCACAGCATCTTTGCGGCGTGTAGACATGATTTTCTTTCACAAGCACTGTTCAATTTGATCCAGTGTAAGAATAAAGGCCTTGGGTACTCACAAGAAGAAGTCGTTCGTAGTCATAAGCAATTTTAAAACGTTGCAGAATCGTCGAGCTGGTCAAAGTTGGCGGCGAAGATGACAAACGTGTGTAAATAAACACACGTGGCGAGACAAGATGTTGACTGTAAATGACTCTAAATCACTGTAGAATCTCATCAGAAACTTGAATGTAAAGACTTAAAATGTAAACAACCAGAGAAACTCTCTTAGCCTCTATTTAGTATATTTGAACCACAATTAAGACCGAGTGAGTTATTACAAAACAAGCGAGGTTTCTGATGGTTGCGATTCCTCCTTCGCGCAAGGCACGTCGGGAATTCTCGTTGTAACATAATTTTTTATATGATCAAATGACGTTAAAAGCAAAAAAAAAAAAAAAAAAAAAAACACGACAACAACAACTTTCTTTAGGCATAAGGTACTTCTGAGTTTAATTTGTTTAATATATATTCACATGATACATTACATATGTTTTTGATATAAATATTTTTGATTCATTACAAGAAATTCTATGAAACAGATATATCTATATATGAGGCATAATACATTGTACTTTTTAAAATTAAACAGGATATGAAATGAACTTGAAATATGTTGGAACTCCTCTGTCAAAGTGGTGGGGATGCTTGTAGGCCTTTTAAGGAGTTGAAATCCGTGTTTTGGTCCCGCTTAGGGCGCTCACAAATAAAAAGAACCACAAATAGAGCTTTATTGTCCCTTTTATATATATCGTTTAAATTTCTCCCTTAAGCTTAGGGGTAAAATTTAATGACCGCCACACCCCCTCCACCACAACAGGTGTTATGGTTACTATAACTGAGTAATGATTGCTCCAAATTAAATTGCATCTATGCATTAACTATGCATGTTCGTTATGTGAAAAAACACTTTTTAGACATTTTTGCAGTGAGATCATTCTATTATTTTGATATATATATTTGAGTAGATAAATATACTATTTAGTTTTTTTTCTTTGATAAATTAACATAATTACAATATTACAATTTCCAATATTAAGAATGGTGGCATTCTGTTAAGATTAAATCTCAGTTTTGGACGCCTTTAAATTCTCTCTTTTATTTATGCTAAATGCCAAGTGACGGAGGAATCGTGGGTAAAAGTACCTGGTATGCTTGCCGTAACACAGGATAAAAATCAGCGATCTTAGAGTAATAAAATTATCATTTAGAATTTCATCATTCATCATTTCATCGTACCCAGAAGGGTACGAACCAGGGCAGGAAAATCACATCGCTCTCCGCGATTTTTTGGTTTTATGTTTGTATGTGGTATCTTCTTAGGGACTAAACATTATCTATGTCACGCCCTTTTTGAAAGAACTTTCAGTATCTTTTAAGAGTGTTTTGGAAAATTCCCTTCGAGCATACTCGGTATGTTTTATCCCTGAGTCCCTCCAGGGCTATATGACGAACAATGTTGCGTATTCATACCACCTGAAGAACCTATGCATGTGAACACGCTAGTACTTGTTAACTTGTAGATATAGTGGAAGCCACTCGAATCATAATTAGAAATATTCAACATGTTGGATTGGTGTCCACCTTTGATCTGATATTGGTTTTCAAACGTTTCATTCATGATACTTTACAGTATTGATGCTTTCTAACGGAATGAACTGCTTTGCATTTAGTTGTGGTATAGCAAATGATCATGATAATTGTAGAGATCAACGGCAAGATTCTTCTAAGGCTAACATGATCGTTTCGTTCTCGGATGTTTTCCTCGAATAGATGTCCTTCGCTGTGTCTCTTTTGCAACTGTAGTAGCAACTAATTATGATAATATATGAGGCATTGATTGTTTAGTTCCTGGTTTAAATATCCTTCTTTCTGTCTTGTTCTTGCTGCAACTGATTCTGATGATTAAGACATCCGTTATTTCGTTCTCGGATACATTCCTTGAATAGATATCCTTCTCCGCTATTTCTGGTTTGCAATTGTTATAGCTGCGACTGATCGTGATAATATATTAGGCATCCATTGTTACGTTACTGGTTTTGCCCGTCGAATAGATTACCTCATCTCTGTCTGTAGTTGCTGCACTTGATTATGATGATTAAGGCATCCATTGTTTTGTTCCAGGTTTTGCCCATCGAATTATCCTTCTCTCTGACTGGTTTGCAACTGTAGTAGCAACTGGTCATGCATGATAGTATATTTTCAAGGCATCGTTGTTTCGTTCTCAGTTTATAAAATATTAAATCCAAGCATTACAAGCTCACTCCATTTTCGTGTGGACGGAATTTTTGTTCAAGTTTTAATCTCTTCTTACGAGATTTTAGTATTTTACGTATGAGAATAAGTATGACTATAAATAGAATGAAAAAGATTAGTCCAAATGGAATTAGTACCCAGGATATTAAAGCCATTTTCTTGAACCTTGAATCATTGGCAACTGAAATGAAAAAGTAAAATTCTTTAATTGAGCATTCTTACAAACAAACATCTATTTGTGTGCTGTTGGTGCGAAAACACTTTATGCTTGAAATAGAATCAATTTGCTACTGCTTAATAAATAAATAAATCACTTTTTTAACGTCTCAATCTTCTAGCTGGACACGCATAATGTGCCCTGCTAATCGGGGAGACTCACTCATACTCACTACCTCTACATTAAATATGTTGCACACAACTCGGCTCATAGTGAAGTAAAAAGCCAACAAGCTAGTTCCACAGGAACTATGGATAACCGATATATACTTTACTAGAATGCAGGGGTTTCATGGCAACATCGCCACATTTGTAAATGTGTTATTGAGAAATGACAATTTTAACTTAAATATTAGACAACAAGAAAGGCGTGTCAAATGTACATTTAGTTTCTGAATTGATCCAAGATCCTTGGCTAGCTTGCAGGCCATTACCAGAAATCTAAGACATTTTACGTCCGCGATATTATGACCAGCGGTCTACTGGCAGTCCAGAATTATCCTCGAATTTCTATCGAAATAAATCAATTTATCAAAACCAAACTACTATAAGTTTGTTTAGAAGTACCAAGCGCTTCTGGTGCAGTTGAGATATTTAAAATTGAAGCTCTCGCTTACGCTCGGCATAGAATAATTCGAACGAATTAGGTCACTTAGAAAATTTCAAAAGGACACAGGAAGCCCATGCTATGAACTTTGAATTTTGAATTTCCCGCTTAAGAAGCCTTCGGATTCTTTAAACAGCGGTATAACACGTAAAATCAACAGGCTACTAAGCTGTAAACATTGCAATCGACTCGACGATCGAAACAAGCTTCTTTGCAGGATTTATCGGCCATTTTTTATGATATTTTGGTGTAAAATTGAAATTTTTAAAACTAAAAAATTATCACTTTTTACCGTTAATCTGCGTCATTGGTGTATTATTTGGAAAGACTTCTAAAACAGCATTGAAAAGCCCGTAATCTCAGAAACATTTTAAGAAGGCGGCAAGGATGGATCCATGTAAACTATCGATGGCAAGCGATGCTGAACAAAAGGTAAATTACACATTTTTCGCTGAAATACAGACTAAAGTAAAGCAATTATTTCTCAATAATGTTATTCCTTCGTGCTGCATATTAAGAAAACTAAATCAAACGTAACTTGCATAAATAAATAGAACTTATACTTGAATTAAAAGTTAGTAGGCGGCACCGATAGTACAATGATATTTAGCAAATATATTAGACATTTTCTTTCTGAGCCCATACATTTATCAGTAATTCTGAGCGGCCATTTTTAAATGCCACAAATCTAACTTTAGCATGCGGTGACGTCACATGTCTTCGATTTCTGGTAATGCTTTTCATGCCGATGACAAACGTTCACAGAAAAGGTGTATATCATATACTTACTCTGAATACATGCTGGTATAGGTGCGATTAACTCTTTATCTTTAGAGCATATAAGATGATCGTCACCATGTAGATGGTAACCCTTGTCGCATTTCACACGATAATTGTCTTTAAGTGCAGTTTCATGCAATATTCCATGCTCAATATAGACTCCCGGACACGGACTGTATCGAGTAGTAGGTGCAACGGTTGTAATATTTTTGTGCGATACTAAACTGTTAATTTTTGGGCCATTGCTGCCCCCTTGATTATTGCTATTATTTTTGTTTTTATTGTTGTTTCCTTTATTATTGCTGCTTCCGTGATGTCCGCCACCATTCTTATTACCGTTAGTTCCCTTGTCTTCTCCGTTATTGTTACCACCACCCGAAACACCGCTGCCTCCTTTATTATTGCTACTACTGCCACCTTGATTGTTGGAGCTACTGCTTCCTTGACCCTTGTTATTGCTGTTATCACCACCGCCGCCTTGCTGGCCACTACCACCATTACCACCACTTCCACCACTTCCACCACTTCCACCGCCACCGCCGCCTTGCTGGCCATTACCACCATTACCACCACTGCCACCTCCACCTCCACCTCCACCTCCACCTCCACCGCCGCCTTGCTGGCCATTACCACCACTGCCACCGCCACCGCCGCCTTGCTGGCCATTACCACCATTACCACCACTACCACCGCCGCCTTGCTGGCCACTACCACCACTACCACCGCCGCCTTGCTGGCCATTACCACCATTACCACCACTGCCTTTCTGGCCATTAGCACCACCACCACCACTACCACCACTACCACCGCCGCCTTGCTGGCCATTACCACCATTACCACCACTACCACCGCCGCCTTGCTGGCCATTACCACCATTACCACCACTACCACCACTGCCGCCTTGCTGGCCACTACCACCATTACCATTACTGGCACCTCCGCCTTGCTGGCCATTACCACCACTGCCACTACCACCGCCGCCTTGCTGGCCATTACCACCACTACCACCGCCGCCTTGCTTGCCATTACCACCACTACCACCGCCACCATTCTGGCCATTACCACCGCTACCACCACTACCACTGCCGCCTTGCTGGCCACTACCACCACTTCCACCACTTCCACCACTTCCACCACTTCCACCACTTCCACCACTTCCACCACTTCCACCACTTCCACCACTTCCACCACTTCCACCACTTCCACCACTTCCACCACTTCCACCACTTCCACCACTTCCACCACTTCCACCACTTCCACCACTTCCACCACTTCCACCACTTCCACCACTTCCACCACTTCCACCACTTCCACCACTTCCACCACTTCCACCACTTCCACCACTTCCACCACTTCCACCACTTCCACCACTTCCACCACTTCCACCACTTCCACCACTTCCACCACTTCCACCACTTCCACCACTTCCACCACTTCCACCACTTCCACCACTTCCACCACTTCCACCACTTCCACCACTTCCACCACTTCCACCACTTCCACCACTTCCACCACTTCCACCACTTCCACCACTTCCACCACTTCCACCACTTCCACCACTTCCACCACTTCCACCACTTCCACCACTTCC
This sequence comes from Metridium senile, assembly GCA_949775045.1. Taxonomy (NCBI): domain Eukaryota; kingdom Metazoa; phylum Cnidaria; class Anthozoa; order Actiniaria; family Metridiidae; genus Metridium; species Metridium senile. The sequence continues at coordinate 8,031,944 of OX459099.1, read as the reverse complement.
ACCACTTCCACCACTTCCACCACTTCCACCACTTCCACCACTTCCACCACTTCCACCGCCGCCTTGCTGGCCATTACCATCACTACCACCACTTCCACCACTTCCACCACTTCCACCGCCACCGCCGCCTTGCTGGCCATTACCACCACTGCCACCTCCACCTCCACCTCCACCTCCACCTCCACCTCCACCGCCGCCTTGCTGGCCATTACCACCACTGCCACCGCCACCGCCGCCTTGCTGGCCATTACCACCATTACCACCACTACCACCGCCGCCTTGCTGGCCATTACCACCATTACCACCACTACCACCACTGCCGCCTTGCTGGCCACTACCACCATTACCACTACTGGCACCTCCGCCTTGCTGGCCATTACCACCACTGCCACTACCTCCGCCGCCTTGCTGGCCATTACCACCACTACCACCGCCGCCTTGCTTGCCATTACCACCACTGCCTTGCTGGCCACTACCACCATGACCCCCACTGCTACCGCCGCCTTGCTGGCCATTACCACCACTGCCCGCACCACCACTGCCACCACTGCCACCACTGCCACCACTGCCAGGACCACCAGCACCACTACCTACACTACCACTGCCACCACCACCACCACCACCACCACCACCACCACTACCCTTACCACCACTACCAGCATTACCACCGCTGCCTTGCTGGCCAATACCACCACTGCCCGCACCACCACTGCCAGCACCACCAGCACCACTACCACCACTACCACCACTACCACCACTACCACTACTACCACCACTACCACCACTGCCCGCACCACCACTACCACTACTGCCACCAGCACCACCGGCACCACCACTACCCTTACCACCACTACCCTTACCACCACTACCAGCATTTCCACCGCCGCCTTGCTGGCCAATACCACCACTACCACCAACAGTTGTTCGTTGTGTTGGTATTATTGTCGTGGGCGTTATTCTGGTGATTCTTTTATACTCTGTTTTATTTACTGAAACAAACAGAAATACATGTATGAGATCAAACTATGAAAATACCATTTCCAGAAACTGCGGCTACCGTAGGGCTAGACTTGTATTTAGTAAACAGGATTGTCGCATGACATGGATAGTCGATTTTGAGCAATGATCGGTTATTCAAATTGATCACCATATTTCAATTGTACTTTACATTAATCTACTTACCCATATTTATTTCTGACGTAAATTGACTTGGACGTTGACCATTATTAGTTGAAATGTTAAGTATTACTCGTCCAGTTTCATTAAACGTTGGTACAATACAATATGCACGACCATCCATAAATTCTCCTTGCACTTCAATTGCATCATTAAAAAGACACTGAAATCCATATTCAGGCCATAAACAGCCTTGAGGATATGTCTTGTTTCCAGAGCTGTTTATAATAAAAAAACTTGGCTGACTTTGTATGACTCCTACAAAGACAAAAACGAACGTATTAAGGCCCGGGCAAACGGCTTCAACATTTTGTTCAACAGTCGTTCGATTTTGTTGAACGCTGTAGAATTGTTGTTGAACAATGTTGATGGGCAAACAGTTTCAACATTTATTTCAACATCTGTTCGATTTTGTTGATTAGTATTTTTTTTACACTTACATAATCACAATTACAAAAGACTAAAAAGATAGAAATATATACAACACTATATTAATAATACATAGATTAAATATGATTGGTAATGTTAAAACCACTTGCCACCCCCGGCCTTTCGTGTTACGTATTTGAAAGACCACTTAACACGCATGGGTGTAGTCAACAATGCTGAACAGAGCAGGGCAAACGACTTCATGCAACTCCGATTCAACATTCACAGAACAAAAGAAATGTTGAATTGATGTTGAAGCAAAGTTTAAACGTGTTTAAACTCTCTCAACATCAATCCAACATCGATTCAACAATGTTGATTATAATATAATGGGTGGGCTAACGCCTCCACCATTGCCATTAAACAAAATCGAACGAATGTTGAAGCAAATGTTGAAGCCGTTTGCCCAGGCCTTTACAAATAAAAGATAGCTCCTTAAAGTGCAAATTAAAAGAATTCCTCTGACACCATGCAGGGAATATTTGTGTACATAGACAAGGACAACAACGTTAACATATGGTTAACTGCAAAGCTCATTGTATTTTTTACCTTTTCTTAAACATATAGAGTTTTCAACATCTTGTGTTGTTCCGTCAATTCGATAAATCCATTTTCCAGGAAATCCAACGTTGGATGTTTTTACCAGTTTAAGTATATCTTCAGTGCCAGAGTATGGCATCTTGTAGACTTTTCTATTTGAAATAATGCCTGCCTAAAATGATATTTATAAATTATACTTTAGCAAGAGGGCTTTACAATTACATACTACAGTGATAAGCACAGATTTGGTTTAAATATTCTTCCAAACATTGCTTTCTAGGAAAACGAACATGCAGCCAGACCAAGCATATATTCGTAATCGTACATAGAATCGTCATAAGGGTTCATAAACCTCGATTATTACAAAGCTAGTGATTTGTACCTCGAGCTCAGTAACAAATTATGAAATGATCTACAAAATGATTCAAGCAATTGAAAGAGAAGCCTCAAAGCATATTTTTTGGAAAAAATATTTTTTACTTAGGTGGTAAATTTTCACAGTCAGAAAAGTCAGAAAAGACAAACTAATTTAAAATCACAATGCCGTTTATAAAAAGGTCCCTAAGATCGCCCAAGATCGGCAACTCAAATATGGCTAAGTTTGTTTAAATCGCCTGAGAATCGCCTAAGACCGCCCATAATATCGGTGATCTAAGGACTCGGAGTAGGCCACTTAGGCCTATAAAACATGTTCAATTGTTACCTGTGCTGGATGTCCACCTAGACCTTCAGGATTTCCAGAATTCAATGTCCCTGTTGTCCAATCAAGCTTTGAGTATAAAAATATAGCAAACGTTCTTTGTCCATCTGTTGTCAGTATGGCTTGAAAACTATTGGACTGAAATGGAATAAAAACATTTTAGGTGATACATTTTTAAGGGTATATCATCATCCTCGGGAGCCCAGGAACAGTCCCCAGGTGATTTCGCACGCGCACTTCCGGCTAGTATAAGCCAATCAGAAGAATTGTTTTTGCAACGCTAACAGTTTCAAAATGACGTCGTTCGAGAGAGTTGTTTCCTTGTTAACCGTCTATAAATATGTCCATAACAACACTTTACATTAAAAAATTATATGTTACTTGGACTATAAAAGCTCTCTGGTGCTCTATCAACAATATAAAAAAAAACTGCAAATGCCTAAAAGTTATCGAAATCGTTGCTGTCTCAAGGCGCTATTTTGGAACTGCTCGTTTTGACAAACAACCCTTTACGCGTTTCGAAGCGAGATCACCTTGTCCCTGCGCCATCTTTAAAGGTAGCCGGGCCTTTGCATCAAAGCGAGACGAACGTTGAGCTTGCATTGATAGAGAAACGTCGAGAATAATTGTGCGGAAAGTTGTTAAAAGGTCTTTATCATTGCAAGCTCAACGTTCGTCTCGCTTCGATGCAAATGCCTGGCTACCTTTCAAAATGGCGCAGGGAACTGTGAAGGGGACTATTATATACTGTCGCTCTTTGGAGAAGAAAACTAAAAAAACTGGTTCACTTTAGAGTTTATCAGTTTTAGCGTGCATAAAAATTATTAATTTTCCCATCATGCTTTGTTGTAGAATATTTTGAATCATTTTTAAGTTTCTTTCCTTTCCTTCATCAAAAAAGTCTAGGTGTATCAAAACGTTTTCAGTTCATTTGTGACATCTTTTTATGTACGGATAGATACTGTGCTGTATGTTATTAATGTGTCGCCGTCACTTGTGTTCAAGTACATACCCCATAATTCATTTACTGTCGAAAACATTTTTTTTACAACCTATGACAACCTATTAAAAACATTAGTACACTTACCAATTGATGATATCTTTCACCTCTTCCATAATAACCAACCTTATGCCATGTTGCAACTAATGCCCACTTGGATTCAAAGTTTATATTTTCTTGAAAACTGAGACGAACGTTTTTAGTTGCATATTTCAAATCAGAGGGATGTTTGGATACTCGGTACCAGACTTCCCCTCCTTTGCTAGTATCGACGTCAGCCCAGAATGGGGCGATGATAGTCTTTTCTCTCTGTTCGGACAGATCTGTGTGATGATACGTTAATATTGCACGTTTGAACGATAATACTCCATTGGTACTAACCTGAAAAAGAATAGGATGATAGGTTAATTCTAATATGCCGGTCATGAATTAGATTGTAAGGCCCTAACTCGAAAACCTTACGTTGATTTAGGGTCTAGGCATGTAGAAAATATCAGTTCAAATAGAGAAAAAAAAATTAAAACATACCTATATATTATTGTAAAACAAATCTTTTGTAAATTTATATATTTGTAAAATGCACAGATATATAAATGGTATTGTTTTGTAATTTTGATTGCGATTCGATTATGATTATTTGTTAATCATAAGAAACTTCAATTTTAATTATTTGTCTTTTTATGATTGTGTTGCGATTCAGATGTGGTTTTGATTATGAACGTGACCATGTTTGTGATGTAATTTTGATTGCGATTGCGATTATGATTATGATTGTTAATCATAAGAGACTTCAATTTTGATTATTTGTCTTATTATGATTGTGTTGCGATTCAGATGTGGTTTTGATCCTGAACGTGACCATGTTTGTGATGTAATTTTGATTGCGATTGCGATTATGATTATGATTGTTAATCATAAGAGACTTCAATTTTGATTATTTGTCTTATTATGATTGTGTTGCGATTCATATGTGGTTTTGATCCTGAACGTGACCATGTTTGTGATGTAATTTTGATTGCGATTGCGATTATGATTGTTAATCATAAGAAACTTCAATTTTAATTATTTGTCTTTTTATGATTGTGTTGCGATTCAGATGTGGTTTTGATCCTGAACGTGATCATGTTTGTGATTGTGTTTGTGATGTGATTGTGATTGTGATAAACATTATGATTTTGATTTTGACGCGATTGCAATAGCCTGCGTAAACAGACCCTTGTTAGCGCTCGAAACGTCTCTCTTCTTCGCGGGAGACGTTTCGAGCGCTAAAAAGGGTCTGTTTATGCAGGCTACGATTGCAATTGTGGTTGTGATTATAATTTTGATGATGATGTGATTGCGATTTTCAGTATTGATATACCCTTTCCGAGAAACTTTGTCACCCGTGAAGTGAAAAGCCTTCAAGCTAATAACTGATCCATGATCCTTTGCGCCACTAGCTTGTGTGCTTTTCAAGGATGACAAACTTTCTCGGAAAGCGTGTATAGTGAAAGCATGAATGGTATGATAATACCACAAAAATAAATGATATTAACAACATTAATATTGATCATGATACCACAAAAATAAATGATATTAACAACATTAATATTGATCATGATGTTGATTACGATAAATCAATCAGGAGAAATACTGTGTTACGCATAAACTTTGAATCAAGCTTTTAGTTATCTCACCAGTGTCCGCCATATACTAATGCTTTTAAAACGTATTTAGAAATACTTACGCCCCTATGTTTTTGTCTAATCCTATTAGCTTTCGTCGTGTCAATATCACAAAAGAAGAAAAGCTTTTTAGATCATACGAATTATAGAATCTGCAGGAGTAAATGAAGTTCTTAATTACGCGTGAGATCCTGAATTTAGGGTGAATAACACAGATAACATATAACCTCTTCCCCACCCTTTATGCTTTTAAAACGTTTTAGAAATACTTACGCCCCTATGTTTTTATTTAATCCTATTATCACTAAAGAAGAAAAGCTTTCTAGATTATTCGAATTATAGAATCTGCTGGGGTAAATGAAGCCCTTACGTGAGATAGAGTTGCGGCTGCGACGGCAGACAACAGGTGCGCCTCAAGGCACATAAGATATGGACATTGATGAATTAAACTATTAAAACAGGAGTAGATAAAATTTCATAGAATATAGCTTGTTCATTTAAAGGGGCCGATCTGTTTTATTTAAATGCAGCTTGTCTGACTTAAGTATATTTTATTATGCCATATGCATGGTAAAATTTCGACAAACTGAAACGATTATTGGACTTCTTACGTCACACTATCATTGAGGAAGCGCCGTTTTGGATATATATAACTGGAGCCGTAAAAATATTTTAAATGAATAATACAACAATTATATTGAATTCGGCTTTCGTATGAAAATTATGCAAACCTAAATTATGCACCCTACGGGTTCGGCAGATAACACCCTCCTTGGTTTGCATAATTTTTCATATCATACTCAGTCACATCCACTAATTCAGTGCTTAGTATCTCAACACTAACGCCCGTGTTCTTGACAAAAATAAGAAGCAGAAACACGTTATTACAGCTATTCTAGGATCTTGGAATGATAATAATGATAATAATATAACGTTAATTCTTAGATACGCATATCTGAACTCTATGCGTTTACAATGTTAATTGAATTGTTTGTAATAATGAATAAATGACTGCTATAGCGAAAAATAATTTTCAAAAAGAAAAGTCTTCAGTTTGGTTTTGAATGACCTACTTCACATCGTCTTTCGCCTATAACAACCCTTTTGAAATAGGTGTTAAGTGAAAGAGCGGAATAGGAAATGCACAATGAAGATATACAATCCGGCCGAATTTAAAGCCCCTCTTGCATCCAAGATGCATTGCGCGCTTCGATGATTTTCTCACATACGGAAAATACCAATTTTTGTGTAGAATAGCAAAATCTTATAGAATCCGTTTCCATCGCTAGTTAAAAGAGTTAATTTTCATAATTTCTTTTTATAATCGTATAATTTAATATCTAATTAAGCTTTCTGGGATAATATTTTAGTCGTTCCGACCTTTTTTATACATATTTTTGATCTAAATGGCGACCCGACGTCGTTGAAGGCCTCGTCTTCCCGGGCGACCCAAGTCCCTTAGACTCTTAGACTCAGAAGCTCTGTGTTCGACCTATTCAGGGAGAGAAAAATCGCACTTGGCTTCGAAAGAACCACCGATAATGTATTTATGGAAGTCCTACTGAATCGTGTCAACGTTGATACAAGGAATGAAGACTCAACTGCTGTTACAACCCGAAATGTGTTTGTCATAGTGAAATGGATTTTTAAACAACACTCGGCAAAGCTATCAAAATTAAACAGTATATTATTGAATGTATTAATGTTTATGTAAACATTTTTTGAACCGTATGCATTCACGTCGTCATCCTGACCTTCTATAGTAATATCCATGGACGTTAACGTTTCGGATTCCATGCATAATATCATGTTTTAGTACACGAAACCACAAACACTTCGAAGTCTTCGAGCTTGACAGCCTGAATCGAACAACAACCCGCGGGATCGGTTTTCTAACCAATTAGAAAGCGACTTTTAACAATAGATATTTTCAAAACATAAACAAACGGCTGCAATGCACCTTGGATGCAAGAGGGCCTTTAATGATCCATAAATGTTGAAAAATATATTAACACTATTAATTAATTTAAAATTCATAATTCGATGATATGTGCCATTCTTATTCAATGGATTTGAGATGAAAACGGTTAAATGTTTAGCTTTAAAGCTCAAATATTTGATATTTGGTATTAAATGTTATAAATATTAAAGGCCCACTTTTGCCCTTGATGCCGTTTGTTTGTTTGTTTTTTTTTTTTTTCAAACCTTGAAGACACTTATGTACGGCCATCTTGAGCTATTTAAATTGTATTGATCACTATAAAATATATCAAAAATCGTTTAATATTTTCGATATAGTATTTAGTATAATTAATTCATGTTTTGTCTACAAAAATAAATGAAAAAATAATATTCCAACCACTGACCAATAGCTAGTCCCCAAAATGGCGCAGGACTATTGTAAGTGTCTAAGTACGATCCAATCGATATCCAATCGATATCCCGCAAAGCGATTTCACCAAAATTGTACTTTTTTCATGATAAGTTTAAAACTAATCAGCTGTTTGAACTGAAATATCCAAATATCATTATATTTCAAAATATTAATTATCGAAATCTACTGAAATGTAATAATTGAAGTGTTTTCAATCAGTACTAAACGTTATTGTTGATGCTGCTTTTAATTTGTTTATGTCAGTAATTCTTATGCTGCATGCAGAGAATTTTACTCTAATGAAATACTGATTAATTCCTTTCATCTAGAAATTTCCAACGAAATTGTCTTTGTTATATAAGTCTAGTACTTTCTGCAATAAAACATTTATAATGAAAATGAAAAGATATAACTGCATGTAATCCCAAAACAATCTCACTTAAAACGTTGACCAAATTGATATAAGACTGTTTTCTAGCAATAATAAATGAAAACAAGTGAAGTATCATTTACGTTAAGAACCAAATAAGGAGACACGAAATAATGTACTACACAAGTGTTTGAATAATATAGTTACTCAAATAAGTGAGGAAATAGTCACAGTTTTGTGGATAACAGTTACGCAACCAGAATTGAGTAAACTGTGCAATTTATTGACTGTTTGAGTTAAAACCTAAGTCTTCTTTATTTTCTTTCTTAATCCTTTTCCCTTTTTCCTTCCTTCCTTCCTTCCTTCCTTCCTTCCTTCCTTCCTTCCTTCCTTCCTCGCTCCCTTCCTTCCTTTTTTTTATTCTTCCTTTCCTTTCTACCAATATTTTGCATTTTGCGCCTACTGAAAAAGTATAACAGGTTTATGAAAGATTTATCTCATTGACGAGATGTGGAGATATATATTGGCTTTACAAGAATATCAAATATTCTAGAATTTTCAGAACGGCTCGATCAAATGAAAAAAACACATTAGAGTCGTTCATCTCATGCCGTCTCAATAATTCGTATTTCATTTAGATTTTTCAATATTTGGGCTAGAGATAAGCAGGGTGCTTCATTAATTATTTTCCATGCCTAATTTGTTTTTACTCGTTCATTAATGTATTGGTGAAAATTCATAAAGGCAGTACACATTGCTAAAGAAATTGCGCGCATGCTGTGTGCAGCTATAAAGCACGCGGGGTTGTCAGAACACAAGACGGAAGTGTTAAGGGAAGCTTGACGCAAAGCGGAGTGCTTCTCAACACTTCTTGAGTGCTCTGACAATCCCTAAGTGCTTTATAACTGCATACAGCACAGAAAGAAATTTTTCTATGTTTTATTTTTTTATAAAATACAAATTAATCAACATGCAAACGCGCGTGCTGTGTGCTCTCATAAAGCACGCGCCTCAACTAATCAAAATGAGAGATTTTTAATAGTTATTTTATAAAGTTCTTTTGTTCGTGCTTGATAAAGTACTTACTAGTAAGAGCCCTTAACAGACATGACTTCAATTCAGATTATAATATTGAGATTCGTGATTAATTTACCCTTAACTGAACCGCTGCGATATTTGACCACCGACGCATGCGCACTTCCAACACGTGATAGGGAAACAACAGCCCAAATTGCAGTCGCTCGAATAAAACTTGAAAAATATATATCGTAAAAGCACAGAATATGAAAAATAACTTCAGAAAACAAATAAATAATAAATAAGGAAGAACAATGAGTTAAATTTTTGGTTGTCAGTAAATGTTAGGATGTTCAATATTCAAATGGTTTTAAAACTGTATCATAGAAAGAGTATTTTTGATGGCAACGATAAAAGCCGACACGGCGCGCAATGCATCGTGGTTGAGACGGCTCATTTAAATATACTATAGCTAACAAAATGAAAATGATAATCTGAAAAAGACAACAAAGACTTATTTTGATATGAAATTGCAATAAACAAGATATAAGAAAGAGAAATTAACGATTGCTAAACACCATATAGAAATGTATTATTAATTGAGGAATTGAAAAAACAATCGTGTTGGTACAATTTGGTACCTAGACATAACAATCCAGCAAAAAAAATATCAAGCCTTTAAAGTTTTAAAGTTATTAAGATAAAACGTTTAGAGAATATATGTTTGTTATGGCATTCTCTTTTGAATTCTGGAATTCATTTTGTGTTATCTTTAAATCGTTTTTTAAAATGGTCACGTGGCCACATCCTGCAAAAGGTCTATTTATAGACACAAAACACAAAACGTCTGAAGCAAAATATGATAATAAAAGAGTTAAAGTCCGGTATAGAAATAGAAGGAAACAATGGAATTAGAGATCATTATATTATATTCACTCAATTGCTGTTTTTTATGTTTTTCTCGCAGTCCTCTTTTCGAAAGCGTGAAACATAATTACTTTGAACTGGAGAATATAGCTTTTGGTAACAATTTATTTCCAATGCTGTTCTAAAGTAACTATAAAGCATTAAAATGCGGCGCTTATTCGAGGGCGGTGCTTATTCGAGTAAAATACGGTAAAGGACATTAATTTAATACTATCAATTAGTGTTTTTTTCTTTCTCGCAGGTTTCGCGGTAAATTCAATCTACTCATTAGTTCAGTGTTTTTGCTCTAACATAAACAGCAACAAAAACTTGACTAAAAAGCATTTCATGAAGAGCACAAATACTTTATGCATGAAATAAAATATAAATAGTTATTGCATATGTAATAGTTCTTATTTAGTGTCTATTAGTCACTATCAAAGATAAGTAAGGTTGTAATGAGGTATTGTTTCCTTTTGTATTTGATGTTTCTGGTTGAGTGATAGTAACTAAATAGTCACTAAACAGAGACTATTAGAGTGATTTTCATCAGTTTGACCGTGAGAGAAAAACGACTATTTAGTACGTACTTGTTGGAAAAGAACAACAGAAAACAATAGATTCAGAGTGTAGTAACAACTATTAGTTTGCCAATTCTTTCACGGTCATATGAAAATAATTCTAGTTAGTAAATATTGTTCTTTGTTCATGTTTTTAGTGTTTTAGCTCTAATCGGAGTATAGCGAATAAAATGTTTCCTGTTTGTTGTTTTTCCTGTTTGTTTTGTTTTGGTTATGACAAACGTTTAAAACAGGTGTATTTTGTGGTTTATTTTAGAGAGTTGCATTCAATAACTATTTTGAATGCGTACGTAGCGGCCCATGATATGTGGTTTAAGGAAAAAACTTGAACCATTTTAGAATGAACGAACTCTGGTTCACATTATGTCAGTAAATCAAAGATATCTCATCTCAACGCTAAATGTATTTAATTCAATATATATGTGATAATTTTTCAATAAGTATTAAAAGGTTTTGCAGTACATAATTGTATGAACTTGAACGAAATATTAAAGTAATGCACGACCACGATCACATTATCACGTGAAAATGGTTTTTGATTTTTTTGTTCTAATAATTAATACCGCTATTTTTCTTGTATTTTTTTTTATGTCATAACTGTGGTCATTGTTTAGTTTTGGTTGGCCGGGAGGTTATTTAATTATTTGGGGGCTGTGCTTCTGGCTTTTAAGTTAATTGGTTCAAGCCATATATGCAAATACTTAATTTATTTGATTCTTTTTTCTTTTTTTTTCTTTTTTCCCCCTTTTTTTTTTACGGTGAAGTCTACTTTTTTTAAAGTCACCTTGGCTTTTGATGGTTTTTGACATCCAATCTTACTTCAGATTTTTTTTCTCTTAAAAAAATTATACATACATACATATACATACAAACTTTATCAGTAAGGTGGGTAGACAAATTCAGTAAACATTTATAGAAAATATTAGAAATTCAACTTTAATAAATTACTGAACTTAGAACTGAATATATAGCTAAAGGCCCGGGCAAACAACATCCTTCAACATCCGGTCCGTTCCGATTTTGTTGAAACCGTTTGCCCCCCTCCCCCCCCCCCCCCCCCCCCCCCCCCCATTTCAACATTTTTGAAACCGTTTGTCTCCCTACGTGCAACATCGTTCAACAACCATTCTACAGCTTTCAACCAAATCGAACCAATGTTGAAGCAAATGTTGAAGCCGTTTGCCCGGGTCTTTAACAGTCTACATTAATTCTACATGTAATATAATTTTGAGATTGAAAATAAAAGCTAATAGAATCTTTGAAATTATTAAAATGTTCTCAACTAAGATTCAATTTTGTCTATCTTTTTTTTCTGGTTATTTATGTTAACCCAACTTTCAGATTGTCCATTACTTGCCACAAATGTGGGCGAATTTCTCCGTCGGCTTAATGAGTTAAAAACGTGAGATTATTTGAAATTAGCGAAAAAAGATTACGAAAATGCTATTAAGAGATTAGTATCAATGCATTCACAGAAAAGATCAAAGATTTGGCCCGAATATTTACAAAACGGTATTTGTTTTAGACAAGAAATCCCCGCCAACATTTAAGTCTTACTGTCATGAATAATATGGAGAAAATACTTAACACTTAGAAATTAATAATTCACATCTAAGAAAGAGATTATCGTAATTGAAATTATTTCGGCATAATTTTTACACCGATGTACATTCGAAATGTGTTTTTCTTTTGTTTATTTGGTTATTTTAATCACGTTCGCGCGAAAGCACGCCAACGTCCAGCCACAATGTAACACATATTCGTATTCCTATTAAAGGTTTGGTTTCCAATACATAGACTTTAAGACTAATTCAGAGAAAAGCCAATCAATTAATTTAACCTCAGAGTGACTTAAACAACAGAAAGGTGCTAAAAAGCCTTTTTGTATAGGGCTGTTTTCTTTTTCCCGCCAAATTCACCCTTCATATAAATAGTCAATTTGACGGGTCAGTGTGAGACGCGTGCGGTCAAGTCTCCTACTCTAGTGTGTTTTTGTTATAGTAAGATCTCTTAGCATATCTCAACAAAAAGTCAAATCCCAATAAAATTACCTAAACAAACCGTCATAGCCAAAGCAAACTAGAAAAATGTAAGAATTAAAAAAACGCCGTTTTTAATGTCGCATAAAAAACATGAAAACCACAACAGATAACATGTCGTCCAACGAAAGTAACCTGCTGTTATTTATGCTTACTTTCTTACTTTCTTACTTAACTTATTTATTAATCTACAACCCTAAGCAATTGTCATGAGCGTTTAGATATTCCCTTTGGGCGATTTTAGAGGTTTATTTCGACTGTTCTAGAGAACATTGCCCATTGCTTGATATCAACTCCCGAATCAAATAAAAACAAACATGAATATTTATTCACTCTTGAAAATAAGTGTCAAGCTTTTTTAAAAAAATACAAAGTAATAGTGAAAAGCGAAACGCTATAATAGTAGTCTCGACGCTTGTATTTTTTCCATTACCTCAATATATATAACACTTGAAAACAGTTTGATTAACAGCGAGCAACGGAAATGAAAAGCGGAGTCAGACTGCTGAGACGTGGTTGTACTTCTTTACTAGAAATTTTTAACCAGCCATATTATTCTCGAATGTTCGATGCGATTGATTCTAACTTTAGAAGTAAACCTCAATTGGTTTTAATATATTTGTGAGTGAAAAGGAATTCAGCCCAATATGAGATATAATCAGTTCTGTTTGTAGGTACTTCCCAATAAACTCAAGAGCGGATTGAAAACATTCGGTTTAATTAGCTTCGTAATGAATAAAATATCGATGATTTACGATCGAAAGCATTCGTTGAGAATATCACTGGATACATTGCAGTGTACGATAACAAGGAAAACTACGAGTGTTTAATATCAAAAAACACAATAAAAGCGAATATTTTTTTCCACTTTGCATTATCTTATATCCTAGCTACTGTTACAATGACCAGCACTTGGCATGATGAATAAGACCCCACAGTAATTACAAATATTGACAAGAATAAATCGTTTTCAAAATGGCGATAAATATCACATAGTTGCGTGGTTAGTTGTCGTGATATCGCCCTTACTATCGGATATCCTTCTTAAAGCCCGTACGTACACAATAAATAGATATGCGAGATATATGTTTAGTATGTATGTATGTATGTATGTATGTATCTACATATACATGCTAGTGAACATAATTATTAATTTCCGGAACAATACTGGCTACCCGTACCGTTGTTTAATACAATAAATAACCGAGTGAGAGAGTCAAACGTTTCTTTGTGGTACGGCCGTTCGTTTATTCATTTTTAGCCGGATCACTTTTCAATATTTTCGATTTAGCACCTTAGTTTACACAAAGGGATGCCACAAAACACAAATATTGCAAGCGCGGTGGACAAGCACTATTATTTATGAACGAAAATATAACTACTTACACAACCAAAACTAGAATTTGCGGAACAAATTACAAAAACTACGTACGAGTTTTCTTAGTTACATGAATTCGCTTTTGTGAATCGTAAATTTAGCTGTTCAAGAGCTACATGTTCAAGAGCTACACTTTGAAGAATTTAAATCATTTGTGTTGATACTTACATAGATCGAGCCAAACCGTTTCCCAGATAGCATCAAAGGAGGATCTAGTGAAATCTTCCCGGATGATGGATCATCTCCTGTCGGTATATTTGTATCCCCGTGTTCTTTTCCAAAAGGTAAGAGCGAGAGTGATACTACTTGACAAGATGTACTCCATAATGCGGAAAACAGGACGAGAATATTGAAAAATCCTAGCGCATTCATCCCAACTCAGTGACCATTGTGGGGTTATGAATAGGTATATTGAAAAGTTTCTGAAATTTCGAGCTTCTTTGAAATTGAGTTCCAAATAATTAAGACCACTTTCCCGGTCGCTGTGCTAATTTCAATTGAATATACCGAAGTACATAACTCTAATATGTATATAATGAATTATTCTTCGTATTTGATGGTGGCTTATGACGTCAGAACTTTCCCCCCTTCAAGGTCATAGATTGGCTTTGAGAGTTTTACAGCATGTCGTAATATTTCGTAAGCTACCTGTCATCATTTTTGTCGGGTTAGTATTAGAGCAAATATTTTACTAGATTTACGCTGAATAATTTGATGCTTTTGAGCAAGTATATTGACTAATTGACATGCAAAAGTTCTATGGAAAATATTGAAAAATTAATTATCTTTGCCAATCTTTGCCCTCCTGAATATAACACCTCCCGTAGAAGCTTTAAAATCGCACAATAGTGAAAACACAATTTTCGGAATGTGAAACAAAAAGGTATTCATTCTCATTTGTCAAGGATATATAGACCCCACTGAGCGGTTCATCCACAATGCTGAGTTCTATACAAATATTGTTTTAATTGAAAAAGCTCTTCACAACAACGAAGTATTACATATGGAAATATCTAATTTACAAAAAACTTCCAAGAAAATGTTTCAAACCTGTCCTAACTTTCAAAGTCACTCATATTCTAAAGGGTAAAAAGGAACACTTTTAACGGATATTTTAAGAAAAATATTCTCAATTAAGTTGAAAATAGATGCTAGAAGCTGACAGTGTTGCTTGGGCTATTAAGAAGACTTACTTCCTGCATGTTTTTTGTCACCTATGAGTTTCTATTCTATAATGAACATTACGATGTTGAATGAATTGATTTAAAGATATCAAAAAGAACCGGCTAAACATAGTAATGTTATTTTTATACTCTACTCATGATTGGCATTCCACTGGTAAATATTAGGAGAGAGAGATTTAATTGACATTGAAAGGAAGCGTTTTTGATAACGGGAAACAATAGGAATAACGGCTTTATATTTGGCAAGTTAAAAGAAAATAACTTAAGCATTTCCTGCTCGTCTGCTTTTAATTTAAACTGAAGCAAAGGTTTTATTTACTTTTACGAAAAACTGAATAAAACAAATGTTCTTTCTACTTTAGAGTTTGCTTGGAAAATGTGAACGTTATTCGAGAAAATGCTTTTGTGCATGCAGTAGAGCTTTTTACAAAAAAGATTTTATTCTATTGTTTTATATTAGCTAAGATCCCTCATTTTTAATCATCAATTAAAATGCATGTTTTTTTCTCAAACTGACATGAAACATTGCCGAAACTAACCGAAGCCGACATATTCAATACTAAGTAGCGATGGAGTTTTTTATTTTCTTGTTTTTCTTATTATTTTCTTATTAGTTTCTTCCTGTATACAAGTACACTTGTTTATTATATGAATTAGAGGAAATAAGAACGAATTTTAAAATAAAATTTGTAAAAATGGGAGATGCTCGACAATTATTATGCAATACTCTTTTTTCAAATTGGCTAACAATTTGAATACGTTAATGAAGGCTTTTTAAGACCATGGGTTAGTTTGTCACCTCTACAAAACGTCTATAATATCCTTTGGCGTGACACAACATCGGCAAGATAATAGAGTACAATACTATTAGTTTCATAGTGACGACACCTCGCCAGCTACAAATTAAACGGTAAAGACCTCAGTGTTTCCATTAGATCCTCTGTAAACCAATTAAATTTTTCAGCTCGTTTTCCTCATGCTGAGGTTTTGATGCTAAGTTGTTCTTTTTTTTTACTTTTTTCACAAGTACTGTTGCAAAACTAAATTAAACATTCTCTTCAGATAATGCCGATGAAAAACTAATTTTTCAGTGGCATATTCCCGCTAAGTTTTCAATTCTTTACCTCCGTTATCAATTAAAAACATGCACATCAATTTTCTTGAGGATTTCTACTCTTCTTATCACGTAAACACGCAAGAAATACGACGTTAGTTCATCATAACCTCTTGCTAAAAACTTATATTTCCACAGCAGACCCGTAATGTTTTCCGTAACGTCAAACACATCAAATTCAAGGACTTTCCAATGAAGCTGCACTCATAAACAAGGTCAAAAACCGTTCATAGTTCTTCAAAAGGCTGCAATGAACATCTGGTATTTGCATAAAAAATATAAATTAGAAATTATGCTTTCCTAATCATTTTCCGTAAGGAATTCTAAACGTTGTCGTACGAACTTGCAAATATTTTCAAAGCCTTTTGTCTGGAGTTTCATTATCAACCAAACGAGACGCATATCAATATTTCTGTGATGATTTTGTGCTTGAGATGTCCTCAAAAACACGGGCAAAATGATTCGAGGGTCTTACAAGAGCACTCCAAAACCTCTTGCATATTAAAAACCCAATTTCACAATTAAAGTCCTTATACATTTTCAGATCATCCATCATCTCTAAAAGATATTAAGCGCGTAACGATTTTCAGATTTAGACGCTCTCGTCAATGCGCGCAAAAATGAACTAAATCTCCTAGGGAGAACGTTTGTCATTTAATGATATGCACATTGTATTTTTTTCTCCTTGATTATTTTTCTGGATCAAGAATTGCGAGTTATTTGTAAGCTTTCCAAAACCTGTAAAATAAAGCAAGCCCCACTATACGTTTTTGAAACATTTTGTGTGTCAGGATGATTCTCATGTCTGTTAAGTGCGTACATTGCTTTTATAACTTGATTATTTTCAAGAATTAGCTAGGCTCAAGAATTGCGAATAATTTGTAAGCTTTCCAAAACCTGTAACGTCTCAAAAATAAATTCAATTCCCCGCAAGCCCCGCCCACTACGTTTTTCAAACTTTCGTCACCATATTGCACGTTTTTGTGTGATGTTTTCATGTCTGATAAGTCTGATAAACCGCTTACTTCACGAGACGTGAGTGTCATTATGATCTGCAAGTTTTTCTTTTTTTTTTGCGGATTACCATATATCATGACATTGTCGCTTGCTTGTGACACAGGTAGCGGGCGCGTTATAAAGGAAAGTATGTCACAGTCTGTTTCGAAATCTGCTCGTTGAGTTGGAGTGGATTAAATGTGATCAGTTCAGTATTCTTCTTCTTCTTCTTCTTCTTCTTCTTCTTCTTCTTCTTCTTATTATTAATAATAACGCATATTCGGCAGTATTAAAATGAAATCGATGTCGAAAAGCAGTCAGGTTGATGAGTTTCTTAATGTGTAATAAAATAGAAATCAACAGTATAGAGTGCAAGTAATATATATCCGTGAAATACAAAACTTATGATATACTGAAATAGTGCTACAATAAACAATATGAAACACTAGAATCGAGCAAAAATTGTATAATTTTAGTATTTACTAATGTTTCACGCATATACTATTTACACTCTACCACGTTCAAGTTCAAATGTTTCTAGAAAATATTGTTTTTATAAAAATCGATGTTTTTAAAATGTTGCCGGAAAAACAGTCTGATTGTTGACGTCTGAATTGAAAAAATTGGTCATTAACAGTAGCTCGTTAAAGTTATAATGTTTCTTTAAATGAAAATATTCAAAATTTAAATATATTTTTTTTATATAAATAAACATATCAGTTTTATTCAAAAATGTCGAAAAGCAGTCAAATTTGATGAGTTGTAAATGTGAGTAATAAAATAGAAACAACGACACAAATAATTACTCACCAACAGTACATGTCCAAAGTTATAACGTTTCTTTAAATAAAAAGATTAAAAATTTAAAAACAAATTTATAAACGAACACAGTTGCGAAAAGCAGTCAGATTGATGAGTTGTAAATGTCAGGCTAAGGGGCTGTTTACATGAAAGCGAGTTGTCCCTGCTAGCCGGGATAACTCTTTTGTTTTGTTTCCCCCGGGGGACTCAAAACAATAGAGTTATCCCGGCTAGCAGGAACAACTCGCCTTCATAGAAGCAGCCCCTAATAAAATAGAAAAAACGACACAGATTAGTCATCAATATTACGTATACGACGTTCAAGTCTTAATGTTTCTTCAAATGAAAATATTCAAAATTTGAATATGTTTTTTAACAAATAAATATATCAGTTTTTTTCAAAATATTCCCACAAGCATAAGCACATCAAAATGGTTCAGTTCATTATTGTGCAAACTAAAATATTTTAATATATTTTATATGTTTTAATATATTTGTTTACTACTAGCTAAAAAGTAGTAGACAAACGAAAATAATAATAAAATAATATTAATATAATAAAGGCATCAGGAAAGGTTTTGAAAAAGGGGATAAATAAGTAGAACTTGAACATGATAAAATGATGCTAGCGTATCTATTTACTTTCAACCGCAAATGACGCATTTACAGTGAAGTAGCTAAATTTGTTTTGAATGAATTACCAGTTTGTTTATTCATTGATGAATTCACTGACGATATCTGAATGATAACAAAACGTTTTTTTATTTTTTTGGCGAGAGATAAGGTCAGCTTAGATACCATGTCCAGTCTGTAACTAAAAAAACTAGATTGCCACACCATTATAAGAATATATAACGAGTAAATATAAAGCGATAAAGTTATTTAATTCAGAGACAATATAATTGCGAAATAACCAATAACGTTAAGATGAATTGTTAGTCAGTTGACTGTATTTACTTCGATTTTTTTCGATTCTTTTCAGCTAAAATATGCAATAATTTTATATAATAGTGATTTAAGAGTCTTTAATATAAAGATTGACACATAAGCGAAAGTGCTCAAATTTTCAACTATATTGACTGGCTGAATTAACGGCGGTGTACGTGTCAGTGATCATAAAAGTGCGAAAAACTAGGAGTTGTTTACAAGGGTTCGGGTTATTATAGAAACTCTTGACACTCTGAATAATATGAGCAAGATTTACGACGATCCAACCGCAGGTGAAATTTTAGAGTCACTTTGCGCATTAATGTCAAATGAACTGAGATCTTTGTGAACAAATTATTACCAATATTAAATTTTTGAAATATGTATGTATTCACAAACTGTTTCAGTAATTATAATAACAAAAATATTTTCAGTGATCATGGGAAACTGAGAACTGAAAAACTACTCTTGTTTGCAGTAACTTTGGAAAAATGTAATTAAGATTTTTATGTAAAAAACTATTAGCAATATTATATTTTTGAAGGTGTTTTTCATTGAACAAATAGATTTTGATCATGAAAAACGGATGAGGAAAATAGATTAAAAAACTCTTCTTGTTCGCAATATTTTTATGTATTTAAATTTAATCTATTAGCAATTATATTTTTTTAATATTTTACTGAAAATCTATTATATTATATTTTTAAATATTTAAATTAAATATAGTAACAAGTGTATTTTTAAATATTTAAATAAAATCTATTAGCAATATCTAATTTTTGAATTTTTTTTTTCAGTAAACAAATTGATTTTGATCATGAAAAACTGAAAAATACGGAAAAATAGATTTAAAAAAATATTCTTGTTCGTAAATTTTTTAAATATTTAAATAAAATCTATCATAGCAAAATTTTTGAATATTTTTGAATAAAATTTATTAGCAATATCTATTTTTTTTCAGTGAACAAATATAGATTTTGATCATGCCGAAACCTGATATTTTAACTATTTAAAAATATGAACAACACAGGCGAAAACAACGATCAACAGTATCTATATTAGTACGATTGTTTTTTCATCAAATTGATCAGTCTGGTTACTTTGAATGTCTGCAGGCGAAAAATGTATTTTTTGCTGGAACCACAATTGGCAGAAAGCGTATATAACGGCGTTATCAAAACCAATGCCAAAAGCTTTGAAATTAGGTGTAAATGATGTGCCAACTAGCAAAAGTGATTGATATATAGCAAATTATTGTTGACTTTCCATTCATGTATTTTATTCTTTTTATTTAAGACTGATTTTCACAATAAAAATCAGTATTTAATAAAGTAAGTATATCCAACATTTTACATTTTGTCTCACCTCAGTTTCAACCCGGGAAAGTGTGCTGAATTTATATTCAATTCGTTTACTTTAGGAAAACATTTAACAGAAACAACAACAGCAACCGTATAGTCTAAAAACGACACAAACAGAAAACGCACAAAACAAAGCGAATTAGAACTAAACAAACAAACAAACAAACAGACAAACAATTTGCTGAATTTTCATTCAATTCGTTTTCTTTAGGAAAAGTTATAAAAATCGAACTAACAACACCACAACAACAGTAACATAGTCTAAAACAAAACAAACAGAAAACTCACAAAACTAAGCGAGTTAGAACTAAATAAACAAACAATCACAAAAAAAACAACATTTACTTGCGAAGGGTAAAAACATTACGTTCTCGATTTCAAATTCAAATCAAATTCAATTCAAATTATTGCACAGTTTTATATTCTTCAATTCTCTTCGGCTTCTCTTTGCACATAATTTTCTATTCTTCCTTCTCTTCTGGTTTCTTGTTTATCGGTGGGCACTAATCAGCTTCCTCAGTTTGTCGAAATATTGGCTTTGATAGAATCTCCGCCTTCGTTTACACACAACCCCATAAACCCCACTAGTACTACTCCGAAATACTCTAAAAGAGATACCAAGGCACCCACATGACTACTTGTGGGAAAGAACGTGAATAGAAATCATAAACCAATTTGAAATACAAACCTGCTAAAGTAATTTATATTAAATATTGATTGTTTTTAAGCATTGAGTTGGAATAATTCTTTTGCCTTAAGCCGTCTAAAGTTACCCCACTAATTATTTCTTAGTTGTTATTTTGAGCTACGCTTAATGATAAAAATATGATTTCTTAACAGCTTTGTCGTAATTCTTTGTGGTTTTAAACTATGTTAGTATAAAGAGGTGACGCAGTTTGTGGGCCCGCCCATTGAGTAAATCTCGTATCTGTAGTGATCGTCATTTATTTTTGAAAAATCCGTAAGAATTACGCCCATTTATCAGTCACGTTTTGAACAAACCACTATATTTTCTTTACTATTTTTAGCATGGTGTAAGTAAACAATTAGTTACCACTTTTATAAAACTAAGAGTAGGAACATCAAAAAGCAGCGCTTTTTATGTAGGTTTTGATCAGCTCCAAAATTCAAAAATCGAACAATTTTGTGTGAATTGCAATTGTCCATTTTTAATTGTTAAAAAACGATCAAAAATGCACTTTGCGAGCAATAATAAAATACATTTTATTGCAAGATATTTCAGTATTTTATCTTATTATCGCTAAATTGTTACCGCGCCGACTTTACTTTGAGTCTTCTATTTTTCTCATGATCGAACAGACTTATCAACGTATTTTTAAGGGGAAACACATGGCAAACATTTGCGCGGAATCGCCAAAACATAATACCCTTGAAGCCAAATATTTGCTAAACAAGCTCGGTGACTCCCATTTTTCTCCAAGCATAGGGATAGCATAGGGATGAATAACTCAAAACCTACAAAATATCACAATTTGAGCGAGTATTACAGGCAGAATCAATTACAGAGGATCAATCACCTTGAACGGTGTTTGCGTGATTTGACTCTGAGTACATTGCTTTACCTTGAGGCGCCACGTTAATGCACGTTATTTTCAACAAATATAACGTGATGTTTTAACATTGCGTGACATTCGATCTTAAATTGTTTCGTGACCTTGTACTTGTGACGTCACAATTATATTTGATAAACTTCTCTTCGGTGTGTTGGTCGACACACGTTTCTATCTACTATCAATATGTTGCGATATTATGTTTATAATATGACATTGTTATAATTCCTTACGTTGAATTTTTCAATCCAACTTTGCGACCACTTTGGTTTTCAATGATTCCCTTAAAAATTACGTCATTGAAGCCATCTTGGATATGTACTCAACAAGTTTTGGTGAAATCTTATTCTAGTTCAAATTTCTTAATATATAGTGACTATTGTTGTTAATTAATCCAACTTTGCGACCACTTTGATTTTCAGTTATTTCCTAACAAATTACGTCATCAGTTGAAGCCATCTTGGATATGTGCTCAGCTAGCACGTTTTTGTGAAATCACATTCTAATGTTAATTCTACTATTCATTATCAACGCTGAATTTTCCATAAGAAGCTAATTTGTTCATCTATCCAACATGCGGCAAATGCTTCTGTTAAGGAAATAGCTTCACGGCAGCCATCTTGGATAGAATTAAATAAAAGGTTCGGATACACTTCAATATCACTGAGTAATACTCACGAGCCAACATGCATGCTCGCGCTTAATTGTTTCTTTTTTCTAATTTTATTTGGTAAAGAATGTTTGAAATGCCACGAAACCATGCATGAGTTTTTGAAAAATAAGAATATTGGATTTTATATAAGCTGTAATAGATTTAATTTTTGTGTGAAAAATGCTCACTTTTTTACTTAAACGTTTTCTCTTCTCGTCCATGACCTTCTACTCCCAGTTAGACGATAATTATCTGAATAGGTTCTTAATGAGGAAGGTACTGCCAGTACTAATTGATGGTTAAAAGTTAATGACCGCCTTTCAATGAAACATTTACTGCTGTTAAGTGCATCCACAAAAACGTGCTAGTAAAAACGTTACATACGCCATACACGCAAAACGAAAATAGATCAGCGTTTTCTTTATTGTCTGAAACAAACAAAGTAAAGAGGTCAATTACAATATTTTTCAAATCGTTTAGAGTCAACCGCGGTACGTCAGTTTTTCAATCGGTTGTGGTTTAAACGGTTTAGACTTCTAATCGTTGCTGGTAATTGTTTAAATACTGATCAGATAGCGAACGTCTTCCCGTCTGCCCGAGAAATAACCAAAGGGCATACGTGAGGCAAAGTGTGTATCTAGAATGTTGTATTTTATACTCAAAAGTCCCGGGGGGGGGGGGGGGGGGGGAGGGGGTACTCCCTTATATTTACTATACGGAGACGTTCCGCCAAAAAGGGTATGGTTTTTTGCCTTGGTGTCTTGAATAGGGTATACAATTTAGCCTTTTTTGCCTTGGCGTCTTGAATAGGGTATACAATTTAGCCTAATTTGTCTTAAATTGCCTTACCTAGGGTATACAATTTCCCCCTTGAGTCTTGGATAGGGTCTACTTTTTACCAATTTGTCTTGAAATAGGGTACATATTTTTAGGATTCTGCTGTCTTAAATAGGGTCAGGGTTTAGAGATACCAGCGGAACGTCCCCGTCAGAAACTGGGTCAAGTACCCCTCATTTTTAACTCGTGGATCGAAGATCCTCGAGTTATTGGGATGGGGCTTTTGAACCGGAAGTGTCACTCACTCACTCACTCACTCACTCACTAGACCGTCAGTGTAAACTTTTGAGCACCAAGATCTCGGTCAGCGTACTTCGAGCACATGGATATTTGATTCGTCTGAAGGAATGATTTCTCGGTCGAAGTAATCGCGAATACTCTCATTTTATGTGCTCACGCCACACGATTCGCAGTAGAATTACACATAAGTTTATGTCGAATGTTTTCGGAAATGGTCACTGTGAATTTTACTAAAGATCATGCAATTTACGAGCGAACTAAGCGAACCAACTTATTATGATCATGATCTAATTTATCGAGATATAAACAGAAGCCACTTTTTATCCATCCTTTCATGCTATGGAATGGATTCACAACCAGTTACAAAGGACGAAGCTGTTACTACTGGATATTTAACAGTATTGCCGGTAAGCATTCTTAGAGAGTACGATACACACTAGAAGTGAAGACAACAACAGTCTAATACTTTAGTGATGTTTTAGGGTAAATATATTGCTTATTGTAATTATTTCTTTTATATTTTTGATTAAAATAACCAGTTTATCTGTCAATAGTTTAATTTTATCGACTACTATTAATTCGTAGATCAGCGATTGAAACTCCGCGAAATCCGTGGTATCCGCGAAGTCAAAATGCCGGGCGATTGCCGAGCTCTTAGCTTCTTGCACAGAACAACAAACTTATTCGCAAAACTTTTGAGTTTTAAAAATCGCTTCACCCTATTATCTAGCAGTTCAACTTAACGATCTATGTGTATGTAGATGAAAGTAATATTTCTTTCTTTACAATATGTCAGATAACGTGATAGGTTTTAAACGTGATAGGTTTTAAACCTCCAGGTCGAGCTCGACAACAACAACTATAAACAGCTGAAACGGCCTCTCTGAAAACTACACCCAACAGCCCAAATCGCTTCAAATATAACACCAATTGCTTCAATGACTATCTATTTTGCTTTTTCTGGCGTTTATTTTGCAAGAACAACTTAATAACACTGTTTCTTAGACACTCTTTGAACTCGCATGTATCTCTGCACGAACCGAACTGAGATCGAACCAGGTAAAAATCAGACTTGTCAGCAGATTACGGACTGAGGGAACGACGGACCGTAAGGGAAACGGACGACAACCAAAAAAATACAAATAATTAAAACAACAACATTGAATACTTATTTTTCGCTTCAAATCATCTCAAGCTAATCCGAGAAAAATCCGAGCCCAAGTTCAAGCAGATATGCGTCTAGTTTAAATAAAACCTACATAGTCAACATTAAAAGTGGTCTAAACTGTAAGCGCTTTCAAAATGTTCTAACAATGATCCACGAGTTGGCCATAGGTGGCCTTTGATTACTCTGTTTTGTTGCTTTGTTGGGGTAGAAGGCTTTATCAGTTATTTTTATCTGTGCGTATTTTTTAGGCGATCGATCGTTTTAAAAGCCCCCAGCCGCCGATCACCCCTACCACTTGGACAAAGGGAGTGCCCCCCCCCCCCCCCCCCCCCCGCAAGGTATGGAGATTAATGAAATGGTTAAACAATTGACAAACATCGATTATTTACATGTGCTCTGTAAAGCTGTATTTACAGGATGGGATATTACCTTTAAAACACGAAGCTTTCAAATAAAATTGTGTGTATATGTTGTATAGACCAAATCGGTTGCTATGTTACTTTTATTCAGAAAATAAGACAGAAAAGAATCTTATTTCCAAAATTTGAATTGGGTGGAAACATACCATAGCAACGCGTTAGCCGATTTGATCTATTCGGATTCAAGATTATGTTTTCAATTTTTATATTTATATTATAATATTTTTGATGTTGTTAAATTTGTAACACTGATTTATTGATTTCAGATGATGTCGCTTTACCTGAACTGCCACTTTTGGTGATTTGAAATGCGTAATTAAAAAGGAGCAAAATTCATCTATTTAACTTGACATTTGAACGACTCTGCGCCGTCTTGTCTAGCTAGAAATCAAGATAATGTATAGTTGCTGTGAACCATCACTGTGAATTACTGGCATGCGGTCGGTCGGTACATTTGTGGTATAGCTGTATCAGATGTGAACTGCCTCTTTTATGTGATTTGGAATATATAAAAAGGAGCGAAAACCTCCTAAACTTGACATTCAAACGACTCTGGGCTGCGCCGTATAGTCTAGCTAGAAATGAAGATAATCTATTGCTGCCATACTCTATCACTCTGAATTACTGGCATGCGGTCGGTCGGTACATTTGTGGTATAGCTGTATCAGATGTGAACTGCCCCTTTTTGATGATTTGGAATACATCATGCTCAGGGGGCTCACGGTACGTTATTTTTGGAAGCTTTATAGGGGGTTGTGACAAATTGCATGCAGCTTTATAGGGGTTAAGTAATAAACTGGACAAAATATAGGGGGATTGTGATATTTTTGTCAACCAGGAACGGGGGTTGGGAAATATTTGGAAAAGGCAACAGGTTATTTGTCCGACCTCCAACCGCCCCCCCCCCCCCTCCCCCCCCCCCCCATACACTTATAAATGAAAGTCGGTCCCCTTAAACATCTATGATTACGACTCTAGATATGCAGTTAAATCTAGCTAGAAATGAAAATAAAAGGTGTCACATAAACAATAATGTTGCATAATTGAAAATTCAGTTGTGGTAGCTTTATCAAAAAATAATAATATAAAAATGCGGCGAAAGTCCGATCTTAAACATGATAACGTACGACTACGTTTAGTCTAGCTAAACATAAAGACAATAGTACCACATAACTAATCATTTTAGATATCTCGATCTTGCATAATATAATGGAAATGTGTCATAGTTCAGGTCTCTGACCTGTTACTTCGTCTCATAAATTCACGGAAACAAAATTTAGCTAAAATATTATAATTGAGCACTTATAGGATTATAGCGCTAGTGGAAAAGATCCAAATGGATGTAAAAGAAAAAAAAAATTATAAATGGGAATTGAAATTGGCTGCTTTTGAGTAGAGTGATTTGACCAAATATGACACAGCCTTTTTTTCAGTCAAATATGGCACAGCCTTTTTTAGCCAAATATGGCACAGCCTTTTCTTTCAGTCAAATATGGCACAGCCTTTTTTTCAGTCAAATATGACAAATCCTTATTCCAGTCAAATACGACACGGATCTTTTTCCAGTCAAATATAGCACAGCCTTTTTTCCAGTCAAATATGG
Organism: Metridium senile; assembly: GCA_949775045.1. Lineage (NCBI taxonomy): Eukaryota > Metazoa > Cnidaria > Anthozoa > Actiniaria > Metridiidae > Metridium > Metridium senile. Next base: position 8,004,897 of record OX459099.1, on the reverse strand, counting down.
CACAGCCTTTTTTAGCCAAATATGGCACAGCCTTTTCTTTCAGTCAAATATGGCACAGCCTTTTTTTCAGTCAAATATGACAAATCCTTATTCCAGTCAAATACGACACGGATCTTTTTCCAGTCAAATATAGCACAGCCTTTTTTCCAGTCAAATATGGCACAGCCTTTTTTCATTCAAATATGGCACAGCCCTTTTTCAGTCAAATATGGTACAACTTTTTTTCAGTCAAATATGATATGGCACAGCCTTTTTCAGTCAAATATGGCACAGCCTTGTTCCGTCAATTTTTCAGACATCAAAGATGGCACATGGCTGTGCGTTGTAGTGCTGCATTGTTTCCATTTTAATAGTTTTTTTTTTTTTAAGTTTATTTATGGCTGTAATGCAACACAGGATTCCAAAAATCTGATTTACCCCAAAAACCCAAACGCCTGTTTTGCTAGCTAGCCTGCGTAGCGCCTCTCCCCTCCCAAATAACCCCTACATACACCCATTTCAATTAACGTTGTCCATCTGAAATGGTTGATCTGAGACCGATAGGAATTGTGGGAGCTCGTTAAACTGCAAGTGCACTATTGTAATCACGCTCGAATATTAATGTTTACTTCTGAAATACTGTTATCTGTAATTCAGCACCATTCAAGTGTGATTACAACAATGTATTTGGAATTTAATGAACTCCCACAATTCCTATCGGTCTCAGATCAACTATTCCAGATGGACAACGTTAATTGAAATAGGTGTATACAATATCACTGCGTTATAATTACTGGTTTTGGGGTCAAAAGTTGGATCCATCCGGTTTACACATTTATTTGAGTTACATACCACATGAATCTTTTGTTTTTGTTTTTGTTTGGTTTTGCTCGCTTTTTTATTCTTGTTTTTTTTTTTGCAGGGTGTGATTGTGAATGCATTACTTACTATCTTGTACTATTATAAGCCGTCAGTCATGGTTTTTTTTTAGTGCGCCATGGAATTAAGAGGATTGGTACTAGAAAAGACCTCTTATCGTCTTATCAGATCACAGTTGATTGAATACAATCTCATATCACGTTCAAAACTAAAAAATGATGAGGGACGTCTATGAGGAGGGAGGGGTCGGAAAGAGGCATCTACACTGAATACGTACGATGCAATAGACCTCTTTACCTATGTATGAAAATTGAACATTTCAGATCACGTGTCATTCCCTTGAGAATTGTTCTTTTATGATGAACGTGTTATATCATTTCACATCAGTTAAAGAAACAATTCCCAAGGGTAGCATCTGAAATAGTCTGAAATGGGACAATAAACAAGGAAGGTAAAGGAGTCTATTGTACAGAGTTTTAGGAAAAGGTCATTTTTTGTTAATTACTTATATAGATTGATTGATTATTTCATCGCTCAGCTATTCATTAATTTATGATCATTAATTTATTGTTTGTTGTTTTTTATTATTAATATCTTTACTGATTCATCCATCCATCCATTCATTCATTCGTGTATCCATTGTTTCATTAGCATGTATTCATGCATTCTTCTTCATTTATGCATTAATGATCATCATGGATGATAGGTAGGTGTGGTAGGTTCCTGTGGTAAACGTTTTACTGGTCAGCGGCAAAAAATACTCGCCGTATGCTCGGCTGATTTTCGTAATAACGTCGGTTTTCCCTGGGAAGTTATTGAATCATTCATTCGCGAACAGCGACACAAGCAAGAGTTGAATCTGCAAAATGGCACAAACTATAAACGTTCACATCGAATACTGGTAAGTACAGTCATTCATGTACTTTAAACTAGATTCTTTTGCGTCTAAGAAGTTCATTTTCGCTTTTTGTGCACGAAAATATAACTTAAAAATGTCGAATCTTTACATGTTCGATAAAAACTTTCGTCACAACAGTCACATAACCCTGCCAAAACTTAAATTAATTTTGTAAATTGTACTGAAATCTTCACTGTATTCAGCTCTTTAATCATGGAAGTCTTAAATGTTATGAAACAACATATTTAGTTTTAAAAGGATAGGAATGCACTTGTTTTGCTTCACGGAGTTTTTAGCTGACGATTTTTACCAAAATGTGCTGTGTCATTCATTGACGTCATGCAATATGCTTTATGGATGTCACGGATGACTTACAGATGTTTATGAAAGAGAAATGTGACCGTCTCGTGTTTGTAAAACTAAGGTTTCAGTTTTGTTACGATAAATTTGTACAAAAAAATTGGTACACTTTCTAATGCACTAAAGTAATACTAATTAAGCTTATATTCTTGAATGCCAGAAGACTTTTGAATAACCTTTAAAAAGTTAATGTATAATTTGCCTTTTGGTTTCCAAATGTGACGACTTTGTTTCAATTTGTTATTAAATTGTAACACAGCTCCATAAACAAATAGCCAAGAATACATTTTCTGTGCCAAAGAAATGTTTGTCAAAGTGAAAGAAGTCTGATGTAATACCTTGATTTAGAACATAGATAATAGGAATAAACTTGTTATGAAAGTTGTCAGATCCAGAATATTTCAACAATTTCTAAAGACATCACAGTCTTTTTAAGTTCTGTTCTTCTTGGCGGTGAGAGTGCTTGCCTTTCATCACTGTAACCTGTGTTCTATTCTTGGCTTGGGTAACAAGAGACTAGAGTTTTTATCTTGGTTATTCAGTTTTTGTTCTTCCATAAAAATTGATATTTGAGTTTAAAGTTGAGTTCTGACATTGAATATTTAAACAATAGAGTAGTTGAATCGAGGGCATTATGAAAAATGCAGTCCGAGGGCGACTATAAAGTTTTGAGGAACATCAAGTTTCCAAGGGCAACTATCACAGCATAATGCCCGAGATTTGAACTGCTCTATTGTTTTTATTATTCAACAACAACATTTTCCGAAGCGGACGAAAAGCTCAGCGGGCACTATGCACTGATAGTATCCCTCCGCGGCAGGCACTATCACGTCACGTGATCTCCCCTCGACCAATGAGAGCGGAGGAAAATTAGTTGTTGAATTATAAAAGATTATAGTAATGAGGGTGTTTATTTGACATGTTTTGAGAGATTCAATGTTCATCATCAGCATTAGTTTCAACCTTCATGACCTTAAAAGTAAAATACAATGGACATGTTTGAACATATATATTCAGAGACAGTAACTGTTGATACATTTAAAACTAATCATTGTTTGTGTTTTGTCAATACAGTAGTGGATGAGGTTACTATGGCCAATTCAAGCAATTGGCCAACTTAATTAAAGATCAATGTCCTGATGCTGAGGTTGTTGGAAAAACTGGCAGAACAGGTACTTATTATGATGCATACACATTTGGCCTGTACACATTGCTGGTCAATCACTTAGTATTTAAAACCATTTATATTTACTTGGGCATACAGTTAATTGATAATGAAAAGTAATAAAAAAATGACAAGCCTTCTCACATTTCTGTTAATTAAAACTATTTATTATAGAATTGTCAATGAAATACCTCTATTTCTCTCCTTCAAATTTTTTTTTGATATTTATGATCAATGTATTTTCACGTGCCACTGTGGTTACACAGCTTTACGAAAACTTCTTGTGTCAAAAAGTTTTCTTTTGTTTTCATTGATTATTATATAATGAACAGAACATTACATGGTCCGTTGGAGATACAAATTTTATCTTCTTGTGTTGAAAAACTCGTGAGAGATCATTTCAACACTCAAAGATAAAATTGGTATCTTTGCACGCCCATGTAATATCCTCTATTTATTTTATATTTGGGGGCATAATATTGTATGCAGCTACTCAATTAATGGAGCGCACAGACAATTTTCTGTAATTGTGTGATTATTGTGCTTCCTTACAATTATAAGCAGGGAAAAGAGTTGTTAATATCACAAGGCATGACAATAAGCTGAGGGTGGAATGCATGTAGACCCCTTCACACTTCTCTGCACCATCTTGAAAGGTAGCCAGGCCTTTGCATTGAAGCGAGACTAATGTTGAGCTTGCAATGATAGAGACACATGAATAATTGTCCTGCAAGGTGTCCAAAGGTCTCTATCATTGCAAGCTCTACATTCGTCTTGCTTCGATGCAAATTAAGGTTCGGCTACCTTTCAAGATTGCACAGAGGACTGTGAAAGGGACTATTGGCATTTTGCTTCATCTAGATTTTGAAAATAGTATTTGTGGATGCATGTATTTATGATATTTATTGAAAATCAGATTTACAAAAAATAGAATTGGTTGCAAAAGGGAGGAGAGGGGTTTGGTAACCCTTGAAACAATAGCTTGGGCATGCATCCACCTGCTAATGTCACCTACTTGTATATGGTGTATTTATCTCATATTAGTTTGGTTTTAGCTGAGCACTGCTCCAAAAACAATCATTCTTATCTGTTATAAAAGATTTAAACAAATTTAAATGTTACTAATTAGTTTATACTTCAATTTTCATTATTTGATATCTTTAGGATCATTTGAGGTATCTGTTAATGGAAAAGTCATATTTTCAAAGTTGCAGAAAGGAGGGATGCCTGAATTTGATGAGGTACGTCAGTGTATCATGCACCAATTAAAGTTGGGATTTTATTTGTCAAATAAGCCTTATCCCAGGAAAAAAATTTCAATCAAACTTTCCCACCTTGGCTGGAGTCAAGTCTGGGGTGGTTGGGGTTTTGAGTCTTGTTCAATGTTGGCCATTATTTATATCCCAACATGGGCATAACTTTGATAAGCTCATTAGAGGGATTAATAAATGATATCTTTTAACAAATAAAATTTGTTACTTAACCCATATACATTGGTACCTCTATTAAGTGGTCAACCATTAAGCCATCTTTCTTCTATTAGGCGGCCACAATAAAAAGTCCCAAATCTATTCCTATACATATTCTATACTTCTATTCAGCGGCCACTTTAGAAAGTCCCAGGGTGACAGCTTAATAGAGGTACCACTGTATTATATTTCAAGTCTAGTTTTTCATATTTATATTTATATATGTATCAATCCTTTGTTTACAGCTTGATTGCCTTATGCAATCTCCACGCTTCATACTATTAAATTGTTAATTAGTCCTGGGTGCAAGAGTACTTTGTCTAACAGTTTGGGTTGTCTCTCTTGCACCCTCCACCTTTTTTTTCCATTCTTCATTGTAAATGTTTATTGTGTGTATGTGGTAAATAAAAACCTTTGAACCTTTACTACTTACACTGTAAGGATATTTTGTGCAAGTCCTAAGGATGACGGTTATAATTTTCAAAAGCTAGACATTTAAAAAATATTTAACAATTTACAATACTTTACATCAATTTTATTTAATCATGCTGAATCTAAACACAACCCACAAACAATTATTTACTGAAAGTTTCAAATTAAAGACAGTTGTTTCTTCTTAGTTTTGACTGCACCATGCAGTGTGTACCTGTAGGAAGAACCATGGATCAATTATTAATAGTATTTTTGTGTGATTCTACAGATTGTAGAGTGTGTAAAGGCTGCAAGGACTGGTGAGGCAAAGGAAGCAGAGCAAGTGCAACCTTCAAGTTGTATCATTATCTAATCAGGATTGCGTGCATTTTTAGATTGTTCAAATATGTGTAAATTTAATATAAATCACTCATAATTCAAGCATAATAGAACAGAAACTTTAACAGCACTTTTCACACTTTAAGTAATGATGTGTGTAAGAAGTAGGCAACTCTCTATTGTTCTGCGGCAATAGCAACTTACCCACATAAGAATGTCTCAGTTTTCAGACTGAAAGTATATTGGACTATAGGTAACACATTTTATAAAATAAAATGTGCAAAAACTCCGTTTTGGAACAAAGTTTCTTTTGTACTAAAAGATCTTGTCCAATCATAAGCACTCAAAACAATAGCCAAAAGACGTTTACAATGCGATATGTTCCCCACATAGAAATTTTGGTATATAAAGGCTCAGGAAATCTTAGATGAAAAGGGAATTAGATATCAAATAAAATATTGAAAAATCCGCTTAGTTTTGAAATTATGGCAGATTTTCAAGTTTTAACCAACGAGATGGACGGATTAGACAATGCACAATTAGCACCTTTCTGCATTCCATTGCCGTTTGCCTGCCTACTTCTTACACACATCATTACTTAATTCTTCACACTTTTCAAATCAAGCATTTATAATTTTCATACTCTTTTTCCTTTGTATAATTTATTTTCTACAGTTAAAATGTATCTAAATTTAACCTAAACTTGGTAATACTCCAGTTTCGAGATCTCTGTTACTCAGTGTTAGCCTCAATTGTGTGTAAAATATGCAGAAATTTAGATAAAACTTGTGAGATATCGATATATTTTTATTGTCTTCTATGCTCACAAATCTCTTTCATTTGCACGGACTGTTACTGAACAAAAGAATATATTACATGGTTTTGAGGCTAACACTGAGTAAAAGAGATCTCGAAACTGGAGTATTCATAACTCAATTGCACTATGGTACATGTCGGTTTGTTAACATCCTCAAAAAGAATGGCACATCAGTGGAAAAAAGGAAATGAATTGCTAAATACTCATTTATTACAAAAAATGCACCATAACATTCCTCAATGATGGATTGATGTTCAGTGTGACCAACAACAACTGTTAGTACATACATCAATCAACATACTTATGTTAATGTAGTTCAGTAATGTCTAAAGTATGATAATTACCATAACAACAGGCAAATAAACCTGAGATGGTAGAAGGATGTGTATAGAATACTGGGTGACATCATTTGTATGTGACAATGATTTCCATCATGAAATAATAACAATAAAAATGATAAAATGTTTACAAACAAATCAAGTGTTATTCATTTATTATATATTTTTACAAAAGAGTAATTTTACATAGGGCTAAGCTGGAAACTTTAGTTAAGTTGAGTATTATTATTTATTATACCGGTATACTTACTGAGATTTTCTCGCAGATTTTTCTATACGAAAACCTACTTCAAAAATGTATTTAGCCAATCACAAACGCTGCGTTGGTATATATAAACGATTGGTAATATAATGAAATTTGTAACACCGTAAAAATGTTGAATTAACTTTACTAGAAGTTAAAGTAAAGTTAAGTCGACAATTTTTATGGTGTTACAAATTTCATTATATTACCTACTGTATTTTTACAGTGTGGTACAAATGCCATTTTATGCATATCTATCAGAGTGCATGTTATATATCTGTGAAACAAAACTAGCAATTGCATTGTCTAATTGCACATGCATACTTCATACAAACTTGTAGATACCATTTGAAAAGAACAGTGTGACTATATAATTGTACCCTTCATTGCAGTCTGTATTGTGTGGTTCATACCTGAGTAAATTCTTAGACAATAACTAAATAGATAATCACTAGATAATCATTTATGTCCTAAATAGTAATTGTTCCAGTTATATGACATGCACCTCACACATTTATTTACTACTTTCCAATGATTTACATTAATTAATTTTGCACTGAGATCAATTAATCAAATTATAGTAATTCTTATATTTATTTTTATTAATTAAAATATTTATCCTATTATTGCATAAGATCAAAAATGAAGGAAAATTTTATATCCATTAAAATTTAGTATTATATATCAACATATACATATCATTTTTTGTGATGGACTGTTTTCATGTTTATGCCAAACTTATGTGTATATATAAGGCAAGTCAGTTCAAAACAATCAAGCTGGGCTGGCAGTGTACTGAAATCGGCGTTTTTAAGCGTGATTTTGAATAACTTTTTATAGTCAATTCCGATCAACTTGAAGTTTTACATGTGAAAAGTACTCACCAAAAGAATTTTTTTTTTCTTTTCACTTCTACAAATGTTACGATTTTTGGCGGGAAAATGACGTTACCAATTTTAGTGGAAAAATTGAAATAGAGGGTTATGCAAAATTTTAAAATGCACATTTGAAAGAACTCATTGAGATATATTCAAAACCGAAGAGATAACAGTCAAAGTCAAATTTAATCAAAATATGCGATTTTTTGAAGTTTAGAATTTTTTTCTATTTTACACAAAAATGCAATTTTCAAAAAATTATAACTTTAGATTAAATTTGACTTTGACTATTATCTCTTCGGTTTTGAACGTAATCTCAATGAGTTCTTTCAAATGTGCATTAACAATCTAAACTTTATATTTGGATTTTTGGACTTTGAAGATTTCACATGATTTTGGTCAAATTTTGTTGATATTGACAAAAATAACCAATGATATGTACTTTTATAAATATGGTCAATTTTTGTCACATCAATATTGTACATTTTATTTGACACTTGAGCTAAAAATTGGTCTATAGATTGTTCGAAAACACGTTTTGTATTAAAATCAAAACTCCAGAAACACAAACTGGTACATTTGTTGTCATTCATGTCAAGTCAGTCGCCATTGATGGTTTAAATTGTACAAAAGACAAAAGTTTCAATATTGTTTCAATAATCTTTATTCAATTTAACAAAAATGTACAAAACAAGGAATTGCTCCAAACAGAAGTTGACACTATTAAGCACAACAGTGATAATTGGACATTATCAGATAAAATGTGAAATGAGCAGGCTTTGTTTATCAGAAATGTACAAATATAGCATTCCCTTAACTACCAACGTCAAATATTACAGTCGTATCACATATTTGAACAATTCGGTGATCAGACTCCACAAGAACATAAATTTATGTAAAATCAGATCGGACTTCACAACAACATAAATTTATGTGAAATCAGATCGGACTTCACAAAAACATAAATTTATGTGAAATCAGATCGGACTTCACAAGAACATAAATTTATGTGAAATCAGATCGGACTTCACAAGAACATAAATTTATGTGAAATCAGATCGGACTTCACAAAAACATAAATTTATGTGAAATCAGATCGGACTTCACAAGAACATAAATTTATGTGAAATCAGATCGGACTTCACAAGAACATAAATTTATGTGAAATCAGATCGGACTTCATATAAATTGTAAGGCTTCAATCAAACGGAATCTTAACACTGCCTGCTAAATAAACAGTTATTTTGAATAAACTCGAAAATGAATTTGCTGTCAAACAGTTGCGAGAAGCTATTTAAAAGTTGCAATTCCATGTAAGAGACGACACCATTGAACAGTTCCATCGTTCCATGATGCAAAATGTCAACTCAAATACAATTTGTCCATTGTTGTTCCATGCAAAATTTCACCAGCACAAGTAAAGCGATCTCAAAACTTGATTCGAAATGTTCCCTCTTGACAAAATGATTGATTGCAGTCAACGTTGAGACGATGCCAGAAGTAATAACGATAAACCTGGAATACGTAACAAAAGTGTGCATGTCTGATCCAGCTTCGCGTACGTTCAACAGCGCCAATGTTTCGACTATAATGGCTCCATTTTACGTTACAAGTTTACAACGGCTTTACGATGACCTCTTGTGAGAAAACCTTTTTAAAATTTTGCATTACCCTCGTTTTAGATTTTCCTCTAAAATTGATGACGTCATTTTCCCGCCAAAAATCGTAACATTTGTAAAAATGAAAAGAAGAAATTTCTTCTTTGTGTGTGTGTACTCTTCACATATAAAATTTGAAGTTTATCGGACTTAACTATAAAAAGTTATTCAAAATCACGCTTAAAAACGCCGATTTCAGTACACTGCCAGCCCAGTGTGATAGATATTCAAATTGAATGCAGTATTCAGTTCAATAAACATGGTATTATATTAATTAAGGCCTAAGTTCAAACATCATATCTTACATGTGTCGAATCTAATGCAAATGAATTCAAACAATATGTTTTGGTAATTTGCATTTGATTTGGTGGTGAGATGTCAGATGCCACTTTTGATACACTGTATATTTATATTAATAGTAAACCTAAATTTAATTTTAGGAAAAGAATTACAGCGCAAAGCCCAAAAGTGTGAACGCAGATAATTTATTCTTTTGACATGTTTGTCTGTAGCTGCTTTGGATTCAAATGGACTTCATTCTAGCTATTTAAACCTCAAAATTCATCTGAAGATTGACATCATTCTTGTCTTCAGTGATTCACAGTGAGAAATGTTGACATCTAGAGGAGCTGATTGAAAAGATGTAGAGAAAATATGAATATATTATCGCCGGTCATACTTTTGGGCTTTGCGCTGTAACAAGTTACTTTTATTCATAGAATGGAACCATTTCTTTTTTAAGGCTAAACCATTTCACAGTTTCATAACCACAAATTGCACAGGCACTTGTCGGCACAGACATTGTCAGGTTTGGTAACATTCCTTTCGACAAGGCTAAAGGACCTTCTTTTTTTATAAGTTCCACTAAGACTTTAGATATTGACTTCCTTCCCTCAACCTGAAAAACAACAAATAACTTACAAATTACTATGCCCAAGAACTCGTAGGAAAGAGCTAAAATATAAATCAGTTCTAAAAAACATACCCCCTCTTTTCTTTTTTGCTTTCTTCTATGTATGGTATGTATTTAGGGATACCAAAATGTACACTCCCCAAAAACAGTTCTAAAAAAACACACACCCCCAGGGGCGGATCCAGGGGAGGGGAATTGGGTGACTTCCCCCCCCCCCCTTTTCTAAGTAGTTATATCTCATGTCCGGGATAGCTCCAGCATTATTGTGGTTTTTATTTATATCCGAAACCAAAATCCCCCCTCTGCCTATAAGAAACTATAACTCCTTAAATTCTTTTAAATCATCTCTAAAGACTTTTTTGTTCTGCAAAAATTTTGATTCGCAATCAACCTAGTTTAATTTTTGATTTTAATTGTAAATAGTGTGTTTCCTTTTTGTAATATAGAGTTCAAATATTATTGTAAAGCATCGAAACTTTGTATTTTGCTTAATAAATTATTATTATTATTATTGAAAATCCTGGATCCACCCCTGCCCCCTTTTCTTTTTTACTTTCTTCTTCTTAGTTTGTATGTGTGGGTGTATAATTTTGTCCGCTATTCTACAGAAAGCTAAACATAATAATAAAAATATGTCCCCCCAATTTTATGTAATCTTAAAAAGATATACCCCCACTTTCAAGCTGTTTTGAAAAATCGTACCCCCCTAGTAAAAAACTGCCCCCTGTGACATAATAAACAATTGGTCCCTTGTTCTTCAAGGGAATTTCCCGGAGGGATGACTCCCTTATAAAAGGGTGCGGGGGGTCCTCATCATCAATTTTAGGGTTTGAAATCAGTGTTTTGGTCCCGCTTAGGGTGATAATGACGAGAATGAACTCACACCAGCAGACAGCGTTTGATGCTAGTATCAAAATACAAATGAAATAGATAAACTGAACCAAAATGATATGTTATTGATTGGTCCCTCTTAGGAGTGACATTTCATCACTGCCATGCCCATCATCTCAAAATACAGTCCCTCTTAGCGGTCATGTTCAGAATTTCCAACAAGAACCCCCCCCCTCTAATAAGGGAGTCCCCCCGGGGGAATTTCAGTCAAAGAAAATTAACATTAGTATTGTAACTTCCTTTGTTATTACTAAAAATAGTTTAGTACCTGTAGTCTTGTTTTAATGACATCTAAAGGATTTCCAATCACAGTTGAAGCAAACCCTGATAAAGCACCTGCAGTGCCCTGGACTACCAAATGGGGTGTCCCATCAGGGACATAGTTTCCAATGCGCTCCAAAAACACACCGTAAAATGACCACCACAGTGCACTGTCTAACCCCATTGCTAAAAGAGACGCTACGAAACCTCTATAAAGTCCCTTTGGTCCGTGTTTTGCGTAAACATCAAATACTATCCTTGCTGCTCCACGAAGTCTGGTTGGTTTTGATGTAGTTTGACCTTCAAGCATTCGCTTTTGAGTGACAACTTGCAAAGGATTGCTGAAGCATTGGTCAACGATTGCGGCAGAAAAACCTGCAATGAAACCCCTTGCGGCCTCGTCAAGGTGAGAAAGCTTTTTTCTAGTAACTTCGTAAGTAAAAAAATACGAAGCTCCGGTTAGAATTCCAAATTGTGCGACGAGAAATCCTCTATAAAGGCCCCTAAATCCTTCATGTTTTGCAATTTTGGCGAAGGCATCCCATGTGCTTTTGTAGAGCGTGTCACATCGTTGGATCTGTAACCTAGTGCGAACTACAGATGCAGGATATAGTGCTGAATCTAGGGTGAACATAAAAGCACTGTTGTATGCAAAGTATTTCCATTTATGCATATGATCCCAGTCAATTTGTTTCACCACTTCAGGCATATTGTTTAGCTCCAAATACCTTATACAACTACGTTATGCAAATTTTAGTTATTCTTTTAGTCTTTGTCATAATCGTCTTTTAGCCATAATTAAAACCATAAATACGACTTCATTATGTCCCATAGTGAAATCCTGTAAACAGCTTAGAAGTATTTTTTCCCCCCTTTTTATGCTCGATTCGAAGCAAACAACGCCATCTTCCGTAATTTATTTGCTGGGGTTCCTGTGTTGTACTACTCATGTGACTCTAGTGCCAGTTTTCCCTCCGTTCGATATTTCCAAGATGGCGGATGAATTGTTGGAAAAATAGACTAACTTTAACATGTAAGAAAAGACTTAAAGATGAAGTATTTTACCCTACAATTGCGGTTATGAAATCTTCAATCATACGTTAATCCGTGGGAAACGTTTTGTATTCATTGCTGTTCATAGTATAAGGATATTTTTAGTGACATCTTGGTGACATGGCGAATTGTCTTGCAAGGTGCTTTCAACGTATAAGTGGCTATATATGGCGTACTCTCTTTTCTATTTGGGAAACTATTCATTATTTTATAAGTAGAACAATATTCATACTACAATACGTGTTTCTTGGATTAACATGCATTGGAGTCGATTATTTAATGTTGGTTCCTATAATCCACAACAATGATTATGCAAGAGCAGTGACTGATAACGCAGGACATGGTCTTATTGCTGCAATCAGCTGGTTAGTTGTATCGGGCATTCATAAAGAAACTATCTTCCAAGGAGTTGCTTGTGCTCTTATATCTAGTGCTATAGATTTGGATCATTTTATAATGGCAAAATCACTCAAGCTTAAGGTAAGATTTCATTGGATATTTATAAGTGAACAACATATATGCATGTTCATAATAAGCTGTATGTGAATCTACATCAAATACAGCTATAGAGGATATAACATGGGTGCGTGGAGATATCTTCAAGCGCCCATGTAATGTACATTCTGTTTATTATATAAACTCATGACAAATGAAATAGCAAAAGTTTTATCAAGATATACATCAAAAATTCTTAAAAATCTAGAAAATGTACTGGGTATCCATGGTAACGTGTTATTTCACATGTAATGTTCTGTTTATTATATAAGTTAATTATCAATGAAAATAAAATAAAACGTTTTTGACACAAGAAGATTACATAAAGCTGTGTAACCATGGTGATTATTTTTTCATATGTGAAAATAACATGTTTTTTCACATGTGAAGATATCAAATTTTTGAAACAGAGAAATATAGGTATTTAATTGACAATTATACAACAAATTTATTTATCACACTAGATATTTATGAATGTTATAATGAAGTCTGACTGTCTGTATGGTTATGATAAGTAATGAGAATAGTAAAAGTGGTGGTAATGCTAAGAAAATATTGATATGACAGAGAAGGTGATGGCTTTGATAACCTTAAGTATTAAAATGATATAAAAAGATAATAATTGTTTACAATAATAGTTCTAATACTTACTTAACTTGTCACCCTGAAAAGAATAAATGGGAATGCATGCTACAATGCGACTAAATAGACACAATTTTGTGCAAAGCAATTCAGTGGAACCAGTGGCTTCTTTTATGGTACCTAAGTGTTTTGCCAACTGAGGCCCTTTCTTCTGTTAAAAATTGTGTATGTTTACGCTTGTAGTAGTGATGTATTTTCGTTAAACATCAAACTTGTTTAGCCTCCTCCACAGGCAACCCAACTGGATTTCGGACTTCCTTTCTATATTGGGCTTCCTTTGTTGAGAAAAAAGAAGATTAGGACTTCCCCTCCCCTCAATTCGTCTCAAGTCCTTTCCTGGCGGTCCCACAGGAACCCCAAAAAGTGAAGAAGCGTTAAAAGGTGAGAAGTTGCCTGCGGAGGAGGCTAAAACTTGTTCACAATAATCTTTTACTTCATTTTTGCTTTCAGGATGCCATTTCACTCCACACAAGACCTCCTCTTCATGCATCCACTATTATACCGGTCATTACTCCCATTTTACAAGTATGGTGTGCCCAAAATATTCAACGTTTTGAGGATCTACCCTACATGTTTGTAGTAGCCGTGTTGTCGCACCACTTACGTGATGCCCAAAGGAGGGGTTTATGGTTTTGGCCGCTTGGTTCTACCCCTCCCCTTCCATACATAGTCTATATTATTTCCATAACATTGCTTCCTATGTTAGTGAGAGATGCCAGGAGTAGCATAAGCAGATTAACATCTAGTACTAGGGATAATAACCCATTATTGCCATTGACCATAGAGACTACACAAGAACAGATTTGAATTTATAGAAAATTTAATAAATGGCAATATTGCTATCAGGAAATATTTATCTAAATATTTGAAACATTTGTTTTCTGTTATAAATGTTTTCAAAATAAAATTTCAAAAATTTCTATATATGATTTATAACTTTTAATTTAATTATTCATATGACAAAATGATATGATAATTATGTTGGTTAAATATGAATAAATGCAATGTGCTACCATATTTGATATTAGGATATACCAAGCCAACAACCTACTAAGAACAAACAATTTCATTGGTCAGAAGTTCAGACTATTCTATGTCGTACATCCCAAATTTCAGTATATTAAGTTTGCAAAGCAAATTTAGTCGGTTTTGCTTTCTTTCATGCACCATAAAATCATTTTGAAGTCTCAAAAAATATCTCTAGTCATGCAAACAATTCTGTGTATATATGCGTGTTGCCATTCCTCTAAGAAAAGGTTAATTGTTTGTCTTCCTCATGTTTCCTGCTCATATTTGAATTGGTTGCCTTGATGGTATATACTAATAAAAACATTTTTTTTCTATTTACTGCAACCATATAGTTGTAAAAGAAATATGAATTTAACTTCTCTGGATCTCAATAGATATTATCTATTTGCCTCCAGTTCATATAAAATAGTCAAATATACTGTAAGACATTGATATATTCTATATATATATATATATATATATATATATATATATATATATATATATATATATATATATATATATATATATATATATATATATATATATATATATATATATATATATATATATATATATATATATATATATATATATATATATATATATATATATATATATATATATATATATATATATATATATATATATGTTTGCTTGTTGGCCTCTACCTTCCTGTAATTAACCTTATAATTTAAAAAAAAGTGACTTTCAAATTCAATTTTCTACATTTTGTTTAGTCAATATGACCACAATTATTACAGTGCATTTGATTTAACAAGAACTTTCCTTTGTAATTTTGCTTTCCAAAAGAATGCCCTGGTGTTGTATTTTATATGATATGGGATAAAAAAGTTTGCAGAATACTGAAAATTGCTTATTTAGATTATCTAAATAGATTAAAAATTTATAAGAAAGTGAAATAATGTACTTGTTAAAAGATTAATAGATGCTTTGCCTAGTTGTTATTTACATCTGTGTAAAACTCAAAAATAAAACTCTACCTACTACTACATGTATAGAAAAACGAAAAGCGTTAAA
This sequence comes from Metridium senile, assembly GCA_949775045.1. Taxonomy (NCBI): domain Eukaryota; kingdom Metazoa; phylum Cnidaria; class Anthozoa; order Actiniaria; family Metridiidae; genus Metridium; species Metridium senile. The sequence goes on along the minus strand of OX459099.1, from coordinate 7,989,158 downwards.
CTGCATTATTTTGCTCTGAAACCAAATTAAATAGCACTATCACGAGCCACAGCCTTACAGGAAAAGGCCCAAAAGTGTGACCACCTCTAATGTATTCGCATACTTTCGTCTATGCTGTTATCCAATCAGCATTACAGGATTGTCTTATCTTATCTCTGATCTAAACGCTAATTGGAGGATGGCGCTACAAAAGTATGCAAATACATCATCAGTGGCCACAGTCTTGAGCATCTTGCTGTAAAATGTACGCACAGGAAATATTTCCAACCACCTAAAAGAGTGCAAATCACCCATACCAGTTGATCAAATGAGTAACACGCTTTTCATGTTTGAACTCTGTAATCTAATCACAGGCAGCCCAAGCAAATTTGTGGCAAAAATTGAACAAGATGTTTATAGAGTGTTTACACTATGTCCATGAAATAAAATCTAAATAGTTACTAACTAATAATTTTTATTTAGTGACTATTAGTGACTATCACTCAACTGGAACAGCTTTAGTAACAATACACAATGAATAAAGTATTAACTTTCTATGGTTTTGAGTATTTGATTTCCCTTGTGTATTGTTACTAAAGCTGTTCCAGTTGAGTGATAGTGACTAATAGTCACTAAATAAAAACTATTAGTTAGGAACTATTTAGATTCTATTTCATGGACATAGTGTAAGCACTCTAATTGAGTAAGTTTTTATTTTTGCCACAGCTTCATTGCTTGCGCTGACTGTAGAAAGATCATGAGTTTTGACTACTAATTGTGGTGTTATCTTTGAAGTTTAAATTTGGTTTTCTTCCACAACACGTCCAAGGGGTACGTGCAAGGACATGAAGTAGTGTTGTTAGACGATGTGTTATCATTGCCAGGAACTGTAAAAGGGTAACGGCACCATAGACTATTAAAAATGATAATCCTATCAAATCTACACCTAAAGCCTTCAATTTACTTTGTTTTACAAGCACCATAATGACTACCATCCACAGAGCATTGGCCACAAAGAAAATCGTCAAAACTGAGTTTCGTAGATCTGAAAGTTTGCCTTTTAATTCCAAATTGCCAAATCCTGCCAATTCGGGCCGCAAACACTCCATCCTCAAAGCATCCCAAAATCGGTATTCTAAGGCATCATCATATTCATGTATGGGCTCAATTGTTTCTGTTGGAAGGCCATCGAGGGCTACACGTGCCTGGCTTATTTGTTTTTGTTCTGTGTAAGAAAAAAAATGTTTATATTATTGAAAAAACATATCATCATCATCATCATCATCTTCATCATCTCTATCATCTCTATTCAGAATCCGGTTAACTCGCCCGATGGTCAACTCGCCCGAAACCAACTCGCCCGGAATTAGTCTGTATAGTCGCATTTATCATTTATATCAATAGGTTTTAGCAAATATAAAACGTATTATCATTGTTATCATTCGCAAATCTTGGATATTTATTGAAGAGATTACCTTGATTGGCATACTTCAGATTCTTGATCGCTCTCATAAGCATATTCAAGTGAGCCATTTTCTCAATTTTAAACTCAGCTTTTATATTTTCTTTAGTCAATTTCTTCAGTTCTTCCAAGTCATTTGGCTCTATGTAGATGTTGTTAAGAAATTGTGGCCAGTATTGAGCAAGATCCAAATCATCTAGCCACTCAAAAACATCATTCTACAAAAGGAAAATAGATGACCGTTTCAAGATGGAAATAAATGCATGATAATTCTAAAACACACAGAAAAGAAAAGAAACTTTTAAATTTTTAAAAGCAACAACAAAAGTGCCAAAAAACGAAATAACGAACGAACGAACGTACGAACGAACGAACGAACGGACGAACGAACGAACGAACGAACAAACAAACAAACAAACAAACAAACAAACAAACAAAGAAAATAAACAAAATAAAAAAATAAAAAAACCAGACATTTAATAAACACCAAAGAAATATAGAATGAATATATTACAGAAGGTTCCACAAGATATCTTCAGTATTATTTAGTTCAGGATCTCTTTTTGCTTCAAATTCTTACCGGTATTGCCTCTTCTATGATCTTCGTAGGCAAATTTTTGATAGCACGGGCAAGCTTGCCTTTGTGACCTCGAACTGTGATCCCAATTTCTTCAAGTTCCTGTAGTGAAATTAAGAGGACACAAATTCAAACGTCCATAGCGTATGATATGCTCCCTTTCTAATTTTTGGGAACCCGTTACTGGAGATCCTCTCTGTGGGTTTTATCCCTGCCTAACGCAGTGTGGCGAATCTTGTCAATCAATCAATCAATCAATCAATCAATCAATCAATAAATCAATCAATCAATTAAAATACATTTTTGGAAAGCCGTCTTTTTAACTCGTGGATTGAAAATCCTCGAGTTATTGGGATGGGACTCTCGAACCGTAAACTTTTGAGCCTCGAGCACATGGATATTTGATTCGTCGAAGGAATGATTTCTCGGTCGAAGTAATCGCGAATACTCTCATATTTTATGTTCTCACGCCACAAGATTCGCAGTAGAATAACACATAAGTTGTCGAATGTTTTCGGAAATGGTCACTGTGAATTTTACTAAAGATCATGCAATTTACGAGCGAACTAAGCGAACCAACTTATTATGATGAAATTTATCGAGAAATCTTCCCTGCTATAAACAGAAGCTACTTTTTATCCATCCTTTCATAAAGCTATGGAATGGATCCACAACCAGTTACAAAGGACGAAGCTGTTACTACTGGATATTTAACAGTATTGTAAGCATTCAGAGTACGATCAGTACACACTAGAAGTGAATACAACAGTATAATACTTTAGTGATCTTTTAGGGTAAATATATTGCTTATTGTAATTATTTCTTTTATATTTTTGATTAAAGTAACGGGTTTATCTGTCAATAGTTTAATTTTATTGACTACTATTAATTTATACAAATTCAGATCGGCGATTGAAACTGGCGATTGCCGAGCTCTTTTAATAGCTTCTTGCACAGAACAACAAACTTATTCGCAAAACTTAAATCGCTTCACCCTATTATCTAGCAGTTCAACTTAACGATCTATGTATATGTAGATGAAAGTAATATTTCTTTCTTTACAATATGTCAGATAACGTGATCGGTTTTAAACTGGCTCCAGGTCGAGCTCGACAACAACAAATAAACAGCTAAAATGGTGCGGCCTCTCTAAAAACTACACCCCAAAATACCCCAAATCGCCTCAAATATAACACCAATTGCTTCAATGACTATCTATTTTGCTTTTTCTGGCGTTTATTTTGCAAGAACAACTTAATAACACTGTTTCTTAGACACTCTTTGAACTCGCATGAATCTCTGCACGAACCGAAGATCGAACCAGGTAAAAGACATACTTGTCAGCGGATCACGGACTGACGGAACGACGGACCGTGAGGGAAATGGAGGACAACCCAAAAAAATACAAATAAAACAACAACATTGAATACTTATTTTTCGCTTCAAATCATCTCAAGCTAATCCGAGAAAATAATTACATAATCGTAATGGAGCGGTCTAAACTGTAAGCGCTTTCAAAATGTTCTAACAATGATCCACGAGTTGGCCATAGGTGGCCTTTGATTTGTATATAGCGTTCTTCTTCTTATAATGTGTTAACTCAGTTGCTTTTCAAGTTTCCAATATATTTTCTATTAATTAACTCAGTATTGTATGATTTTGTCCGTAAAAATGAAGACTGTACACACTTTTAATCGAACAGTCAAAAAAATATTTAACAATAAACAAACAAATAAATATGCTTTGTTAAACGAGAATTCTCAAATTCTAAGTTTTGTATCTTTAGTTCAAAGAAAACATCTAAAAATAAATAATTAATTTAATTTTATCCGCATTTTTACGACAAAGACTGAATTGAAAAGAACTTGTTTCTTTTTGCTGAAAAATTTAGCTTGACCGGTAAAAAACTGGTTTGAAGCGGGTTATCAACCGGTTTGAAACAAGTTAACTGGTTTTGTCAAACAAATGTGTGAGGACTTACAGGCATTATAAGACCAACATCTTAAAAATCGTAAGGTTAACGTTTTGTATATTCAACTCAAAGAAAAAAATCAAATACGAATTGAAAATACTGAAAACCGTTTATTGTATGTTTACATGAACGGAAATTAATCTTTTCGATAGATTTTGGGTCACCATGCAAGCTGAGAATTACCGAATTCGAAGAACTACTTGAAGAAACATGGCCGCGCGGAATATAAAGGTAACTTTATAACTAAAAGATGTTTAGAGTTAGGATGGTAGTTCCTAGTTTATAATTCTAAGCCGCTATAGAACCCCAAAAACTTTTATAATTCATTTGCAATTGATAAAAGAGTCGATGTAGCTGTATTGTAGTAGCTATGAAGCGAATAAGAAGTCTATCATATTCACCCAAACTCGTCCTTTATAATGGTGTCAGGATGACCCACAGGCAGCCCAAGCTCATTAATACAGTGTTTATATGCATTTTAACGGTCATAATTCGAATTGTCTAAATTTGAGTTTTTATGAATAAAAATGACTAACGATAACTTGTTGTGTCTTTTATTATTTGGCCGAATTTGAAGCCATTTGGAAACAGTTTCACTGGACTATTTAATTGCCCCCCCCCCCCCCCCCCTACCTATGAATTTATAGGTACGTAGGGGAAAAAAATTAAATAGTCTGTTTTTTAGTCTGTGAAACTGTTTCCAAATGGCTTCAAACTCGGCCAAGTAATAAAAGACACAACAAGTTATCAACGTGAGCCATTTTTATTCATAAAAACTCAAATTTAGAGAATTCGAATTATGACCGTTAAAATGCATATAAACACTGTATTAACGAGCTTGGGCTGCTTGTGGATGACCCCGCCAAAACGTCGGACAATCGTTTCAATTTTGCCTCTATATTGTATAGAAAAGCTTATTACCAATGCAATGGTTCGATAAACGCACTAAAATAGGATGACTTTTGTTTGACTTACATACATATACATACATACATTTTATAGGGCTTTTCAGGCCAATTTACAAGTGATAATATAATTATATATAATAATAGAAAAATCTAATTTACAATCCTAGAAATTTAATATTTAGTATCTAATAGAATTGTGACTTGACTTGATTGTGTAATATCCAATGTAAATAAGTGAGAAACTGATAAGCAAGTCTAATGTGAATAGTAATTTAAATCACATACCTGTAGAGTCATTCCACTAATGAACGCGATGTTGTCATATCCATGTCTTTTGAAATTAATCACGTACGGCTGAAAAATGAGCAAAGTTAAGTCAACATTTTTTACGGTGTTACAAATTTCATTATATTACCTATCAATTATCAATAACCTTCAGTATAATATCCGAAGTTGATATTAAGGATGGTGCCTAGTAATTGCCATCCATTTTTATTTCTTTGAAACTATACTAGTTATTTCAAACACCCCATGGGCTGTCTATAACTGAAAAAAAATGGGGGTACTCCTCGCATCTAAGCGCGATAATTATTGTTATATACCTGATGACGTAGGCGTATTTTTGCGTATTTCAAAGGAATACTATTTCTTATGATGATGATCGATGATGATGGATGATGATGATGATGGATGATGATGACGATGGATGATGATGATGCATGATGATGGATGACGATGGTGACGATGATGATGATGATGATTGATGATGATGATGATGGATTATGATGATGGATGATGATGATGATGGATGATGATGATGATGGATGATGTTGATGGATGATGATGATGATGGATGATGATGATGGATGATGATGTTTTTGTAGCAAGTGTAGCTACTGTAATTTATGTAGCTAGTGTAGCTACTGTAGTTGTTGTAGCTACTGTAGTTTTTGTAGCTAGTGTAGCTAGTGTAGCTACTGTAATTTATGTATTGATTGAGTCTATTTCGTGATCGGTTATCACGAATCAACAACTCGCCAAGGTACCTTCAAATTCGCTTCAAACACAAGGCAAAACGCTGAGAAAAATCAAGATTTTAATTGAGCTTCAAATCGACAAAAACGTTACTTCAACTAGAACTTAATAGGATGGTAATTATGTACTAAAAGGAAAAAAAAGGAACTTCTAAAAGATTTTCTTTGTAAAGCAAGCCTTTTCATAGTAAGATTTACTAAAAAGTCATCACGGCAAATCTTCAAATTCAAACAATACAAAAACGACCTGAAAGTTCTTTTGAAATGGAATTTAAAGCGGCTTCAACAATCAGTTCTAGAAACACAGGATTGATTTGAAAAGACAAGGATGTTAAAACAAGGTATTTTTATGAACATTTTTTTGTAAAACATCATTTTGTCCTGTAAAAAAAACTCGTACGACTTCGATGTAAAAACTACTAAAAATGCTCGTTAAGTAAGCCTAAAATAGTCAATATTGCAAAATAAACAAAAGTTATTCAACGGATTTTGAATAATGTTTGTATTTTAATTCACATTTAATGTTTTTTGTTTATGAGCTGAAAATCACACAAATAAATCACTCTCTGAATAGACCAAAGGTCCACAAAAAGTGCAATTAAATTTACTTACCCTTAGGTCTCCTTTGAGCCACTCTTCAACTGGGGTATCCAATGAAACTTCGGATGTAAGTAAATCATCCATAGAAATAGCTAAAATCGAACAAAAGAGTAATTTTAGAATTGATTGTTTAGGAAATATTGTTTCCGGTGACAATTCTATAAAATTCATAATCATCATCATGATCATCATTATTATATTCTATCTTAGAACATAAAACATTTACTAACTTAATTCCATTACACTAGAACACACATATATAGGATTGATATCTCGTAAATGGAAATTTTACAAGTTACACAAACGTTGAGTGTATGCCTTCAAGTATCTACCTAACCAAGCTGACCCTATTTATACAAAAACATCTCCCTAGAGTACAATTTACATAATAATACCCTCACATAACAGCACGCTTCATTCCATAGCGTTGAAAATACATTTATCATCACAGAATCATCATCATTATCACCACCATCATTATCATTATCATTATCATTATCATTATTATCATCATTATCATTATTATCATCATTATTATTATCATTATTATTATCATTATCATTAAAGTGCATCTAATGCCCTTCATGATATTTTGCAAGTCTGTTGTACATGAGGTGTATAATAAGTGTACTTAATATTTCTTGATGTCGACCTCTCCTTTCTGAGATATGAACATTTGAAATCTGAAAATGCAAATGAGGTGACGTCATTCCAGGCCTCATTAAATATACAAATGTTCTCTGGAAATAATTATAGCAATTTTTTAAAGGTCAATATCTGTATTACTAATATTCACACTACCATTAACATTTTTACTACTTTACAAAAACAAGCTTGCTGTCAGCTTTGAAATAAAACTTTGACAAATGCCCGGAATGACGTCACCTCATTTGCATTTTCAGATTTCAAATGTTCGTATCTCAAAAAGGAGAGGTCGACATCAAGAAAAATTAAGTACACTTATTATACACCTCATGTACAACAGATTTGCAAAATATCATGAAGGGCATTAGGTGCACTTTAACGACAACAACAGCCATTGACAATAACCAAACACAGCAATGGAACTAAAACATCAAGAAGAGATAAGGAAATAAGCAGTATTTACAACATGAGTGGCTCTGTTGCAAACGGACGCGAATATTAAACAACAAAAGGTCTAGGTTAGTTCTCATAAATTTGACCAAACATGCATTTCTAAGATTAAAATAAATCTCGCCGAGATTTAAAACTTATGCAAATCAGGGTATACAACACTACTCGTGGTCATGATTTCTGATCTTTTGTAAATTTCTCACTTTTTTTAAATATATTACAGTACTTTGACTATATGTGTAAATATATATTCAACGCTTTCAACTAAAGGCCGTGTCACACTAGCGTTTTTTTCGTGCAACTTGTCTCGCGAAAAAAATTGTTGCAAGTTGCAAGAGCGTTTTTCACGTGTGACACCCGTCGTGCAACTTGAACTTTTCATTTTTTTGTTGCGCGAAAAGTAGAACCGGCTTCTACTTTCTGCAACAAATTTTCGAAATGTTGCAAGTTGCAAAGGCGAAATTTCAAGTGTGACACCCCCTCTCGCGAATCAAACGTTTCATTTTTGATTGATTAAAATAGCGCGTGCAACTTGCAACAATTTTTTTCGCGAGACAAGTTGCACGAAAAAAAACGCTAGTGTGACACGGCCTTAAAGAATGTGACTTGTTTGATTTTTGCTTTGACCAATACTTACTTGTTCCGCCACCCAAGTAATAGTTAGACGATGAATTGTCGTCATTGATATCTGTGTTTGATAAATATTGCGATGGCATATTTGTTTCCTGATCTAATATATTTCCTGGGCTGTGATAACCTGGTGCAAAACCTTGGTTTGTTAAAGCTCCAAACGTTTCTAGGAAAAATCAGCAGTGATTTTCTTAGTATATATTGGAATGTCAACATAGAACAATATGACAATAATTTGCTAAGACTGCCATGTAGTTAGTCTCCCTCGCAGCCATTATTAGTGTACTAATAACGGCTGCAAGCTAGGGAGACTAGCATGTAGTGGGAAGCGATAGTTATATTAAAATTAGATTAAACACTGTTCATATTTTGACATATCTTAATAACTATCGATGATATATAATAAATATTATATGGAGCTTTGATATTGTTTTATAAATAGATAAGGAATTCACTGCACATTACCAGAATCATTTAGTAAAAGTAAAACTTATAATTGATGGAGCTAATGATAGTTATAGCCCGAAGTAGTCAATCGATAAAAATCGATATAGATACAAGTCGATAAAAATCAGCTGATTTTTATCGATTTCTAACGGAAGTCGTTAAAACTCAGTCAATCGATGAAAATCGATAAAAAAATTTATTGTGATATTGATTTTTAACGATTGATATAGATACAATCGTTATCAATCAAATCAGTGGTATCGAATGTTATCGATTGGCAAATCGATATCGATTTTTATCGATTGACTATTCTGGGTTATAGCTACACAGAAAAAAAAACCGTAATCTATCACTCACTCACTTCCCGCTAAAGTTGCAATAGATAGAAACAATTTTTTTTAATTTACCGGAGAAGCTATCCATGTCCTCGTTATAATCTACTGGTCCATCATCAGGCACAGTAATGGATATTTGAGGCTTACCAAAGTTTTCGTTTCGATTCAACATCGGATTTCTACCACGATCTTCCAGTTCCCTTCTGTTGGGAGGATTATCGTAGGCCATCACAGGCAAATGTTTTCTTGGTTTCTATAAGAGCGATCATTACATCAACTATGCGCTGTCATGTACAGCGCCTTTCATAATTCCACAGTAATCGAAGATCATACAAAAAAGGCGTTTTAACTCTGTCATCAATCAAAGTATCAGGGCTACCGATAGCCTCCTCCGTGGGCTACTCCTTAGGGATTCCTTTGTTGAAGCGATCCGGATTCCTATGTTGAAATGTTTGGCAGGGAAGAACTGGGACGACACAGGGAGCCCAATGAAAAGAGAGATGCCTGCGGAGAAGGCTACCGACTGATCATTTTGGGTTAACGGTACGGTAACATGTGCATAGAGTAGCAAAAAAGCTTATACAACGTACGTATACAACTGAAGAACCTACAGATGTTTCTGTTCTCTATCTTTGTTTCTTCAATCAGACAGAGGATTATATAGCGACCGGCTTTTGTTCAAAGTAAAAAAATATATTCCCCTCAGGCTTAATGAATGTCGGTGAATAATCACGTCGACTTTGTCTCGGTTATTATTCATCGATACTATCATGAATCATGAATGGTTCGTGCACTGCACCTCTCTTACGGCGAATGCTTGTTGGTTAATGGACATTTTGTTTTCGCTCTATTCCTTACCTTAATCTTATGTTTCTTTGTAGAATAAATCGACGATGTTCCTTCGCTACATTCACTTTCAGTGTCGAAATCTTTGGATCCGTGGCGCCTACGGCGGCCAGTGGCACGACTGCTTTTGATTCTGTTTGTGAACTGAAATTTGGCATTGACTATTAAATTTACTTAAATTCTTAAGTTACCAAATTTTATATAGAAATTAGTACTAAATACACCTGGCATGTAGTTTAGTACTAATCTGTTTCATGTGTTTAGTGTGATCATTCTTGATAGTAAACAACAAAGGATTTAGTATAGATTGCTATCGCACTATCACGGTAACTTTTTCCACTCTTCTTGGTTTTTAATTTGGTAAAACTTTGCTGTATTATTCTCTTTTTCTTATATCAAATTGTGGCCTTTCAAGTTTGTTATGGCAGTGTCATGCGTTTTTTCGTACCTTCTTACTAAATCTGTTGAATGACTTTTGTCGAGAACTGGGTTCGTTCTTTGTCTGGTCTTGGCAACTTTTGAAACAACAAACACATTTAGTCTTGAACAAGTTCCATAATGTTTCCAAAGGATTTTCGCCTGTGCTAGCTGCTGTATTGCCACTTTTAGCCTCTCGAGTTCCTTAAATGAAACGTAACAAATACCTAAATATTTTGAGTTTATTTAGTTTTTTTTTCCTTAGTCAGAAATCAAGACTAGTGATATATATTTGACATGATTTCAAAGTATCTTAAAAGCTTCTATCTTTTCATAAATCCTGTCATTTTTTTCTATTCAGATAATAGTGCTTTCTTCTAGTGCTTTCCGAATTTTACTTTTTTATCATTTAAGTTTACCGGGAGTTTACAGTGTACGATGTATCTAAAACTGTTTTAAGCTTTTGGGTGTGCTGTCTTAGACCTAATTGATAGCGTGTAAACTATTCGATTTTTATATTAATAATATACATAAAAAAATTACTCGATTCTGATTGGCTGATGAACAGTGCATTTTAGAGGTAATTCAGTGCAAAAACAAGGTAATACAGTGCAAATTACATTCTGTACAGTGCAAATTACAAAAAAATAAATCGATTATGATAGGCTTTATTCTTAAATCATTTTAGTCACTAATGCTTGACAGTAATTTAAAAAACACTTTAAGTGGCAATTCTTTCAAAAATCGTCGAAAATTTGTAAGAAAAATACAAAAAACTGACCAAGTTTTGAGTGGAAAGTTTTGAATTTTCCGCTTGAGCTCGAGCGCGCGCTTGCTTACGACATCAACACGTCTTTTTTGGCGCGCGCTACTAGCCGAAAACTGACCAAAAAATTGAAAAAGAGCTTGTCAATGAGTTATTTTCATGTATATTATTTACCAAATAACTAAGGCTCAGCCGTGGTTTATACTCTGATAACTGCACGATGGACAGTTGAAAACACGAGAAAATGTCAAAAAGCACGAGCTGAAAGCGAGTGCTTTTTGATCATTTTCGAGTGTTTTCAACTGTCCAGAGTGCAGTTATCAGAGTATAAACCACAACTGAGCCTTAGTTATATGGTTTATTACATAGATTTACGAGCGAAATGTTGTCTTGCAAAAATCTATTTTGTTCTTGCAAATTTTCGCTTCGATGCAATCGCGATATAACGCTAGTTTTGATTGGCTCAAGAATAGTAAAACTCTTCTCTGATTGGTCAAAAATGTGACAGCCAACATTCAAGTAGCTTTTTTCAATGCCAAGAACGGAAAGCTGAAAATTTTACAATCTTTGAAATCTCTGTCAGTTTTAGATTTAAATCTGTTCTAAAGCTCAAAACCTAAATATTTAAACTGTTAAAGGAATCAATCTTGTTTACAAAAGCCAAAGCTTCATCCGTTGAGAGAAGAGAAGCGAAAAGACAGCGACAAGAGAAACAAAACAGCCATCGAAAGATCGACAAATTTACCGTGGAAAAAAAAAACACAAAATGGAGTTAGAAAACAGGGTAACGAAGACAAACTGTCACAGTTAAACTCAAGAACCTGCTACTCTACTAAGGAATAGGTACAAAGCTACTCTCAATAGCTACTCTGTTTGTTTTTTACTATCAAAATGACATGAAATGAGACAACCACGAGGCCGTTACAACTAGCGAAGATTTACGGTAGGATTAATGTGAAGTTATTTTATGACAAAAAGAAAACAATTTAGCCACAAAAAGACATTAATCAAAAATAATCAACTCGAAAATGTATTTTCTATGAACTGTTTTTTGATTTGCCGTTCTTACTTGAAAAATTAACATTTTTAATTTGTCAGTCATAACCTGAACATTTGAAAGCAAATCTTGAAAAGGTTAAATATTTTTGTCTATTATTTGAAGTTCATGTGAGTTTCTGAATTATCTAGAAATCATATTTACTTGAAATCATTATTCGTGTAAGAATATAATAGCAAAGTCATGAATAAATCGATGTTTTCGTCTCAAAAACGTCTCGTCTTTATTTGCTTTTCTCTCTCGAACTTCGGTAAGTTTTCTTGCAAAGTCACTGACCCACAATTTATACTCTGATAAACCACGGTTTTTTAACCAATCATAGCGCGTGTTAGAATGTATCTATGTTATAATAATAAGTAATCATATGGTTTCTCGTTCAATTTGGGATAATTCGCACTCGTGTGTTTTTCAAAGAGCCAAATTGCACTCGACCTACGGTCTCGTGCAATTTGTACTCTTTGAAAAACACACTCGTGCGAATTAATCCCAAATTGAACTCGAAACCATATGATTACCTATACTTATTACAGCCTTTTAGTCTCACTAGTATACTGTTATTAAAAATTGCTCACCCCATGATCGATCGGTCATGTTTACAACTGAGTAGATGGTGAGGAGTAGGTACCCTGACGGAAGACAAAGTAGATACCAGAACCCATTCACTAAAGCCATGGCTTCTTTGGGATGCATTAATGCTGTCAGAATGAAGATGCCAACAAGGCCACCGAGGTAAAGAGTACTAACATCGGCTGGTAGCTTGTCTACATCTGGAGTTTCTGCGGTAATATTTTGATCTTTTCGTCTAGATACTTCTTTTTCAATCTGTACACACAAACCAATAGTGACAAGTATCATGATGACTGCGAAGACGAACGTCAAAAGTTTAGCCACCTTGATTTGAATGGCTAAATTGGAAAAACAAATTTCATTCATGTTAAGTAACGCCTTTGGTAATTTTAACTAAATAGTACTAACTCATACTAAATCCTTTATTAGAGTGGTTTTCATAAACCCGTGAAACACTCTTTAGTGTATGACATTGCTAATATCATTGTGTTCTTTTGTTCTTATTTGACTATTACATTTTAACTAATACACTTTGTTTCATGGGTTAATGAAAACCACTCTTGCTATTTTAAATTATTATTATTATTATTTAGCCACCGAAGATCACATACCAACGTGCAAAATTCTTTTGTCGTTTTCACTGTCATCATTCAAAGGTATCAACCGATTATTTTTGATTGACGGCAGTGTACCCTCGTCAGCCCTAGTTGTTCCTCTCGTGATTTTTATATATAGCAGAGAAAACAGTATGAGCTAGAGAAACTTCAAGTACCATATATACCGTTCATATCAGAGGGGCGGTGTCTTCTTCGTAGGGAATATAACTAGAAAACTAATGTCAAGTTGCCAAAGTGCACTAAATCTTGACTTTTCTCAAATTCTAGCATCCTCGGTTCTGGAACCAGAAACACATATTCCTTTTCGCATTTGAAACTCGGTGAGAATGTAATCATGAAAGACTTTGTTTTAGTCTGACAGCGGTAATCACTTCTATGCGAAGGCGGGGAACTAAGAAGGGGACTTTTTATGAGTACCGCCGACCGACTAGCTCAGTGGATAGTACGGAAGCGCTTAGGGGACTTCAGACTTCAGACTTCAGACTTCAGACTTCAGACTTCAGACTTCAGACTTCAAATTTGGATCTTGAGAGGTCGCGGGCGCAACATACAAGATGGCGGAGACGAATGGGGTATATATTTTTACGTACATGTAAAGTTCTTCTTGTAACTTGACATTTATTTATTTTTGAATACACAGATTTGTGTAGTAGGAGTAGATGGATAAACTCGAGGGTATAGTTTGATCTTATTTTGGCCTTCCTTTTTGTCAGAAATAACTAAATTTTGGATTTTTTGTTGAGTACTGTCGAAGAAAAAGCTATCTTGATAGTGATGCTACCTTAAAACTACATTATATTATAAACACTTCTAGTGGCCTATATAGAGATGCCTCTAATCTAGTTCTCTCGTCTTTTATCTTTATTTTATTTCTCATTATTCATTATTACTCTGTTATTGTTGTTATATTATATATTTATTATCTTTGTACCGTTGGGAGTTCAATGCAAATGTACAAGCTTATATGATTGTTTTTGTAAATAGAATCTCTTTCAAAATTGCAAGTCATTTCGGCATTTTGATATCCTTGAGAAAAGTAGCCTCGTATCGCTTCGCTAATTTGGAGGTCTTCTTTATATTGGCAAAACACAGTTTGAAAACGATAATATATGGATAATCTACAAATAATAGAAAGAATCAAATAATAGAAAGCCATAAGTCTAATGCAAATAATATCACGCACGAAACGAACTGTGAGAAAAAAATAATTCTGCAAACATGTACTCGTTAATTCGCCTCCGCCATCTTGAATGCTGCGCCCGCGATCTCTCAGGCCCAAAATCGAAAGTTTGAAGTCTGAAGTCTGAAGTCTGAAGTCTGAAGTCTGAAGTCTGAAGTCTAAAGTCATACATTCTTGTTGTTTGTATATTTGTCAGATTTGTGAAAAGGCTTTACTTAACTCTGTGATCCGTGAATCTATGAAAAACGGCCCGTGACTTGTGATTGGAACCCTCTCTTCCCGTCTCTGTTAAGCCTTTTAAAAGTCCGAAGTCTGAAGTCTGAAGTCCCCTCAGCGCTTGCGTAGGATAGAGCTTCGGATTACTCTGCGGAAGGTCTGGGTTCAAACCCCGGCCGGACCATTACTCAGGGTCTTTAAATAATTGAGAAGAAGTTGCTGCCTTAATTTCTTTAAAATCTACAAATGGTTAGAACTTCATGTCCTGTTGGATAACGACGTAAAATGGAGCTCCCGTCTCTCAATACTTAACAACATTGAGGGACGTAAAAGAACTCCGTATTCAGACATGGGTTGTATGGTGGCAGCTTAATGCGCCTTGATATACCTTCAACTCGAACTCGTTGAGTAATCGCATTGAGCAGTTCTGGAAATGCGCTATATAAGAACTAGCCAGTATTATTATTATTCTTACCTTGTGAAAAAAAGAGACAAACTAATGCGTACGCGATAGTCACAATGGAAAACATTATGACAATCGCTTCTTCGTTAATAGCACCACGGTTCAAAGATACAAGTCCCCCAACCATGAATAGAATAACAATCGACGGTCTGTAAAAAATATTGAAAAATAGATTTCAAGATTTTCTATTCAGCCTAGTCATGATGATGGTGATGGTGGTGGTGGTGGTGATGGTGGTGGTGGTGGTGGTGATGGTGCCGCCGCCGCCGCCGCCGCTTAAGCGATTGTGATAATGTAAAGCCTGGTTCACACTACGTCATAATCGTAATCATAAGCGAAACAAAACAAATTAGAAAAGGAAACACTTTGTTTTCTAATTCCCCAGGGGATAATAAATATTGTGTTTTCTTGCTTATGATTATGACGCTCGTGTGAACAAGGCTTAAGTGTTAGCGATGATAATAAGAATGATTATTATGCTCGTGATAAATAAAAGCTTAAAATGCAAGAAAACGCGGTTTGGCTGAGAAACAAAAATGAGTAAGATGTGACGTCTTTAAATAATTTTTTTAGGTGTTTTCGCGTATAAGTAGGACTGTTTTAAATGCTAGTATAAGCTTCAATATTTCTTACCCAATAAGTGTCGCCAAAAGAAGAATAACTTGGTAAATAATAAACGGGAAACTTATGTTCTCGTTGTTACTTAACACCGACCGCCACTTACTAACCAACAGCGTTAAATTGGCTAGAGTTGAAGGCATCCATCTTCTTCTCTGCTTGTAGAATTCTTCAAATTCTTGAGGGCAGTAAGTACTGTCTTCTGCAGCTGCGCAGTACGCAAGTCGCCATCCGGCTTGAACCATCAGTGTACAAAACCAGCGGTCTTCACCTAGTTAAACAAATTCATACTTTTAAATTAAAGTATAAAGCAGAAATAAAGTATAGAATATAAGTATAGAATGCACATAACATATATATTAGTTGCACTCAACACTCGGATTGCTATATGAATTTCCAGTAGTTTAGTGGTAGAGCATCAGTCTGGATAATGGGAAGGTTGTGGTTTGGTTTACCACATATAACTCAAAACCTTCTTGGGTTACAGTTGTGTCTGTTTATCGTTATTTTCATATTTCATAGCACACGTCTATATGATTTTCTCAAAAAGCATATGATTAAAACATTTATATTTCTCTAGGGGAAGGTCAGTGTCCTTCAGTTTGCAATTGCTTATGGTATTTCTATGTAGAGGTGAGTATGAACTAAAACACCAGTTTTAGGATAGTCACTTCAAAACTCTTTGTTATCTTTTTAAATACTTGGGTTTATTCCCTCCAACAAGATGAGTTCACTTCAAAACTGTCCAATAAATATATTGATAATAAACTTTTGTTCATGTTATCTAGTATCGCTGTGCAAATGCGCCTTTTGTCAAATAGTACAGCGGTGATAGATATCTTGAATCTGGAGTATTACCTTGATATATTATATTCATATATTATATTCATATATTATTTTCTTGGATAGTTTGTGGGAAAAAATGCAATGGCTGGATATGAAAGGATTCTACCAGTAGATAGCTGATTCTTAGTTTTCAATGATTGATTGCCAGATGGTACATATGCGCTACGTTAAGACATATTCTTACCCATATCTTTGGTTAAAAATTCAAAAGCTTCGTTCACATTGGTAGAATATTCTCTAAGAACACTTCTTACTGCTCTGCACCGGTACAGGGAAAAGCAGCCAGGACAGCACAGCACTGAGCCAAATACATGATTCGCCACCTGTTAATGAGAAGAACACTTTTTAATTATAATGGCGAGCCTAATATGGATCTTTGTGGTGTGACCCTCGTATTTTAATTTAAGTCATGGAGATATATAAGACCCCTTGTGCATTGTGAGTTCCTCTTTCAAGACTTTTATTAGACTACTTATATTATTTTTCTTTCCATTTGTAATTATTCATTTTTTAAATCTAATGTAGAATAGGGGAACTTGTTTTCAAAAGGATAATCTTTTTGCTACAATATGAAATTAATGTATGAAATTGAAACTCTGATTGTTTCATTAAGAAAAGATACACGCAGATAACTTTTGTGACTGCATTAAAAAAAGAAACATTATCACACCTTCATGAACCAGTGACCAACAGCGTAGTCGAATATTTGGTACCAGACCAGGGGGCCATTACCCATTGGGTGTGTCCTTCCACACACAGCACCAACTTTATCATCTTGCACCATGTAGTCGATCAGTGCCTCCATTGAATCATGAGTGAAGTTGACATCTGCATCAGTTGTTAAGATGAATGTCTGATCATCGTTAACTATTAAAGAAGAAGAGGAGATAAACAATTAGTTTCCTTTTTATTTGCAAAGGTTTCATGGTCGTTCAACGCTTGTTATATACGATGAAGTAAAATGTAATCCGATTCAGCTAGCGCTGAATTCGCATGCCTTATCTATACCACGAAACAATTAGACCCCGTTTACACGGATCCGGATACTTTTGAAACCGCATACTTTTTGATGCGAATCGGCCTATCGTCCACACGAATCTAGTGAATCCGGTCACCGAAACTGCATACTTTTGAATTGGAAACGATCAACAGGAGTCATGTGGACGCAAATATTTCTATGCGGTTTCAGCCGGATCGGATTCGTGTAGACGAGGCCTTAATTAACTGTATTTTCATAACTACTCCAGCCTCGACTTGAATCTATTCTCTCGTGATCAGTGTAGTGATTTCGAGTCTATTTTGGCGATGAGCGATCAAGTAATCTCAGGAAAGACATGGTGAATGTGGTGGAAATGCAAATGATGACGATAACGAAAGCATTAGTGGGACTGATTATTTGAGTTGCTTACCTCCAAGACAACGCTGCTTGTAATCAAGAACATAGGACATATACATCACTTGACTCCAGCGCTTTTTATTCTTAACCTGACAAAGAAACCAAAGGGAAAATTGTTCATTTTTTCTTTTAGAATTCTATATTGAAGATTCTTTTATTTTTGTTTATTTATATTTCACTCTGAAGATGACAGCTGTCAAAGCATGTCAGTGACAATAAAAGATGTTGTCATTTCACATTTCACAAACTATATTCTATGCCTCTTCTACGTCCTCTTGGCAATTAATATTAATCAGTGGATTAATATTGTGTAGTACAACCTATCAAATGCAACTTCGACTAAAATCCAATGAGATAATTTGGTAAGCTCTTTCTAAATATTTCACTAAATTCGTCTTTCAGTTCAGTTAAGTTCCTCGGAGGACACGGAGCCTCCTTTGAGTTGAGTTGGGTGACCAACTCATTGAAATCGCCCCTCCCCTGGGTCGCTCGCTTTACTTGCTCCACTGTAACGTGGAGGATGCTGGCGATTTTTATCCACGAGTCTCTATAATACCGCCTGGTGGGAGTGGCGAATAGCATTTGCTTGGTTGCTGCACTGTTTGACGATCGGCAGATATGGGCGATGTATTTAAGGTACTAGACATTGATGAAGTGGCTGATGGAACTAGTCTTCAGTATTTTTTCCACCTCTGTATTTGTGTACACAAAGGCGTACTCGTCGGAGCCCGATTTGTGATACACTCAAACGTTCATTAATATTTGACTTAAATGGAAACTAGCGAGTTATTAGTATAGGCTGCGTCGGTGTTAGATATAAACGATAGTTATTATAATGACTGGTGTAATAGGTAATATTATGACTAATATTCTAGATAAATAATCTAATGATATATAGGTAATACATTGACTGATAATATTTGACTTACCTTCGTGTTATCTTTCATATGGATGGTTATTGGCAAGCCACCGGGAAGTTCCCAAGTAACCTGCATTCCATATGGTGTACGGATCTTTCTAGCTTGAGTTAACTCAACTTTGAGAGTTTTCTTTACGATTGTGGCTAACTGAAGCACGTAGTTGTTCAACACGTCTGACTTGATTGCATCATCAAAAAAGATGTGAGACTCAACGTGGCGCTTTCCTCTTGCCATATTGTTATCGACATCATGCAGAGATTCCAGTAACTGTTCCATTTCGTAAAGTTCTTCGTGGTACATCGTGGAGCAGATAAACACGTACGTTTTCCTGGTAAGTGATTTGGAGGTCACGTGAGATTGGTCTGTGACTTTGTTTCTACGGTTTAGAAGAAGAAATGGTTCTAAAAGAGCTCCTGAAATGAAAAAGTCATTATTTTATTATAGAACTTCTCCTTTCTGTGTGCATTTCCTGCACGATTACATTTATGAATTGATACTGCTCGATCATAACTGTAACACACTCAGGGGTGGATCCGGGGCTGGGTGTGTGTGTGTGTGTGGGGGGGGGGGGGGGGGGGGGGGGGTGAATCCTGGATGTCCCTGACACTGTACTACACGAAGAAAAAATGTAGCATTACGCATAAATATGTTCGAATATCTGTACTTATTAGATGGCGCTTTAATAAAGAAATAGCTACATGTACAATGGAGATTATGAACTGCAAACAAATTTCCCTATTCAATTAAACTATCTGAATCATCACTTATCAAGAACCACTTGTTCCCTTTTTGAGAGAGTGACTTTAAGATTCGACGGTTTCAGTTTGACTACACTCTAAAAATCCACCGCACACGGAAAACACAAAGGAAAGTTAAAGTTATTTCCCAACTCACCTGTATAAGATGGAAGCCAAAACAAGTGGGATGCCTTGCCCATAATGTACCCCTTGTTGGCCCACACATAATATCCTGTTGACAAAAACTGGCCGAGAAGTAGCAAAGCACATGAACCAATGAGATGGTACAAATCTGTACCGCTTTGTGGTCCGCATTCAATTGGCACAAAGGATGTTTTACATACTGACTTTAATTCGATTAAAAGCAGGGCCAAAGGTGTAGCTAGGGTAAGTGGAAGTGCAAATGCAACTCGCTGTGTATACATGGAACAGGCAAGCCACGCGGCGTGGTAACCAAAAAACGTGAGAAATATCTGTGCCAGGAAAAAGTAAAACACAGGATGGTTTGAACTAATAAGACGAAAGCCTTCTTTGAATTTGGTTGGATCAGCGATCTGAAAGGTTGAAGATAGCATTAAACCCGCTAAAGGTGTTACCACCAGCTGTACTAACGACATAATCAAAGCTGCTTTCTCCCTTGCTGAACGTTTTACCGGTTCCTCTAGTTGATTTGTCGATAGTGTAGAAATTCTTGTTTCCATTGTCAAATTTGCTTCCATATCTTGTGGAATAGCAGTGGCACGGCTAGGAGACATCTGAGGGGTGTCCGCTACTCTTAGTTCTGATGATATTGTTTGAAGTCGACGTAATTTGGGAGACCATGCAATCGATAGCAGAAAAATTGCTATAGGAAGGCCAACTTCAGCATAAACGTCATTTATCTGCAAAACGGAAAAGGCATTGCAATTTAGAAAATTAAAAAAAACTTGCAATTTGTAGCTCCATGAGCCCCACTGAGAATACTGATCCCTTAAGATTCGTTAAGATATAGGGCAAACAATTACAAGTTTTTTCTTTCACTAGGGGCAAAGGCGATAGGTAAAGACGAGGGGCAAGGAAATACAAGTATTTTATTTAGCATCT
This sequence comes from Metridium senile, assembly GCA_949775045.1. NCBI lineage: Eukaryota > Metazoa > Cnidaria > Anthozoa > Actiniaria > Metridiidae > Metridium > Metridium senile. The sequence goes on along the minus strand of OX459099.1, from coordinate 7,968,390 downwards.
TTATAGTCTGCTTCGTTCTTTCTGCAATTTATTATATATATAAGCTGTTTACCTAGGCTAACCTGCAAAGGTTATTGTAGATAGCCTACATCTAAACAAGTTTTAATATCTATACATGTATAAATTGTAATGATGCTAAATAAAAAATAAAAAAAATATCTGTATCTGTATCTAGTAGTGTTTAGTGACACTTACGTGGTTCATAATGAAAAGAATTACAAGGCCAACGATTTGCAGAAGTGCAGCCAAGACAAAAAGAGCTGTACGTCGTTTGCCGTTGGTTGTTTTCAAATTTCTTGCAGACTCATACACCTGGATGATGGTTGGAATGACAAATAGACCTGACATGAAGAGAAGAAAAACGTGGGGGGTACTGCTCAAGACTGTTATAGCATAAATGCATAAGAAGGATAGACACAACGCTTCTATGATGCCTCCAAGAACGATCTATAAAAGAATAATATATATTCATTGGTATAGCAAATTATCTAGTATACATGCAACTACTCGTCTGCCCTTGCGCGGCAAAGGTTTTTTGTAATTATAAAATGGTATCCAATGCATAAATTTCACAGAAGTTCTATACGCTCGATAACATCTTTTCAGCAACCAGTAATTACAAAAGCGCAATAGTCTGCTAGTCAATTGCCCTATTTCATTATGACTTCACGATGTGTTTTAGTGGGGGATAGAATCGCCGAAAACAATGGTAATTTCAACTAAATCTTCTTTCTCTTTGAAAATTGAGCTTCAAATTTTCTAATTTTTATGTATGTTATGTGTCGATGTTTATTCTTCCATATTTATGGCATTTTGTTGTCATTTCTTTGCTATTCGTCTTGTAAATGCAATTTTATCGTGTATTCTTGTATTGTTGTTATGAATCTGTCCCCCACTGGCGACCATGATCCTTAGCGTTAGAACAAGAGAATGTTTTGATGTGACGTCATAATGAAATATAACAATTAACAAGATCTTATCCATACTATCAAATTTTACTTGTAATAGTTCTTTACACTTGATAACTCAGTACTAAGTTGTGGCAACATTATCTGGATCTTGGTCACTCTCATTAGTAGGCCACTTTTGTTTAGTGTGCAGAAGATTAGAATATTCGGTGTTATAATCTCCATTATAATATGAGAAACGGATAAAAATGGATAGTCTTGTTGGCAAGATTTTTTCGTTAGTCAGACATTCGGTCCGCATTAATTGTCCATACCAAATCTTAAATATTTAAGCACACAGTCGGGCCAATGTTTTGTCAATGGTCAATAACGTCACTATACATGACAAGTAATAGAGTACTGAAGTGAATACGTCACCTATTGTAAGTTGTCAAGGAAACTTGTTCCAAACTAAAGTCGATCAACCGTATTTCTTTTGTTCCTCTATAGAAATGTGTGGTGAAAAATTACTGTTTGGAACCGGAATCCATGGCATCTGACGTCACACTTTACCACTCTATTGCTGTTCGAGTTTAGTCGAGTTCAATCTAGTACCGAGCGCGTCTAGGCCATCGCGGAAAACGTTTTTCGGCGGCGTTGGCCAAAAAAAGAACGCTGGCTCTGGGTACGAGAAGAGATTGCCTTTCTCATTATATTGTCAGTTGTTCTTTGTACTGAAATTTGCGCACTTGTGTGTAGCATCGTTCAATGTTCTTGATGTATGTTTGTCTATGTGAAATAATTCAATCCAAGTAGTGATTTCTCATTAATCACACTGATTATGTGATAGGATAATTAAGTAATGATCAGGAGTATTGACGCAAAACATATTTTTCTAATTCGCAAATGAAATAACAAGTATTACGTAAAATTATTTACTGTGAGTGAATATCGATTTTAAATTTCTGTTCTTAAACTGAGAACATTAAAATGTTTTGATAAAACAACGATTTTATGTCTGTAGCACCCTTAAAATATTGGATCATCACGCTTAGTAATGATAAAATCAAAATGTTCATTGTCGAGAAAAAGAAACTTAGGGCCATATTGAATTTTTTTTGTTATTAACATTACTCTTTTCATCCTGATGTTCTATTTTTTAATAATAAAGAACTACTTTTATACTTATATATACGTTTTTGCCTAAACTTTTAAGTACAAAGAAAAAATCATGCTCTAGAACAATGAACAACTCAAAAGTCTCGAGTATTTGACGCATTGCACGGCTGCATGAGTTGCTTAGCATCATGCGATGCTCATTAAACCATTATGTTATGTAATATAGTTGTTTGAATTAACAATTTTCTTACTTTAGAACCTACGATCAAGATTTGTGATTGTAAAAATGATCATTTTGATCTTAATTGAATTTTGGAAATTTCGACAAAAAATAAAAATAGAATGTTCCGCATTCATGGGTGTGAATACTGACGTTGGCATTTCCTGATCAGAAGGTTTTTTTTATTATGAAATCAAGGCTAAAAAAATTTATAATAATACTTACATATGAGAATAATTATTTCAAGACGAATAAAAATATGAGCACATTTGAGGCTCAACCTTGGCTCTATTGTCAGTCCTATATAAATGAACAGATTAACTCATTACTCGGCTGATTAGTCTCGAACGTATATACGTCGTATTAAAACGGAAAATTTCTCTCGCCGTTTCAGTGCTATTTGTATTTTAAAATCATCAGAAGAAATAATAAAATAGAAGCTGGATAAACCATACGATATTTTATATATATAGTAGATATATGTGCCTTTTTAATAAATCGAAATATATATATTAACTCGAAAATAAAGCTTTTGTAAGAATATATCAAACCATGCTATATTGTGGTAAATAAGTTACAAATGATGCTTTTAAAGCTTTTATATTTTCAGGGGCTGTTATTTCTCAGGTTTGCAATTGGGGTTTTGAACCTGACAACGCAAAATTTTAATGTTCTATAATACAGTTATTTTATATGCGTACCGTTTGAATTAACATATTTTCGTTTAATCACTCATTTGTATTCTCTTTTCTAATCTATCTCTAAAGAATCAAGATTAACCAAAGTTTCGTAAGTCAATTTGTCTATTTTGAGCTATTGATATTTTATCCATTGTACATTTTCAGATTTGATTAATCTGTAACTTGATATTTTTCCGTGATCATTTCAGTTGATGATTACATATTTTTCTAGTTTACTAAATACTTACCAATAATACTGCGTTTTTGGATGGCCATGGCTGGCTTCTTTTTTTGTCCCAGATTGCAACAAGAAGGGAAAACGCCTGTGGAACCATGAGTATGATGATCAACATTATCACGATGGATTCTTTATGTCCATTTTTATTGCTATCATTTGTACCTGTACTGTTTGTACTGCCAGAGATAGAATACGCTCTACCGATGGCCAAAAGACAGAGTTTGTTAAACAAAACACAGCCTAGTACAATCAGAGCAACAAGGATAGCAGCGAACCACTTTATGACTATGATATAAAAATTATGGCATTTGTCTTGCTCATTTGTGTTTTCATTTCCATCTTCAACTTCAGGGGCAACTGTAAGGCCATGATAAGTAGTACTTGAATTTGCCGATCTCGCCGATATTCCAGAAATGCCAGTGCCGGCCGTTGAAGATTTTCTGTAATTGTTTATTGCTTCATAATTCGAAGGAACAGCAAGTTCCTCAGGTTCATCAAGTTCCTCAGGTTCATCTATACTAGGTATAGTGTCTGGATTACTCTGCTCAATCCATTGTTGAACACGCCGAGGTGGTAACTTCTCGTATTGATCTTCAACAGACTGAAGTTGTGGTTCTGTGTCTTTGGAAACCAATGAAGCTGGTCGAAGGTGGAGGTGTTCATAAAGATGTTGGTCTTCTGATTTCCTTCTTTGGAAACTATCTGCTCTGTCTATTCCGGGATCTACGCTTCTGGCATCAAATGAATGTCTACGAATTCTTCCAACTGGCGCCACTGGAATTCTCTGGTCAACTTCATCGATGTCTAATTCTTGTCTGCCAGTTTTTCTAGCTGCAACTACAGGTCTAAAACTAGTATCTTGTGGGATGATATCTGGAACAGAACGCTTTGCTTGCATCCTCCAGTTTCCGTCTTCTAAATAATGGCTAGGACTGGGAGATCTGCTTCGATTTATAGCTTCCACAACTTGTGCTACTCGTGGTTTTTCATGCCGTATTCGATGAGGAGTTCTAGGACTATCTATCACTTGTGAACGTATCTTTGGTATAGGTACACCTCTAATATCTAAATCGTCCAAAGATTTGGCTCTAGGTCGTGCTTTTGGTGGTCTTAGCGGAGGTGTAGGGGGAACTTGTGAACTATCTAATAACGGCAGGCTGTACCTTGGAGATGGCCTTGGAGGAAATTGCCGCGGTACATCATAATCGCTGAAGTATTCGGGTTTTGATCTTGATCTTGATCTTGATCTTGAACTTGATCTTAACCTGCTTTCTCTATTTTCAAAATCGTCTATAGTCTCATATCGATTGCTGTTATTAAGCCTCGTCTTTGCTTGTAGATATGAAGGAGTTGGTCCCTTGTATTTGGGATTGAAATTCTCTTGTTCAGAGAATCCAGAGTCTTCATGATCCCTTTCAGACTGGGCATGAAATCTGTAAGCCCCGCGTAGACTATCACCACCGTCATCGTAATACCCGACAGATCCAGAATTCGACGAAGGAGGACTTTGTTCGTTTGCATTTCTATAGGCAGGTCTTTCGTATCTTTGCATGTTGAAATATTCTGTTAATTAAATCAATAAAATAGGCAGTTCATTAGAGGGGAATGGTGCGTTTGCTATCGGTGTAAAAGTGAAAACTGAAAAGAATTGTCATTCAATCTTATTTACGTCATTTGTGTTCAGTCATGCATATTAAGTACTTATTGACATTGAAGTCATTGTTCACAAATTCGGTAGCATAATTGTCATTGAATCATCAAATTGTAGTGTAAAAATGTCTTTCATTCGTCCTCAAAACGTAAAAATAGTAAGTTCTTCATCCACCCAAAAGATCAATCAAAGTCATACAATATAAAAGATGATATTATATTTAGAGCACACACTCAATATGATTGACAGCTATTTGTCAAGTTAAAAATTAAAGAAGTATAACGTCAATTCAAATGATAGTAATTAGCAAATACTCAGTAAACAGTTATTTATCAGTTCTCAATTCAGGTGTCTGTAGTTCTTTATATCTTTTTTTATCGACTCAATTGTTTTAGATTCTTACAGTGACTATTAATTCAAAGCATGAACAATCGTGCAAATAGAGTGATGTGCATGAGCGCCATTTTGTAGAACAAAGCATGATGGGAGAATGAGTACTAGCACTATTTTATGTCCGCTAAAACAAACCCTTTTTAAAATCTACAAGCATTTTAGCAACAGATAAAAAAACGCCAAAATATTGATTTGTGATCGTCTATTTTAGCGGCCATAATATAGTGCAAAGGCTCAGTTAGCCATCATTCTTTGTTCTAGAAAACGGCGCTCGTGCATATCGCCTATTAAATATGTTTACTTATTTGCTACACTTTTAAAGGAATTTTCGCCCTTTCATTATTACCCCATATTTTCTTTATCGTTTTGTTATTGTTTACTCAATATAGTAAAATATGTCAATTGTTTTATTATATAGTGACAAGCTGAACGTCTTCAATCAATGACATCAACAAAACGTCAGTTATATGAAAAGTACGTCATATGTCATTTTCCATGACCTTCATCATGTTTACTAAAGTAACGATAACGTATAATAATCATAATAATTATGATAATAATAATAAAAATATTTAAACTTGCAGCAAAAGTAGACTTCGAGCAGGAACAGTTGATTAGAAGATTTATCGATTTAAGGGATGAGTCTAAATGTAAAAGTTATTCTAAATATAAACGGGAAGGTCGGGGGCAGTCAGGAAACTAAAAACATCAACGGAAATCATTACTGAGACTCATATCTTAACGAGGCAAAGGAGTATTTTTGTCACGAAAGTATGCATGTGTTGACGTGTTTTAGATTTATTTACTTACGTGAATACATTTCTTTTCTTACCAACGTGTATAAGTGTTCTTTTCCGGGTGATCTTATACTTAATTTTAAATATTTAATTTGACTGTATACCTAGTATTTATTTAAATAACCTATGTATTTAACCTATGAAAAGTCATTATTACTTTTTACTATAGTTTATATTTAATATTTAATCCCCACGTCCTTTGTATTTTCTTTGAGGAGGCAGATTCACAGACTAACAGTTGTTGCTTAAAAGAATAAAAAGAATTTTTTTTTTGTATGAAAAAGGTCGGAAAACAGAGGTAAGTATACTGCCTTCTCGAACTCATCAATTGTTTTTATGTTTTTATATCTATGAGTTTAATGAATATGAGTTGTTACAAAGTGCATATCAAATCAATTCTATATTTTTAAATCACTTTTAAAAAGGTCTTTTTCTCCTGTTCTCTTTTTTACATCGAAAAATGTTGTTCTGTTATTAACGGAAAGTTTGCAAAACATGCACGAGCTCCAAATACTTTGTCGTATAATAAACGTCGGACCAACTTGTCAGTCGATTTGTCATATATATATAGATTTTGGCATTTCAAATCTTCATTTTATTTAAGGGTGTATTTGTCATTGTCGACCGAAGCTGTTTTTAGGTCTTTTTTATTTGATAAACAACAACGACCTCCGTATCATTTAGCTGCATACCTGAACATATATGTACATAAAAACCGTGACGTGTAAAGGTGTGTATGATTGGCTAGGTTTAATTCAAGTGGCACTTGAATTGAAATGACAGTAAAGCTTAGAACGATTTCTTTTTCAAATGTTATTATATAACATATCGTTTATATGAAACACCGACTCAGGTGGGGGGAGGGGCTAGGGGAGCTCGGGTCACCAGAGTTTTGCCCACCAAATTTTTAGCTATAGACGACTGGCTTTCACAAATGGCCGCCACTAATTATCATATTTTTTAAAATTGATGTTTTAAGAAAAAGAAAGCTATCATATGATAGGCATTCGCCATAACAATAATTTGTGCAAGTTTGAGAAAAAACAATTAAATTTGCAAGAAGCTATAAGAGTTTGAAAAATCAGAAAAACACCAAAACGAGGCATCAAAGGCCTCAGCAGAAAATTACATACAAATCTCTACATTTTTCATTGAGCATAACTTCTTTGGTATTTTAGCCCGGCAGAGCATCAAAACCTTCCAAACAAGCCTATTTCAGTGTTTTTTTCATATGATAGTGCTAAACTAGTATTAAAATATCTGTTAACTTGAAAAATCATTTTCCGGTACATATTATGGTATTTATGAAAGTGGTCTATTTTAGAATTATTTTGAATAAATACTAAAACAATTATTGAATTCGATGTTCTCATGATATAAAGAATTATAAAAAGGAGAATCACTGATATTCAGTGTCGGTAATTACTGGTCTCGACTACGCCTCGTGTTTTTATTATGAATCTCTTGCTCTACAACTCATATATGGCTCTCCCATATGGCTGATTTAAAAAAAAAAATTTAATAAGGTTATTACTTGTGTACGTGTCCTTCCAGAATATTTCAAGATCAACTTTATAGGTGAGCGTAGTGTTTACAAGTGTTGGTATTGTGATGATAATTTGCCAGCCATTTTAATGATAGCTTTGATTATTTTCTTTGTTCTAATAACAATGGTTTGTTCGCAAAACCATAACAAACTACGTCACTGTACGTCCACCTATTCTAGTTTAGTCTAGGATCCAATATCGTCAGTTCAAAGAGTACAAAATATTTTCTCTTGGATTTCATCTTTCTCCTCCTTAATGGCATTTTCTTATAGTTAGCTAAACACCGTACATGGCAGTCACTATGAGAAAGGGTTGTTGGTTGTTCGGACTCTATCATAATAGTTCTAGCCGCCAACAGCATAAGATTGATTCTGCATTTAATAGATACCCCTCCCCCTCCCGCCCAAATGAACTTGGCAAACAATTCAAAATGTCCAAGGAGTCCTACGCAAGAGATAATACAAAAATAATTAATCAGACGTTTTTCCGGTGACAACTGAATTGTGGTCGCATTAACTTTGGAATCTTGTGGGCGTAATATAGTACTAGCGTCTATTGGTCCTCGCCGAGAGTAAACTATAGCGAAAACACTAAAACTATGACATAAAAATAAAACAGTTACTAACTCAACCTTCTTCATCAAAAACAAAAGGAAACAATACCTCATTACAACTTTACTTGTCTTTTATAGTGACTTATATGCACTTTATATTGCACTAAATAAGAACTATATATTACACAGTGGCAATTTGATTTGATTCCTATTATTCTTGTGAACCCGTGAAAAAAATGTATACATGTATAGTGTGATAGTCAACTGAATAAGAAAAGAACACAAAGGAATTTAAGGTGCATTAATATAGTAAAGAGTGCTTCACGGGCTAATGAATACAGCTCTATTATACTGTTTAATTTAGTTTTTTGACTTACTCTTCAACTGTAGCCAAACTATCGATATTAACAAATAATAAAACAAAAGCAAACAGGAATGTTCTTTTTGTAAAAAAAAGTTCATAATGATAAAAGACGTAACCGATCATTCATTGTTTGCCCAGAACCTCCTAGGGGCTCATCTGTCTATGACCACTTAACCAAAATATTGAAAGTGGTTCATTTCAGATAAAGATAGGAAAAAGTGAGTGACTAGTATAGGCTGCGTCGGTTTTTAGTATAAACGATGGGCAATGAAATTAAATTTGTAATTAATAGCGATGAATAATAATTATTATTTATTTCTTAAGCGCATTCCATATACTATCTCAATGCTCTTTACAAATTATGATCACTGATAAAAAAATATCAATTACATAAAAATAGATTTTAAGACATTGTTCAGAAACATTGTACAAATAAATAAGAAAGTTTTTAGCTTTTAAAAAAAAAAATGTCCACAGATGGTGCATAATCTAGGTGCACATACACTAAAAGCTCTCCCTCCGGAACGAAGTGTTCTTCTAAGTTTGTGAGGTTTTAGAAGATCATATCAGTCATGAGAGCCTTAGCGTTAGCCATATACTCCTACTCCGATTAAGGGATAAAGTTCGAAATGTCAGTAAAGTTAACCATCCTTCACTTTTGCGGTGTTACATCGTATTTTATTGCCATTATAATTAATATATCTTTATTAAATGGTGTTTACATTGTTGTTTCCTAGCTGCATGCACTCACATATTAATTATTTTATGTAACATCTTTTAGCTGGCGTACTGCTTGTTGGTGCTGGCTACAGTTCTTTAAAATTGAATATTCTCTCTCACACACATTTCTCTGCATCATTTTGAAATGTGGATGATCAATTGCAATGAGAGAAACATTTTTTTAAACAAATTTGGACAGTTATTAAATTCATGTCGCCATCTATGTAACGGCTCAACGGTAGTACGGTTTCCTTTCAAATATCACAGACAACTGTGAAATGAACTATTGTGCCAACTCATACTCATACTACATAAACTTCAAAAAGTGTCTAGTCACTGATCCTAGCCTCAGGTGCTATTGCTATCATAATGAACGTGACTCACTATACTCATGATATTGGCCTATATGGTATCGTTAGCGGTGCTTGTTTGATAAGAACAAAATAATAATTGACTTAATGGGTATAGGGCAATTATTAACATCTATGTTCAATACCTTAAATTTTTGCATCCCGCACAACCGACCACAACTAGATAGTTCTGTAAAAACGAAAGTATTTAGTATATAATTACAGAAATAATTATAGAAAATCGTGCGCGGCGATCAGTCGAGAAATTTTACACTATTTCATCAGTTACAGAGTTTCGCGCGCTTTTAAAAATAAGTAATAGAAAATTGAGAAAATATAATTTTTTTTAAAGCTAAATAGAATATCCTAAGCCTGTGTATTTTGGTGAGGGGGCCACAGCTTTGTCAGTTTATAATGGTAAACACTCGTTTAATATAGTCAAACAAGCTCACGCGTTGACCCCTAGAGTCGATTAATGATTTGAATGTTTGATTGTCGATTTCATTTTTCAGTTGAATTTTGCATCGTCGAAAACGAAGAGTGCAAAATTCAAATCAAATTTAAATTTTGATTTGTTAATGATTAACACAGGAAGACCAAGAAAGCTTGGCGGCTAGGAATCTTTTCCGTGTTTACGTGCCAGGAAGGCATTTATCGAATACTATTCGACAATATATCGTTTAACTAAGCAATATTGGTTTATCTAACAAAGATATTTGATTCCTTCAATCGACAATATCTAACTGGGAGTCTAGAAGACACTTGAAGAAGAAAATACAAGGAGTTTACTAACGATAACATTCGTCAAGTGATTGAAATTGAAGCTTAAAAACTCCAGCGTTCATGGTCATGAAATTTGACATAGACTCCTTCTCCAAGGTTTTCACCCGCCTTTGTTTTATCTGATTTATTTTATCAAATCACAAGTCGAATTTCGACCTGATTCTTTGTTTTAATATTGCAATATTCGGTTAATCCCATTCGCACAGATAAAACGAATAATCGACTATTAAATGATTTGATTAATCCACTCTAGGAGTGACAACGCGTGAGCTTGTTTGACTGTAAGGTAAAAACTTAATTTAGCTGATAAATAATTATTAATAAAAACCTCATCATAACAGCTCTAAAGATAGAAAGAAAAAAACTAATTTGAAAATGTGTACTAGCTTATATCAATGCTTTAATGATCACCAATGATCTGACTAATTGGTCTCAAAAATATAAAACAATGGATATTCATTAGCCTCCTCTGCAGGCGTCTACGCTCCGTTTTTTTTTTAATTTTTTTTTTATTTGGCTTCCTGTCTGAGTCTAGATATTCAATTCATATTGTTTTGTTAGAATTATAAATAACTATAGTATATAATCATATATAATTATTACGGAGCCCCCTAAGGGACATCACAAGATCTTAAGTTCCCAAGATCCTAAGATCCTAAGTTCCCAAGATCCCAAATTCCCAAGATCCTAAGTTCCCAAGATCCTAAGTTCCCAAGATCCTAAGATCCTAAGTTCCTAAGATCCTAAGTTCCCAAGATCCTAAGTTCCTAAGATCCTAAGATCCTAAGTTCCTAAGATCCTAAGTTCCCAAGATCCTAAGTTCCTAAGACATGAGGCTACCGCTGAAATTGCTTGCGGGCTCATTACATAATAGTCTTCCTTTGCAAAATGGCGGCGAAACATATCGTTTTGATTGTATTGTTTATATGTCTACTTTCCTTGGTAAATGCAGTTCTGGAGGCCTACATCCCTGCTATTAATGGCGGTAATGTAGGGCGCGACGATATTATTGAAAGGTACTTTCACCTCGGATTCCAACATCAAGAAATACTCGCCTTTCTGACTATTACTCATGGGATAACAATAAGCTTGCGCCATCTAAAAAGAGTTCTGAAAAGAAGATGCTTAAGACGTAGGACAGGACAGACAGATTTGGGTCAAGTGATCAGTGCTATTGAACTAGAACTTGAAGGAGGGGGAAATGGAATTGGTTACCGTGCAATGTGGCAGCGTTTAAGGAATGAACGCAGAATGGTTGTTAGTAGAGAAACGGTAAGGCACGCTTTAAGGATAATCGATCCGGAAGGAGTTTCTCAACGGCTTAGACACAGATTACGCCGCCGACAATATAGAGCAAAGGGACCGAATTTTTTGTGGCACATAGACGGCTACGATAAGCTTAAACCATTTGGTTTCAGTATTCATGGCTGCATAGATGGCTTCAGCCGACGCATAATGTGGCTCGAAGTTGGTACCACAAATAATGACTCCCGTGTTATTGCACAGTATTTCCTTGATTGTGTAAAACAGATTGGTGGAACATCTTCAATAGTGCGCGCTGACTATGGGACAGAAAATGTTAAAGTAGCCGGAGTTCAACGTTTTTTTAGACGTGACAGTTACGATTCTTTTGCCGGGAGTAAAAGTTTTATGTATGGTAGGTCAGTCTCTAACCAGCGAATAGAAGCATGGTGGAGCCAGTTGCGCAAAAGCTGCACGGAATGGTGGATCAACCATCTGAAAGACTTGAGGGATAGAGGGGTGTATTGTGATGGTAATATACTTCACGTGGAGTGTTTGAAATTCTGTTATATGCCAGTCATACGGAGTGAGCTTCAAAGAGTTGCTGTTCATTGGAATACGCATCGCATAAGGCCTTCTACTAACCCAGACTGTCCCTCTGGTAAACCTGACACGTTATTCTTCCTTCCCTCTTCGATCACACCACAAACAGTAGATTGCAAGCATATTGTTGACAAAGACGATATTGAAATTGCAGAGCAGCATTGTGGTAGTGACCTCCCTCCTGACTGTATGCCCTCATTCGCAGATCTAGCGAAGATATTGATTGGTGAACTTGGACTAGATATTCCCAATTCACCTGAAGCAGCCAAATATTTGTATATCAAACTCATAGCAGCAATACAAAGTATTTAGTGGATAGATATAATGTTTGGATCTGTTTATAAGTCAGTATTTAGTACCTGCATTATATACAGTGAACTCTCTCTGAGACGGACACCTTCGGGACCGGAGGAAAGTGTCGTCTTAGAGAGGTGTCCGTCTTATAAAGAGCTAGGTAACGTGACAAATATCGGGTAGTTTCATTAACATACACAGTAAATTTAAATAGTTTTTTTGTCCTTGTTAATCATCTATAATATATTTGAGGTAACGAAAATGTATCAATTATTGGGAAATGCCCTATCTACTACTGACATACAGACAGGCGAAAATGTCTTGTTTTTAACCGTCAATAAGAATCAACATTTTTCTGCAAGCTTAATGCATTTTACAGTTTTGCTCTCCCAATGCATGTCTTACTTCATTATTTAGTGCATATATTTCACTTTTAGAGATGTGTTTTTGCTGAAAATTATGACTTTTTAACTGTCCGTTATCGACATTTAAGTGTCTGTTGTCCGTCTTAAAGAGGTGTCTGTCTTATAGACAGTTTTTGTACAGAAAAAGTAATGGGAAAACGGCAGGGACCAAAATTTAGTGTCCGGCTAAGAGAGGTGTCCGTCTTATAGAGGTGTCCGTTAAGAGAGAGAGTTCACTGTAGTTCTAATTAGCAAACTATAGAAATTAGAGTTAACGCACTTAATCCGTGAAGCATAAATAGTACAAAATTGGTGCTAAAATATGATAATTCCTTTGTTATCTATTGTCTCGTCAACACTATTTACTAGTAATTAGTAATACTTGTTTCACGGATTTAGTGCGTCTACTCTAGCATAAAAAGTACTATTTAAGGTGGACCGCTACAGTTTTTTTACTGCCATACCGGGCCGCTAAAAACGTCTTTTAGCCTGAAGTTTGTGTTGATATACTTTTTTCTCGATATTTATTTTTTTAGCTACGATATACTCAAAAAACGAAAATCAGTTACGCTTAAATTGAAGGATTTCTCTAATTCTGTGATATTTTGGGTGCAAAGTCGAGTAGTTTACTGTAGTGATATCCGTTTTTCGAGATCTCATCGCGTTCACCTTCAATTTAAGCGTAACTGATTTTGTTTTTTTTTGAGTATATCGTAGCTTAAAAAAATAAATATTGAGAAAAAAAGTATATCAATACAAACTTCAGGCTAAGACTAATATTCTGTGACAGTTTCAAGTCAATCGAACAACGAGACGTTTGTCAAAACGACATTTTTAGCGGCCGGGTATGGCTGTCAAAAAACTGTAGTGGTCCACCTTAAAAATATTTATGTACTTGCACGTTAGTTGTTTTTGTGCTTTACTTTATAGTAAGGTTTGGCTTGTTATTTTATATATTAAAAAAATGGAGTTCATTTTTCTTTATTATAATAATCATTTATTGTTTTTCTCAAACAACAGTAATCAAAATGATCAAAATGTTAAAACATGAACATGTTCCTTATTTGTGCTGTGCAAATGGTTTTGCCTCAACAGCACTTGAAATTGGACATAAACTTGAACAATATAATAGTATTATCAGTGTAACCAGAAGTACATAACTAGAAGTGACCATCTCAAATATAAGTTGTGTCCGATGTGTTTGACAAGTGAGCTATTTTTAGACAACCAATCACAGCGCTTGGCAATTTCATGCGTTGCGCTGATTGGTTGATGGAGTTCGTTGGCAAATCTCGATGAAGAGCTTTTCAGTTTTGATAGCGACGGATTTTGTACCCATGACCTAGATGAACACTTCTAGTTATGTACTTCTGGTGTAACTAACTACTGATTAATAGTATTTAAACTTAAATAATGATTAAAAACAACAACAACAACAAGCTTAATAAAAGCTTAGTACATGTAAAAATGTGTAGACATTTCAATAAACCTGGGCACTGCTAATTAGACCATTATATGCCAATACATTCTAGCTACAATGACCTTAAAGGTGTTTCAGAGCTTTATTTTCAAACTCCGTTTATATCTTTGGATGCCACCCTAGAATTTCCTTTAAATTGCAACATAAGTTCAATTAGGTTTATGTTACATGATTTTGTTAATTTGGTTAAAAAATCAGCGATCAGTTTTAAGTAAATTGGAGAATGGGTAGTGGTTTTCTAAATTAATCTAATAACAACAATAGTCATATCATGCGAAAGAGCACGTCAAAATATACATAATTCCTAAGTTGGTCTACATAGGTTTAATAATGACTAAACGACAGCATCTCAAATGTTCGAACAATTACAGGTAAATGTATGGTTTTGAGGGACAGTGTCCCTCCAGTATTAATAAAATTCAATTAAAGTTAGAAATCATGTATATTTTGAATGTTCTTTCATGTGATATGATTATTTTTGTAATTAGATAAGTTTAGAAGACTAGTACCCAGTCTCCTGCTTGTTTATGTAAAGGCCAATTTGATTTTTATGAAAATAATGTTGTTTAGTTTGTGTAAATTTGTGTCTAAATCGCACATAATATAAAAGCAATCGGGTAAGAGTTGACAATTTTATAAGAGGTTAAAAATTAGTCCTCTACACGCTATTAGGAACGATTGAGACACCTTAATTCTACAATAGCCTCCTCCACAGGCTACTCCTATTATTCCTCCTTTAATTAATGAAAGAGAGAGAGAGACTAAAAGAGGGAGACTGGAGATGAGTGTTTAATCCCAGTTTCTTCAGTCTCAACTCAGAAGCCCCAAATAATAAAATTAAAGGAGTATAAAAGAGTTGCTTGTGTAGGATGCCACTAATTTCAACTCAACATAACTAAGATATTATTTGCCAAATGAGAACAATTGTGGGAGGCAATGGCAAACATAATATGTTCATTCATTGTAGATTTCCACAGCTTTAAAGAAAATCGATGTCCCAGTACTCTCCAGTTAAAATATTGTTCATTTCTTCTCTAAATTGAGGAAATGATGCATATGTGGTGGGCATTTCCAGAACTGCTCCACAGGTATGAGCCACTGGGCGTCTTGCACATCCGTCTAAGCTGCTGAACATCACAGTAATATGAGATACACAAATCATGGTTGATCCAGTGCAATACCTCAGGAACTTCTGTAGTTTCTCTTGGCTAATGCCTCTCACATACCTTTGAAGGTAAGAGAATGCATCACGCTCAGCATTGTTGATTGGATTTGATGTCAAAAGTGCCAAAATCTTCTTGTTGCTTGGTCTCGCTCTCTCATACAATTGGTTTATATCTGCTGCAGTTGAGAGATCCCTTTTTAGCATTTTGCATGGCTGCATCCAACAATCCGTGATATACCGTGGGCATTGTATGAGCTCTTTGTGTGCAATCTCTTCAAGAACATTTTTAACCTGTTCTGGTTTAGGGATGGTCTTGCATTGGAATCTATCCAGAAAGTCCAGCCATTCGTCTGACTGCTCCTCCTTCAATTCATTGGACAAGGATGCTTCAATAAGTTCCTTCTCATCATTACTGGCATATTGCAAGAAACATGCTAGCAGCATATCACTTGTAACCTCTTTTTCTCCCATGATGGATGCCACTACAAAAGCTTGATTGAGTTTTATGGGGAAAAATTTGACTTGATGGTATCCTTTGACAAGTATATGTGCCACTGCTTCCCATTCTTCACGCTGGAAATCGTGTCGGATTACTGGGACACGCCCTCCTTCTCCTGTGGTACAGGCATCATAAAACTCAGACCAAAACGCAGATAAAGCATCAAGGAAAACTCCATTGTTATCTACACCATTTTCCTCTTCAGCAAATGAATTAACCATGACCACTATAATGTGGCTAGACATTATAGTTTTATCTTTAAAGTGCTTGATCATATCTGCCATGATTGTGCATCTTCTGATTTTAATGACCCTAAAATGATAAAATTTTAGAGACTGTATTAATGTTAATGTACTATGTTAATTTATACAGTTAATGTGTTCAGTTATCTGTCAATCATAAGCAGTGGGTAAAATTACACACTATCATGGCTCGCATGCACTCACACAACGCAATGTATTAGTTTGAGTTAGTTGTATGTCTCTTCCAATAAACGAAATACAAGAACCCAACTCAAGTTTTATTTACTTCTACATTACAGAATTTCTACCTTTTAGGCATAGCTTCTTCTGTGGTGTTAACATGCTCACTGCCAGCATCACCATCACCACCACCCCCTGGTGGACTGTTGTTTTGGCTTTCACTTTCGTGGCTCCCACTGTCGTTACCATCTTCAGACCCCTCAGTGTGATTGCTGTATTCTGCTGTTTAACCAAAAAAATGTAAAAACTTTGCCAGGATATAAGCTATGAATTATTTAAGTGCTTATTGATCTGCTAGAGTGCAAACACAAAGTGTGAAAAGGTACTAAACAAATAGTGCTAAATAAGTGCAAGAAAGTGTAGATAATTATACAAAAGAAAACAAGGGAATTTGCATAATTCACTATAATTCAACACTTTTTAGGGATGAACCATTAGATTTTTGAGGGGTGGAGAGGGGGTGGTAGGACAATTTTAGTTGCATGCGCTTGAATTTTTTTCTACCCTTAAGGCAATGTTTGATTTTTATTCTGCATTAAAACATAGTTAATAGAGGGAGACTGTCTCCCTCTATTAACTATGATTAAAACAAATATTTTTTTGCCCACTCTTGCTGTGCAAGATTTTTGTTTTGTTTTTCAAAGCCTTACCCAATTCTTTTTTTTTTGGCTATTGCCCTTTTTTTGGCTATCGCCCTATCAAAAATCTAATGGTCTGTCCCTTAAAGGGCCATGGCCCACCAACATTCCTTTCAAGCTTTTGTTTGTTTGAAAATTAAAATACATCATAATATACATCATAATATAAACAAAATCTTACTTCCTTTCTACTGCATAGAAATATTGTAAGATTCGACCTTAAAACCGATGGATGGTAACGGATTGCGAATGTAAATTGAAATCACCTCAATTTCCATATATGAAAAATCTAAAACATGACTGCATCAAATGTTGGTGGGCTATGTCCCTTAAATTCCCAAAGTTTTTCAAACTGTTCAATGCTATATAAGAAAAAATACTGTTAAGCTATCTCTTTGAATTTTTGGAACTTTGCTATTTGAAAATAGAATGTATTTTTCCACTTAATTTGCTTCAGTTTGTACATGCGATATTATCATGGTAAGGTGCTCTAGTTTGAAAAGTACTGAATATAAAACAAGGAAATAAGTTTATAAAATGAGCAAATAAACTCTTACCTTGACTTTGATCTTGTGCACAAGTTTCCTAAGAAAGATCATAGCTGCATTACTTTTAATTAAAATTACAACTCATGTTTATACATGTAATTATATATGTGTTTACTGTCCTGTAAAACAATCGCTAACAAATATTTAGAGACCAAAGAGAATGAATCCCTCATTCTATGTTGCTGTCAACATTAAATGATACATATTTGCAGTCCATGTTCATATTGCAACTAGACTCATAACTGCATAAATTGGCGGAAATCTGAGTAGACATGTTTAAATTGAAAATACTGTGCATGCATGTCAATTAAACTGTGACTAAAAAAAAGAAGAAAGCCTAATCTTCAACTCGCCAGCTTCCACAGGAACCCCGTGAGTAATAAACTTACTGCAAATTATGCTTACCCTTCCTGAATGACCAGACTGAAGCATTTGTGGTAAAACTACCTGCCTGAAGTAACGGCCAGGCTAAACAAAATGATACATAACATACATATTATTACACATCCAGAACAAATTATGTATATGCCCCACTGTTAACTATGTCACTCTGGCTTGCAGCACATATACAAAGAAAGCTCTTTGATAAAACTTTACACAAAAAATCATTTATAACCATTACAAACCTCTTTTGTACGATTTGGAAGCTGTGTATGTGTGCAGTTTCTTGATGTTGAAGGTGTCTCTTCATCACTACTGTGAAGATTTATAAAGCCTAGTTTTCACTAGCGACGCAAGCACAAGCGCAAACACAAGTGATAGCGCAAGCGCAAGATATCAACAAAATTCACGTCTCGTTTTCACATGCTTGCGCTTGTGTTGCGTCGCTAGTGAAAACCAGGCTTTAGGAAGTAAATTAGCAAATTTTGATTGTCTTTATAGTGCAAACACTAAATCCATGAATTATTAAAAAAATTACAAATGTACACAGTGAAAAAATTGCATCTAATTAATAAAGAAAATGAAAGAAAAAGAGGAAAGAATTCAATGAGGCTCAAGACAAAACATAATGGTGAATTGTTATGGAGTGACCACAAAACTTAAAACTTAATTATTTACCCTTTTTGACCATTGTAAAGCGCTTATGGGCTTAATGGAATAGGCGCTATATAAATTTTTAATAATAATAATACCTTGGATCATCCTCCATCAGCTGATTCGGAAGTCCAAAACCTTTAAAATTTACACTACCACTCTGATCAAGGGATGGTGTTGTAAATGTTTCCTTCATGTTTAAAACACAAGCTGTGTTTGGAATACACTCATGGGGTAGCAAATCTTTGGAAAACTCGGATAGTATAAAGTTCTCTGGAATAAGGCCAAGAGATCCAATCCAATCATAGACTGCACTCATTTGCGTTTGGGACCTAAGGCGTCTTTCTACAAGTCCAAGAGTTACGTGGCGTACTCTGACAAGAATACTGACTTCTTCAGGACCTGGCTCCTCTAGCACTCTTGCTTTCCTAGCATTCATTAACACATGTTGTCTCTTGACTCTCTCCTCTTCTTCAATGAGCTTAAGCTTTTTTGCTTGATCAGCTTTCAAAGATCTTTGAAACTCCTCATCTTGTTGAGCGATTAGCTTCCTCCTGTCCTCCAAATTTTGCTCTACAGGTTTCTTCACTTCTGTTAAATCCCAAACAGGTATGTCCAACCAATCAACTGAACACTCTGAAAATCTGTCATCATGTTTCTCCTCTTTAATATCATTGTCGTTTGAATGAAGGCTAGAATCACAATCTGAACCATCAGGAACTGACACAATCTCACTCATTTTTTTCTTTGATGTCAAAAACAACTTAATAAGCTTCCTCTTGTATTTATCTATATAGTTCTTTAACACAGAGAATTCAATGGCTTCTATTGGTTGTCTTTGAAAGTTTGCCAGACCAAATTCCATGTCTTTAGCATCACCAAAAGAACTTGATTCATTTTCAAAGAAGAGATTTCTTGCATTGGCAACTATTTCTTCATGGGTTGCTGTAAGTGGCAAGTCAACAACACAAACACCACCACCTTTTGCTGTTTTGACTTGTTTGTAGCTCCTGGTGGGCTTGTCATAATTTAGCCACCCAACAGTAACCTTCCGTGTCTGGTTCAGGTCGTTGTGGACTGGGATTTTTGAACTGGACCTTTTCCTTTTGCGGGACTGAGTGCCTTCACTTAAAATTTTATTCAACAGTTCTTTCTTTTCTTGAGATGACCCGGCTTTCTTCTCTGTTTCAATTTGAGAGTTCACATAGAATTTGAGGTTCATCGCATCACCCTTGACACATCCCAACTTTTCCAGTTCTTCTGAGGTTGACATAACAACTGCTTGATAATCCATCTGATCAAAAGAAACAAACAAATGAATAAGTGGCTGCATGAATGATATATGTTACAGACATATATTGCATTAAAAAGTAAATTAAATATACAGTTCTTTGTAAAATGCTTTATCTAGTGTTAAAAACTGAAATTGGAGGGAGTATTCATAATTTAGGGTTTGAGGGGGGGGGGGGGGGTGTCATTTTTTGTAACTACACTTTCATAACCTATATGACCCCCCGTGGAAAAAGGGAAATCTTTATATTGACCCAGACAAAAAAAATTAATAAAATGTTTTAGGAACCTCCTCCCTTCACAACATGTGTTCACATTCATGTGTTTCTGACGTCAGAGTGCTGCAATAAGAGGCTAGACGAACTCAAAACCATCTGCAATTTGATAACTTCAGATTGTCACTTTACCTCGATCATTAAGCACAAACATTTGTTTTAAAATATAACCTGTTTGATAACAAATTTGAGACCAGTAATTAAGAAAACTTTTTTGTTATTTTGAAACTTTTATGACCCCTCAAAGTAAGGTACTTTTCTGTCCCCCTATTATTTTACCCCCCCCCCCCCCCCCACACACACACAAAAAGGTATTTTGAACACATTACCACAGGAAGCCCAGTTTAAAAGTCTTAAAAATATCCACTATTTGATGGGCAATACTAATTATTTTATTTATGTTTTTTTTTTGTTCTTAAACTACATGACAAACCTTTTGTTCTTTAAATCGGCCAATAACATTGTCTTTCACATTTCTGTTTTTTAAAAAGTCGCACACCATCTATAAATAAAACACATAATCATTCAAACAATACAATGCAAGACTGACATACGTAAGGAATTACACGAAATGATCAATGTAAAATAAAGCATAACAAAAAGGACCAAAAGAAACTTCAAAAGCCATAAAGTTGAAGTTTTATTCCAACGTTTCGCCCTTTCAGGCTTCATGATAGGGGAGATACACTTTTGAAGTTTCTTTTGGTTCTACATATTATAAACAATACAAAGAACACTCTTCTTTTTTCTCTTCACATAACGAAAAGTTTGTTATTTGCATATTAAGGCATAGATCTGGCAAAAAATGACATAATTGACATTGCAAAGGTCATAGTTTAGCGATACAATTACCTCGAATGGATCGATCTGCAGTCAATTGTAATTATAAACATGCTTTTGTAAGGTTAATTATAAGTACTGAAACTCTTTGTATTTGTAACAATAGAGAGTAAAAACATAAATAGAACATAATTATCCAAATATAACATAAAATAGGAGTCTAGAAACACAAATAAACGCAAATAAATACCTCAACTTGATCGTCCATGTTAAATTTGATCCACGTGTAGGCTGTTCGACTACGCGTTGTCTTGGTAACTCATTCCTCTAAGGGTCATGGGAAGGAAATTGAAACTTGGAAAGTTAGGATCTTAGGAACTTAGGATCTTGGGAACTTAGGATCTTAGGAACTTAGGATCTTAGGATCTTAGGAACTTAGGATCTTGGGAACTTAGGATCTTAGGATCTTGGGAACTTAGGATCTTGGGAACTTAGGATCTTAGGAACTTAGGATCTTGGGAACTTAGGATCTTAGGAACTTAGGATCTTGGGAACTTAGGATCTTGGGAACTTAGGATCTTAGGATCTTGGGAACTTAGGATCTTGGGAACTTAGGATCTTAGGAACTTAGGATCTTGGGAACTTAGGATCTTGTGATGTCCCTTAGAGGGCTCCGTAAATTATAGTCTTAGATTGGCCCAACCAACCCATGAACAGTTTACTTGTCAACATTACCAGAAATCGAAGACATGTGACGTCACCGCATGCTAAAGTTAGATTTGTGGCATTTAAAAATGGTCGCTCAGAATTACTGATAAATGTATGGGCTCAGAAAGAAAATGTCTAATATATTTGCTAAATATCATTGTACTATCGGTGCCGCCTCCTAAATTTTAACTCGAGTATAAGTTCTATTCATTTATTGAAGTTACGTTTGATTTAGTTTTCTCAATATGCAGCACAAAGGAATAACATTATCGAGAAATAATTGCTTTACCTTAGTCTGTATTTCAGCGAAAAATGTGTAATTTACCTTGTGTTCAGCATCGCCTGCCATCGATAATTTACATGGATCCATCCTTGCCGCCTTCTTAAAATGCTCCTGAGATTACGGGCTTTTCAATACTGTTTTAGAAGTCTTTCCATGTAATACACCAATGACGCAGATTAACGGTAAAAAGTGATGATTTTTTAGTTTTAAAAATTTCAATTTTACACCAAAATATCATAAAAAATGACCGATAAATCCTGCAAAGAAGCTTGTTTTGATCGTCGAGTCGATTGCAATGTTTACAGCTTAGTAGCCTGGTGATTTTACGTGTTATACCGCTGTTTAAAGAATCCGAAGGCTTCTTAAGCGGGAAATTCAAAATTCAAAGTTCATAGCATGGGCTTCCTGTGTCCTTTTGAAATTTTCTAAGTGACCTAATTCGTTCGAATTATTCTATGTCGGGCGTAAGCGAGCGCTTCAATTTTAAATATCTCAACTGCACCAGAAGCGCTTGGTACTTCTAAACAAACTTATAGTAGTTTGGTTTTGATAAATTGATTTATTTCGATAGAAATTCGAGGATAATTCTGGACTGCCAGTAGACCGCTGGTCATAATATCGCGGACGTAAAATGTCTTAGATTTCTGGTAATGTAACTTGTAAGCTGTATATATAATAAGCTGTATTATATAATGAACTATGTGTATTTATTCTATATATCAAGTAATGTTTTCTCGTTACTACTAACAATTATTTGATATAAACTTGCTGACGTTATTCGAAAATATATATCATGATAAAATTAATTCGAAGTATATAAAAGGATAAACGGGAAATTTTTGATATTTTTGGAGCGCATGTCATATATGTCTACTTCTCAATCATACAATAAAAATTATTGTTATTTTCATTAAAAAACATTTGTTGTCTATCTATTCAAAATGTAATAACTATCAAACTATACAATACTTACTTACCCACTTACTTACTTACCTACCTTCCTACGTACTATCCCGCTTACTTACTTATGATAACACTCAGTTACTTGCTTGGCCAAATATCTATACTTATTTATTAACTTACTTACCTACGTATACCTGCGTACGTACTAACTTACTTACCTACCTACCCATCTACCTACGTACTAACTTGCTTACTTGCTTATAATTACTAATCACTCTGTTACTTACTTACCTACCTACCTACATACGTACTAACTTACTTACCTACCTACCTACATACGTACTAACTTACTTACCTACCTACTTACATACGTACTAACTTACTTACCTACCTACCTACATACGTACTAACTTACTTACCTACCTACCTACATACGTACTAACTTACTTACCTACCTACCTACATACGTACTAACTTACTTACCTACCTACTTACATACGTACTAACTTACTTACCTACCTACCTACATACGTACTAACTTACTTACCTACCTACCTACATACGTACTAACTTACTTACCTACCTACCTACATACGTACTAACTTACTTACCTACCTACCTACCTACATACGTACTAACTTACTTACCTACCTACCTACATACGTACTAACTTACTTACCTACCTACTTACATACGTACTAACTTACTTACCTACCTACTTACATACGTACTAACTTACTTACCTACCTACCTACATACGTACTAACTTACTTACCTACCTACTTACATACGTACTAACTTACTTACCTACCTACCTACATACGTACTAACTTACTTACCTACCTACCTACATACGTGCTAACTTACTTATAATTACTTAATTACTCTGTTACTTGCTTGGTCAAATATCGACTTATTTACTAACTTACTTATACACTTACTTACTCACTCGGTTACTTACTTGGGCAAATCTCTTTGATGTAACTCCACTAAATACCGGCTACAGTTTTACTCACTTATTACAGTTAAACATCGCCAGTCAGATCATCATCGCTCTCATACACCTAAATGGCATTATAATAAACTTTTCGAACTTATAAACTATGATAATCCTGTTTTGAGGTTATTATGATTGACGTCAATGTATTGACGGGAGTTAATGAGCAGTTGAGAGGTATGAGCAGTTGAATGTAAAAACGTCGCCATACATTTTTTCATATTTTAGCGCTGGATCGTTCTTTCTTGTTCCAGTGCAAAATTAAGTGAAATTGTATTATCTTCACATTTAAAACTTGCAGCGACCTGACATTTTGCACATAATTATGTAGACAGTGCTGTCTTTCAGATCTAAATTGTATAATTCATAAATTCTTCACGTCACACTTCGGTACTTTATATAAAACGAGTGAATTAGCATGCGTCAGAAAAAGTCCGGATGTGACGCAGTATTAAGAATTGTCTAGAAAGTGACTTTGGTTGTGAACTTGAATTGGAAATAAAAAAGTGAAATTGTTTTCTAGCTAGCTTTAGATAGAGCTGGAATACTGTTTAGAGCGCGTAATTAAGGACGTAAGTTGAGTGGGCTATATATTCATAGCGCCTCAAGGGGAAAAGTCCTAAATTATATGTTTATAAACGCAGTTTATTAGTGTTTTGTTTTGTTTTGTTTTGTTTTGTTTTGTTTTGTTTTGTTTTGTTTTGATTTTTTTTATCTTTATTGATTTTTAAGTAGAGGAATATATGTACGTGAAGTTAACGTTCTTCTCTGTTGGTAGAAAGCTGTGCGCTTATGATTTCATATAATTTTTAGTTGTTATAGTCGTTATAAGGACGGACCATTAGGTATTTTTTCGGTGGGAGGGGGGGGGGGGAGAATTATTTCAGTGCAGGATATATTTTTGCCCTCGATGCTGTGCAGAATTTTGTTTCCTCTTTGCACGATATTTGTTTCAAGATGTTTGGTTGCATGTACACGTTCTTGTTTTTCAAGGTTAAAGCTTTTATCGAATTTTTCTATTTTGGTAATTGCCCTCGACAACCACCAACCCATCCCCTCCCCTCCCCTCTTCACACACCGATTCAAGTATCTTATGGTTCGTCTATCCCTAAATGAAAATATCTAGTCAATAAGAGACGTCCAATGTCATTGTTAAAATAAAACAGGTGACGAAAACTGCCACAGATATGTAGTCGGAACTGAAGTCATACCAGTCATACGCGCGAAGACTGTAAATGATTTATTAATGTGAATTGTGATCCGGCTGTAGTGAATAACGATGGCGTCTAACATTTCTATAATCTAAGAAAACGTTTTTCAAGACTATAACCCTAACTATCACAACTTCTGAAATGTTCCATTGCTCTTTAATTAAATTTAATAATTGTTGAAATTTTCTGTTTTCATAATTTAGCGAAAGTCAGCAATCGCTATTTTTCCGTCAAGACTATACTCAGGTGTGTTAAGGCCTGGTTTGAGCCTATTTTGCATATGAAAATAGGTTTAAAGAGAATCGTGGCCTTTTCTTAGTAGGAATCTTTAATAGGTTGGTATATTTTGTCAAATATACTTTAAGTGAAACTTTCTGCTACATGTTCACATTGGAAGGGATGTCACGTGACAAGGTACACCAAATTATTAGCTTAGAAATTTTGATTAAAAATGGGGAACACAAAGAATTCTTCGATTTTAACGAGCAATGTGTTATTTTGTTTCTGTTATAGAGGTCTTTACAACTACGCCTTTTGCGTTTGGAAAAATACTTTATGTAGAGAGTTATTTTAGAAAAAAGGTCACGTGACCTAATTTGCATTTAGGTTTTTCCTTAATATCTTTTTGCTCCATGAAGATAGACACGATTAAAAGGCGGTGTCATATGCCTTCGATCAATATCTAAAAACCATGCGAATTTCAGCTTGATTGGGAAAGGACAAATGTTCCCCGTTTTCAAAAAACCGTTTTTGCTGCCTTAAAGTCACGTGACCAACAAAATGAAAAAAATTTCATATCAAAGGGTTTACAATCTGGAACTACATCTTCCATAAACGTATGATTACGATATGTCTAAAACCCACTGTTTTATAAAAGAAACAAAAAAAATCGTAATTTGCAAAAAAGCCAGGCCTTAACACACCTGAGTATCCCCTGGACTTTCATAACTTCTAAAATATTGCATTGCTCTCCATCTCAATCAAATCTATTCTAAACTATGATGGAACCTCTAAATATTAATGAAAAGTGAATATATAATTTTCACTCAAATAATGGATTACTACTAGAAGTATTAAGAACTCATGGGGATCACACATTTTCAATGGCGGCCAAAACCGTATGGAAGTACCTTCCCTTTATTTTACGAAATGGACTCGAATTTTATAATTCTAAATCGTCACTCAAAGCCTATTTTTCAAATTGTTTAAAATGAGCTATAATATATTTTGACTTAACTAAATTAAACATTTTTTTACGGTGTTACACATTTCAATTCATTATATTACCTATTATATCGTTAATATCAAACACCGACGCAGCCTATTCTAGTTTACTCGCTAGTATCCATTTATAATATATTTGATAATAAAGTGTTTTTTTTTATAGTAGTATTTGTTCAGTATTTAAATAAATCTTTTCCATATTTTATATTTTACATCTTGTTGGATCTATTAATAAGTTTTTGTTTTGAACCTTATTTATTTCCGTGCGCATTTGATTATCTATCCATTAAGATATTTATAATATAAGTATTTTTAAATACTTCTTAAAGATTATAAGTATTATAAGTATTTTTAAATACTTATTAAAGATTATTTCCGTTTCAGCGGCATCGATCGACTTCCCGTATTTTTCTTCCTCATTCTTGACTGATGAAAACGTGTTTATATATGTTATGTCTATTTTACAGGACAATTGAATATTAAGTTTTCATAACAACAATAGCATGTACAATTTAATTTAAATTCCTAAAACGTTATATAATAATAACAATAAAAAAACGTTTTTATTATTGGATAATAAAATACGTATTTATGGTGCATTTCTAGTCTCAATGTTCTTATATTGGTTATCAACCTGGTGATAATATTTACTTATTTATATTAGGCTTTCTTTCATTATATATACCTATTTCAAGAAACATTATCGCAACTGAAACAACAAGCATCACACCAAGACCGAAATGAATGCTGGCTTTGTGCTGGTGATGTATTGAAATCAGAATTGTTATCAATAGAATTGATTATAATTCAATAAAAATACGTGAAAAATATATTTTATTTGTTCTTTTGAAAACAAGACTGATTTTAATTGCATTACAAGCACAAAACCAGAACTCATTTCGGTTTTGGCTTGATGTTTTTTCACAACAACTTTGAGCCTCTCCAGGACAAAAGAATGATCATTCAACTATGGATAGAAATGTCAATGTCAATGCCTTTTTCTTAGTAATAATGACTCAGGGAGAACACTGAAGCGAAACTTTTTTCTTCCACATTCTTGAATAAAAACGTGTATTAATATCCAATCTTATTTCATAGAACATATAAATATTAAATTCAATTAACAATCCGGTTTGAAAATATATTAATTAAAACTGTATAGCTGATCTCACGAAGGTTGATGGATTTAAAAAATACCTCTTATATGAATAGCTTACGTGACGTTATCATTATTATTTTATTATTAATATGTTCTATTTATTATTATTTTATTTTATTATAATTAATTAATTAAAAGTCTTCCCTGCTAGCAGAGTCAGTTCCACAGTTCGATTCTGACGAGAGAAAGGACGAACGAAACCAGTTTTAAAACCGGTTTTTACTGGTAATTTTAGATGCTTCATCTAAGCATCATAAACCAACTAAATTACAACGAAAACCTATCAAATCTTTTCTGTCCAAGAGGGACACGTTTGTTTGTCTTCCAACTGGCTATGGAAAGTCATACATTTATCAACTTAGCCTACTAACGGCCAAGCAAATGGCTGCTAAAGCTGGCGATTCGAGCCCAGTCATCGTTGTAATATAAGCTGGCCGTAAAACTGTAAGTCGAGACACGAAAGGTCATCATGACGTCAAGGGTTGCTTAGTTACCTAACGCATGCGCAACAAAGAATGCAGTCTCGCTCGGCAGAGTCTTCCTTTCTCTCGTCAGAATCGAACTGTGGAAGACTCTGCTAGCAGGGAATTAAAAGTCGTAAGCCCCGGTCAAACGTAGAGGCAAGTCCCTGCAAGTGTTAGTTCTAACTTGCGTTCGCTTGCTAGTTGCCAGCGGTGGATGCAAGTTGACGCAAGTTCTGTACATGACCCAAAGTGGTCCCAGGACACGAAGTGATCCCCAAAACTGTTGTTATTGTGCCCGAAGTGATCCAAGGACCCGAAATAAACCCGAGATAGGACACGAACTGATCCCCATATATTCTACGGAATGGACTTAGGAAATAGGAATTGAAATAGGAATTTTTTAATTGCAATTGTGTTGTCACTTTTAATCATTTTATTTATTTTATTTATCCATTTTTTTAATTATTCATTGAAAAAAGACGAACAAAAAAAATTTACAACGATTGGACATCATCCGATGTAATTGTCAAGGGAGGTTGAATTCGTTGAGCATGTAAGAATATACAAAATACGGTTCAATGATTAGATATAGTTTAATTTGTACAGACTCCGTCTGAACGTTTAGCGTAAAATTTATAGCATCTCAAATATTAAACAATCGAGTTTGCTTGTGCATTTCTTTAAGATGAAGCATTCTTCAGGGACTACTGTCATTGGTTCGTGCTCTTCCGTGTTCGTCTTTTTAGGTAACATAACATAGCATTTTAGGTAACAATATATTTCGAATAATTTTTAAATAACGGTTTTATTCACCCGCTTAATACGGCCACCCCGTTATTGCGTCCTGTTTTTAGGTCCCGACGAAATGCATACTCATACATTTTCTATAAAATTTACCCGCTTAATACGGCCATCCCGTTAATACGGCCACTTTTGGCTGTCCCTTCGGTGGCCGGATTAAAGGGGTTCACTGTAGTTTGTTATTTAACCATGTTTCTAAATGATAGTAATCATACCACAATGTAAGTATTATGAACCCAGTATAAACGTCCAAAAAAGTTCAAGTTGCATGTTTTGGGGTTTTATCCACTTTTTTCAACCAGGCAGTTTTTACGGTGAAGCTAGGCAATTTAAAACAACACATTTCTTTTCAGATTTTAAATCAATCTAAAAGAGATAACAAGATAGAGAATAGTGGTACTGCTTACCTACATGCACATGGTTGTCATGGTTGTGTGCAGTCTTGAGAAAGCTTGTTGGATTTGAACTTTTCCAACGAGCAAAGTTATAATAATATCAAAAAATAGAAATAAGAAATAATAATACTTTTAACTGAGAGATTTTAAATATGATACTAATTCAAGAAGGCTTTCTTGAAAGCTATTATAAACGCTAATAACGAAATTGAAGAACACAAGTACACTTCTAATCCCCTGCCCTTTCTATCACTTAAAAAAACAGGGAATCAAAAGATCGTTTAGTTATCTTGGTTGGATTTTGTTCAGCTTTATTCTCTGGCAGTTGTATGGTTGGGAAGTATTGGGAAATTGGAGGGCCACTTGGATGGACGTATGAATAATAGCGAAGTTCTTCATTTAAAGTATTTCCTTCTTCAAACTGAACGGCACTCTGAAAGTGTCTTTATGTGATATTTCATGAGTTGAAAAAGCTCAGGTGTCTCAACGAGAGGCACCATAATGGTTGTACGGCAAGAAGACAAAACGCTTTGAGTATTTTACATCTTTTAGTGTAATAAGAATTTCAGAAAAAATAACTGATCTCACCTTTGTATCAGTTAGTCTAGATTATTTGAGTTGGAGAAGAGAACAAATCTGGTAAAGCCAATTTTTAACGATAATGCGTGTGACGAATTAAAGATTATCAGTTTCAAATTTCTCCCAAATGTTAAATGTTTTTGTGTAAACACTGGAAACAATGGACAAAATATACTTTGTTACTTACTAACAACTGACAACATAAAGTAAGATATGTCATTTATAAAAGGTGGTGTTTTAATTCTAGAACATTCTGCGGCAATAAATTAAAATGACCCAGGAGCCATTCTCGTACCCGGACTCTCAGCATTCTAGCGAAAAATTGAAGGCTCTGGGAATTCCCAGAGCCTTCGGTCTTTTGTCAGACAGCTGAGAAGATTATGGGTACGAGAATGATCCAGGAGCCTTGCAGGGTACGAGTTCTGCATAGAATGCAGCTACGTTTTTCATTATTGCAGGAGTTCTATTTAGGGGACGGCAAAGTCGAGATTCAAGTATTAGGGTCGCGCATGATGACAAAAGCAAACAAGAGAGCGAGCGAGAAAGGAGACTGATATAGACGAAGATAAATAGAACACATTAATTTCAATTTTTTTTAATTGGTCATAATAATCACAATCATTTGTAAATAATTTCTTTGTGAGTAAGTATAGATGAGAGGTGTACTGTAAGTTGAAGGGAGGGAGGGGGAACTACCCCTCTCCCTCCTCCTCTTCTAATGACAGACACTGACTACCTACATATCTACGCTAGTATAACAATTAATCCAGGTTAACTGTTCGTGGGGACTATATTGTTATTTTTAATATTCCATTGCTTGGAAAACTCCGAACGAAATAATTGATTTCTGAATGAAAACAAAACTGGATTTAAACATGAGTTAGTTACAAGGCAAGTCAGAGCAATAGAATCAAACAATATCCTTAACGATACTCCTGTAAAATAATGCTCTAGTGATGTTTTTCCTATCAACGTGGTGGTGAGTAAAGGAATAACCCAGAACAAAACGTTTGTTATAATTATCAATACAATTTTTCTAGCAAGGCTACTGTCCTTCCGTAACTGTTCTGTTCTTTGGCTGGTCTTTTTAACGTTAAAATATATGTGGCAATAGAGAATTATAGAAATCACATAGAGAAGCCCCAAAAATGCAACAGGGAACTCGATGATTTTAATACCACTGGAGTTAGCAGAAGGGACACAGATAAAATCTGTAGTTTCAGCATCGGAAATAACATGAAACTAATGGCAAACGTTCACGACACGAAATTTCAAATTTACGCATCTTTACGATAAGTGTAAAGGAGCGTAAAGATCTTTGACAATCTTTACGCTAAAAATTTAAAGCGACGTAAAGGAGCGTAAAGATGATAAGCGTAAAGATATCTTTAAGCATCTTTACGCTAAGTGTAAAGGAGCGTAAAGATCTCAGAGAAGCTTTACGCTAAAATTAAAGGAGCTTAAAGATGCGTAAAGGAATTTAGAATTTAGTATTGATTGTATGTGACGCTTTGCCTTGTAAGGGTGAGTGTTATGACGTATATTGAAATCAAAAGATCACCAGTAGCGACGTTTGCGATTAAGACATGTGCAACAGAACCACGTAAAGTTTTACTTCGTACCACAGTACTGATGACTATCATATTAAAAAGGAATATCAAAATTCCAAGGGAGGTAGTGAAAATGTAAACTGTGTTTACCTTTGCCCAGCAGAGGTTGTGAATATCTGTGTGGTACCACCCACCCTCCAATCTACTTGGCTCGTTTAGGGGTTCTGATTTGAGGGATTTTGATTTTGATTTGCAAACATGTTTAAAATTATACATAGATGTTATGTTCAAAAACTGTAGCTGATCTATTACTAGTTTTGTGAAGACGCACGAATCGGAAAAAAAATTCCACTGAGAAAATGTAAAAATCCTTTTCTCTTTGCCAAATTTGTGTTGCCTTTTTCTTTCTAAAAAACAGTTCAGTCTTAAAGAAACACGTGGTAACCTGACATTTAAGAAATCAACTCTGCGTATCTTTGGCAGATGGATAATATTTTTATCGAGCATCAAGTATGGATTTTCACCAATGTTCAGCACCTCAAGATTTGGCAAATCTTTGCTTAGTCCCTTTATGGTCCAGATTTTGATGCTGTTGTCTTGCAGTTTCCTAGTAAAAATTCATTATCGTTAATAAATATTTTTACAGATTAACCAGAAAGCATTGGAAATGACCCTGCGTGCTCTCGGGATTGTGGCAAATTGTCAAGGGGTAAGTGACAGAAGATACCAAAATAATGTTGCGTCTAATGAATAATATTGTCAGATGCTGGATCATTACTAAAATTTAAAAAATCTGCCAACAACGTTGCACAAATATCATTCTATTAAAACGTTTGTTGTGTACTATAGTAATGAGTTATATTTCACGAAATAATACTTTACTTACAAAGTTCTTAAATTTGTTAGTCCATAAAATGCTCCTTCTAAAATCATCTGTAATCTGTTTGAAGCCAAATTCCTATTTAATTAAAAAAAAAATAGTCAAATGAATAGTTATGGTTCAGTAAAATGATAGCTCTTTCCAAAGCTTGATTCACAGGTTGATAGGAAATTATGCTCGTACTTACAAGTGAGCAAGCTCCGTGAAGTTTGAAAAGATTTTTGGAGGAATTGCTTGTAAGTTGTTGTTGGAAAGTTCCCTGAAAGTGAAAGTGATATTTTAGATATCTCTATTTTGTATTTTATGTCAACTATGTAACCAGATGCACTTAACTTGGCGGAGCTCATTTGAAAGGGGCCCTGATATAACATAATGATAAATTGAACCATTATAATTATAAAATAATACCAATATTGTGATAATGATCCAATAAAATAATGGCCTGGGAAACAGCACAATGGCAGCACTCTGCATGCGTACAACATAAATGATTCAACGATGACCATAATACAAGCATTTGATCATATTCACCGTGCTGATTTGAGCGAAACGAATGTCAAATTATTATTATTATATGATACTAAACGTCCCAATTAATGCGAGAATGTATATCCTGGGCCATTAATCATTAGTCAAACGTCTGTATCTAGATTGCATAATCACTCTTACTTTTAATCATAAACGATTAATTGCGATTTACTTACAATTCTTTGATTATTCTTGTATTGGTTAAGTAATCGGAGAGAATACACAGGTCATCTATTTGACAGTATGCTGTAATGTTGACCCCATAATCACACTTGCATCCCTTTTGAACACGTAACTTGCAAATCAGAACTTCTGAGCCAACAAAGGCTGTCACATCGAGTAGAAATAGCGCGAGAACCATTTTAATATCCATTTTCATATTCTAGAAATCACAGGATCGTAATAAGTACACTATTTTGTTGCTCGTTGTTCCTCCGCCTATACATTTTATCTAAATCAGGTGTTCACTGACTATTTTGGGCGGGTCCCAGTGTCGTATGATCGTGCTGCGACGCGGTAAACCTTTTGTCGACATAATTTTGTTTACAGTAAAACCCCACGTATAAGAACCTAAAATTTAAGAACCTGTTAGGCTGAAATTTTACATTTTTTTTTTTGTAAAAAAAGAGCCATGTGCAAAAGCATTGACCTAAATAAAATACGAAGAAAGGTGTTGTAATGATGAAGTGAGTGATGCTAATAGAACCTAGATAGCCTTTTTCTGTAGTGAACTACTGTTAAGTGCTTCTCAATTTTCATATCAATATTTTCATATAATAATATTAAAAAATAGAAATAAGAAATAATACTTTTAACTGAGAGATTTTAAATATGATACTAATTCAAGAAGGCTTTCTTGAAAGCTATTATAAACGCTAATAACGAAATTGAAGAACACAAGTACACTTCTAATCCCCTGCCCTTTCTATCACTTAAAAAAACAGGGAATCAAAAGATCGTTTAGTTATCTTGGTTGGATTTTGTTCAGCTTTATTCTCTGGCAGTTGTATGGTTGGGAAGTATTGGGAAATTGGAGGGCCACTTGGATGGACGTATGAATAATAGCGAAGTTCTTCATTTAAAGTATTTCCTTCTTCAAACTGAACGGCACTCTGAAAGTGTCTTTATGTGATATTTCATGAGTTTTGAAATTTTACATTTTTTTTTTTGTAAAAAAAGAGCCATGTGCAAAAGCATTGACCTAAATAAAATACGAAGAAAGGTGTTGTAATGATGAAGTGAGTGATGCTAATAGAACCTAGATAGCCTTTTTCTGTAGTGAACTACTGTTAACTGCTTCTCAATTTTCATATCGCTTTGATGCAAAGACCCGAGTCAGTACCTTTCAAGATGGTGCAGGGTACTGGGTACAGGGTACTTATGATATCAACACACATATTCTGGATAATCCTATAGAAATCTGACATTTAATTTCTATATAATAATTTTATGATTTCATTGGTGGCCGTGACCTACGTTTGGATGATTCATTTCTTTGAATGTGTATTCGGTTAGAAATTAAAAAGGGCCATTGCCTAAAAAACTCTGAACGAAACATTTCGTTTCTAAAAGAAAATAAGATTGGATTTAAACAAGAGTTTGTTATAAGACACGTAATGACTAAGGTATCCCATAAAATCTTTGTTGTAGCTCCCAGGCTTTCTCCCCAAGAAGTGCCGGTAATTACTGTAATAACAATGAATGGCGTTATCCAAAACAAAACGTTTGTTATATTTAGCAATACAATTTTCCTTGCAAGGCTGCTGTCTTTACGTAACTGCTCTGATCTTTGATTTGTCTTTTTTACGTTCAGATAAATATGTAGATATAAAAGATAAGACAATAAATAGAGAATTGCCATCAATGCTGAAGCGTAATTTGTAAGTCTGTGACAATGTATATTTGAAGCTGATGGAAGGCAATTAGAGTCTGTTCCACTAGATAACTCGGGAATGAACATTAAACTCACGGCTCCAATTATTGCCACAATCCATGTAATTGCTGAGAAGGAGTAAGCAAGTTTTACTGTGATTGTTAGATTGTCATTCATGCAGTACACTATTGCCAGATATCTTTCTATTGTGATAATAAATATCATAACCGAACCAACAAATTGAGCAGTCACAAAGAAGGCACCAATAACTTTACAAAAGTCATCATGGATTGCTAAGTATTCCTTTAAAGAAATACTTTGTCGTGTAGTTGTCAATGCTATGACATATATGGAGAAAACAACATCTCCTATTGCGACATTGGCAACTAAAATATGTGCAACAGAACAATATAAAAGATTACTTCGTAACGTTGTTATAACGATAATCATGTTAAATATCAATGTCACTATTCCAATGGAGACAGTCAAAATGTATACTTTGCTAACTTTCGTCCAGCACAATTTGTCAAAAGCCTCTGTAGAATAAATGCTACTTTTTGTTAAAGGAGTGACTCTATTCGAAACAAAACGAATACAAGAAACATGAAATCCATTTCCAGTTGTCATGTTCCAAAACGTTGTTTGATTTATAACTGGTCTGGCAAATATACATTTATCCCACCGCGTTACACCAGCTATTGTTGCAGAAACAGTTTGCCAACCAAGTTGTTTAGTAATATTTTTGGTTATTTTACACTGCATAGCAAATGAAACTAGAAATTCGAAATTAAAGAAATAAACATCTTTAAGATTTGGTAGAGAGAGCATATTTTCATCGACCATTAAGTTGATGTTCCCTTCCATGTTAAGAAGTACTAGATTTGGAAGATCTTTGTTGAGGTGCTTTGTGTTCCATCGCTGGATATTGTTGTTTTGGAGGTGCCTGAAAAAGAACCAGTATTCCTTTATGAAACTAGATGCATTTAGTGCGTTTACTCAGGCTACGTCATAGAGTAGTAATTGATAGGTGGTTTACCTGTGGCATTACGTTATGTGTAATCTCGACACAACGATAGACCCATAGATAGAAAAAGGTCAATCTAGAATCAGGCTCCCCTCCCCTCCTCAAAGTTTGCTATTTCTTTTATAAATGTTTCAGTTGTTAAAACCAAACGGTACGAATAGCCGTTCCGTGATCTACTCAGTTATAATGAACGCTTGTCAGCCAATCAGAGCGCGCGATTTATATCAAGTACTTTATAAAGCTTAACAGAGCACGGAACCCAAAATGATTAAGTTTTTTAAAGTTTGATTTTAGATCCTGAGTATTTTGTTAAATAAATAGAGAAATTCTTTGATTTCCTAAGCTATATTCGTGGATGAAAATAGGAAACAAACTCTGAACAACATTAATAGGTGATTAATTACCATTGTTATATAGCTTATCATTTTGACTATATAACGAGCATTCTCATTGGTTGATAGATGCTCACGTGATATTAGTTCAATCTAACTGTATCCCGACCGGGATACAAGTGCCCAGCGCGTTGAATAAAAATTCAAATTTTCTTAATTTCTTTGTCTAAAATGATTAGCTATATAACAAAACGCTTAATGACTGATCCCTCGGGAAACCAGTTAGTTTTGTTTCTCTCGAATCTCAATGTTTCCCTCGGCCGGAGCCTCGGGAAACATTGAGATTGTCGGGACACAACACTAACTGTTTCCCTCGGGACCAGTCATTAAGTGTGCAATGTATAGGCGATTCTAGCGTTGTGAATATCGACATTATGCATTTTGATTATGTTTTCTTTTTTGTGTCTCCACTTATTCAACTGGAACACACTAGGAATTGATGCTTTATCGATCACTTACTGACATTAGCACAACAATGCGATGCTTAATTACAGATAAATATATCTTTGATCTATATTGTTCTTACAAACTTCTGAGGTTGATCAAACCATGGAATGCTCCCTGTCCAATAGTTGTTATTTTGTTGTAAGCTAAAGATCTATATCAAAAATCAATGTAAATATTTATCAATATATTTTCAATACAAGTTCTCTTAACCCTAATTTTAAACTGTTTTCTTTTCTAATTGGTGACGTAATATGATTGGCAACATCCTGAAGTATGAATGAATGAATGAATGAATAAATGGATGAATGAATGGATGAATGAATGTATGAAGGAAAGAATGAATGAATGGATGAATGGATGAATGAATGAATGGATGAATGAATAAATGAATGAATGAATGAATTAATGAATGGATGAATGAATGAATGAATGAATTAATTAATGGATGAATGAATGGATGAATGAATGAATAAATGAATGAATGAGTCAGTCATATCCTCATTAATGTCTCTAAACCTTCAAGCTTGGCACAACTGCCTTGCTAATCGGGTAGGCAACAAACGTATGCGTTGTGTGAGCGTAGTGTGGAGACTGTTTTGTTAGCTAACTTTTGAAGGGATTTTGAGTTTGATGTTCTAATGACTATACACACACATCATCTCATATTAGCATCGCTTAGTGAGATAGCTGCTAGAGTCCTAGGTGGGCAATGGGATATTTTATCCAACCCCCTCTGCACTGAGCTCCACCGTACTGCACGCTTTTTCGGATTTAAACATGGCAAAGATAGGTTATATATATGTTTTATATCGCATATGCGATGGCTAACCTTGCGCACTAGATCAGAAAATATACCATGCAGCTTGAAATTACTGTCATTTAATATGACAGTTAAACCAAGGATATTCTAATATGTACTTACAAACTTGTCAGTTCTGTGAATTTGGAGAAGGAACCTGAAGGAACATCTTGAATGTTGTTTTTCGAAAGGTCTCTAAAGATAAAATAGAAATTATTATCACTAAAAAAAGCAGATACCGGCTCTTGTTTTGTAGGTTGGGGTTTGCTTATAAAATATTCCCGTATTCCCACTCACACGCGACCAAACCTTCAAACACAAATGAGAACAAAATATATTTTGGTGGACGTCAATCAATTATGTTTCCAAGCCAAAACGTAATTAGATGTCCGTTGCAGATCTGGTGATAAACTCGCTACACAGAATTTCAATTCCCAACTCTCTGGAATCGAGGAAGGGTTATACTGGGAAGAAACACAGTTGTTTGACGTCCACCAAAACGTTTGTTTTTTTGTAAGTGTTTAAAAGTCTAGTTGGTCGCGTGTGGGATTCGCAGTAGAGGCCTTTCTGATGTTTAAAGAACCGATCATAAATAATTACCTCTTGTCTTTAGGTGAATGAAAGTTTGGCAATACTTTACAGAGTAAAAAGGAATGATCAGTAGAAATCTTTTTTAAAATTTTCGCGTGATTACCGTAAATTTCTAACTACAATGTATGTCATGAATACTTCATGCGAAAGCCTCAAACATTAACCAATAGGTTTATAGGAAACGATCGATTATATCACATGGGCAATTCACTCTACTTACAGCTCTTTGATGGTTGTTGCGTTTGTGATGTAATTATTGATATCTTTCAGGTCAGTAATAATGCAGTAGGCTACAACATTGACTCCTCCATTACACCTGCATCCAATTTCTTTTCTTGTTTTGCAAAAAAAGGCTTCCGAACCAATCGAAGAAATTAGCAGAAGTGGTATAATGAACATCATCTTGGTCCCCTATAATATGAATAAAAACGCATTGAGTAAGAGGGGATTGATTTGCTGGACCTTGTATCGTTGATAAGTTGCTGCCCAAACCTTTGCGCTGCATCAGGCAATTGGATTTATGTTATAAAAAGAGTCGACATAGTGTTAATGTGGCACCGTCTATGACTTTTTACTCACCGTGAATGATCGCAAATTTCCACTAAATGTTCACAAAATTCTTAATTACGACACATACGATACAGTTGTTTCAATCAAACAGAAATGAAAATTACGACAAAGCGAGTAATTGCATGATATAAGTATTTTTCGAGTTCGATATTGGTGCAAATAAAGCCTGTAATTTATGCTATCTCCATATGACATTTACAAGGACAATCGGATTCATCTTGACTAACCATTCCCAAATTCGCACGGACCAATTAACCAGGATTAAACTATATTATAGGCAGCAAATATCATATATATTATATATATGGCATGTGAGATTTAAACATAGCACGCTGCATCATTTAGTTGATCTTAATAGCGAAACCATTAAGTGTAATCTATAAAGAGCCTTTCATTAGACAGCCAAAGGAGACCATACACGCGAAACTACTCCGAGAAAACAAGTTTAGGTTTGGTCGAGAAATAATCAAGCGCTTTTCTTATTCTCACTTCTTTCTTGACTAAAACTCAACTCGATTGAACTTCAACCCGTTTTGCATTCTAGCCTGTAAATTGACTTGAAAGAGTTTAGAAACTATAAAAATAGATCTCATCAGCAGCTTTGCATATTAATTTAACTTTTAAAATTACACTATTTATCTTGTGAAATCTGAGGTGTTGGATCCGCAAGCAATTATTTTTTGTAATATTTCATAAACGTGTTGTTAAACGACTAATATAAAGACTAAAAACAATAAAGAAATATATAGCAAGAAGCCTGTGTTTACTTATTGAACAACTAAAAATGTATATTCTTTTGCATATACGGCTCCTGGCCAATAGTCCGGAAACAAAATAGATTTTAGATCGAATGTATGTATGATAAAAAAGTTATCGTTATAGTCTTTGTTAATAATTGACAAATGTTGAGATACTTGAGTCAGATGACTCTTTTGTTCTTCAATATCTATTCATTGACACAGTTTGAAAGTGGAAAAAGTGACCACTTAACTATTTCCATTTTGTAATTGATAACTGAATGATCTCAAACTCAAACGCTATATATTTCTGAAGATTTTCTTTATGAAGTGACGTTTTACAGTAATTGATTCGTAATATGCTACATGGCTAGAGAGAACATCTGCTGATATCTATCCTTCTAGTTTAAACCCAAAATATCAAAAAAAAATGTAAGTTTTTTTATATGGTCGCAGAAGTACAGAGTAACGGAATAAAAACTTCTTGTATTGACAAAAATTAGAAGAAGAAAAAATAGACTTCTCATCTTTCCTGACAAAAGAAAAGTAATTATTTGGCAACTGCATGAGAAATAGACTTTAATGGTTGTATTGAATCGTTAAATTGTTAGATAAACACTACATATTAGTCCAAAACATGATTCTAAAAGAAAATCTAAAAAAACTCGAGAGAGTGTCAAATTCCATTTTAATTATTTGTGGGTCTTCATTTGTTTCAAAATTGGGCCTTTTTTGGCAAATCAAATTTGTTTACAAACTCATTCTAAATTCATTTGAAATTAGTTAATATGAAATGATTTGAATTAATAAGAATTTCGTTTGGAAAATAAGATAAATATTATCGGAAATATACAGTGTTAATAATCGCGATCAAATCTAACCTCGTTGACGGTCAGTGCTAAAAACTCAACGAGATCTGAGTGAATACCTTGAAATGGAACGACCCACGCTTCAGTTTGGACACAAACGCACTATTTCACCTCGTGGAAGCTCATTACTATACTTTAAATTACACAATCAAAAGGTTCTCGTAACCAGAGTTGATAGAGTCCCCTCTATTAACTCTGTCGTAACATAATTGACTGTACTATTGACTGTAGTGAGGTAAACTCTTGAAATGGCAAGACTTGAGTGGGCAACACTTTAAAAAAGTGTAACCTTTTCACTGGTCTTTTGTGTCAAAAAATATACCTTTTTACGAAACAAATGACTGACACATTGAAAACGGAGACCCTAGCTATTATACATATGGTGCTCTTGTTTTATAAAGGTAAAATAAGGCTTGCTGTCATTTGCATATGATTAAATACGTCACGAAAAAGCCGCTGATTTTGACTTCAAAAATAAATTTGCCTGAAACTCTGGCGACTGAAAGGGTTTACTAGGACTTAAATAAAAATGCATTTAGTTTGTTAAGAAATGATTTTACTGTTGTGCTGGAAGCCGTCTAATATTTTGGCCCGTCTGCAGGCTCATTGCGTCACTTCGAAAACTGAAAATAAGCCATTTTTCGTACAGCCGTAAAATCTTTTTCGCAATATTAGCCAATGAAATGTAAATCAATGTCTTTTTCAATACCTTTTTTTATAGCTCTAAAAGTTATTTGTGCCTAATTTAAATGTGCTATCTTCATTATAATGACCCCTACTAATCGCTTATTCAAATTGTCTCAAACTGGCCATGTTTTAACGCCTGATTTCTAAACTTCAAGACTTAGTTACAAGTTCCATCTAAGGGACCGCTCATTATTTATCGCCTTTTACATCGTAAAAATCAGCACTCTGAAAGCTCCAATTGTACTTCTTTATATCATAGTTCACTTTTTTATAGTTCAAGTCTTTTATAAATCCTACTGTCGAAGTTTAGGGTTCTTTATTGTACACGTAGCTGTGTTTAAGGGATTTTTGTGTTTGTTTGTTTGTTTGTTTGTTTGTTTGTTTGTTTGTTTGTTTGTTTGTTTGTTTGTTTGTTTGTTTGTTTGTTTGTTTGTTTGTTTGTTTGTTTGTTTGTTTGTTTGTTTGTTTGTTTGTTTGTTTGTTTGTTTGTTTGTTTGTTTGTTTGTTTGTTTGTTTGTTTGTTTGTTTGTTTGTTTGTTTGTTTGTTTGTTTGTTTGTTTGTTTGTTTGTTTGTTTGTTTGTTTGTTTGTTTGTTTGTTTGTTTGTTTGTTTGTTTGTTTGTTTGTTTGTTTGTTTGTTTGTTTGTTTGTTTGTTTGTTTGTTTGTTTGTTTGTTTGTTTGTTTGTTTGTTTGTTTGTTTGTTTGTTTGTTTGTTTGTTTGTTTGTTTGTTTGTTTGTTTGTTTGTTTGTTTGTTTGTTTGTTTGTTTGTTTGTTTGTTTGTTTGTTTGTTTGTTTGTTTGTTTGTTTGTTTGGTTGGTTGGTTGGTTGTTTGTTTGTTTGTTTGTTTGTTTGTTTGTTTGTTTGTTTGTTTGTTTGTTTGTTTGTTTGTTTGTTTGTTTGTTTGTTTGTTTGTTTGTTTGTTTGTTTGTTTGTTTGTTTGTTTGTTTGTTTGTTTGTTTGTTTGTTTGTTTGGTTCTCCCAAAAATTGACTGATCCCCCCTAAAATCCTCCGCCCCTAACTAATAACTAAAAAGTTAATGAGTTGTTAGGGCCATAATCTGTTATTAATTATGGTATAAAGAAGAGGAATGACAAAAGAAAAGGAAAAGCCCACAGCCCATCACAAAAACACGTTCTCATACATACATACATTTGCACACAAAAAAACACACACACAATCTACAAAATTATGGCAAATTAGAAAAACAGTCCCTTACCAGAATAGAAGTAATTTTTCATAAATAATAATTAGTATGTATATCAGTATTCAACATTTTTGCTTTAATACTGGCTTTAAATTTTTTGAAGCTGGTATTCCTTGTATCTTCCTCAAGTGAATTCCAGATTTTTGTACCTACAAATTTAATATTGAATTTGCCATAGTTTGTTTTTGCTTTAGGGAGGTAGAAATTTTGTTTCACTGCTGATCTTGTTTTATAGCTGTGTATTTCATTAACATATGTAAAGAAGTTTTGAAAATTACACGGTAAATTATTGTTTTTAAACTTGAACATAAATATTGAAATACAATAATCAACAAGATCAGGTAATTTAAGAATATTTAAGAGAGGCCGTCCGAGAATATCGACCAGAGCGTGCAATAGGCGAAAAATCCAAA
Source organism: Metridium senile (assembly GCA_949775045.1). NCBI lineage: Eukaryota > Metazoa > Cnidaria > Anthozoa > Actiniaria > Metridiidae > Metridium > Metridium senile. The sequence continues at coordinate 7,926,063 of OX459099.1, read as the reverse complement.
ATGCTCATACTTTGCCAGTTGATAGCATTTGGGGAGCTAGTCACTCAAAAAAATTTAGAGATTCCAAAAATAATTATTTTTGGAGAAATTCGACTTTTTTGGATTTTCGGCTTTTGGTCGGGTTTTTACGAGTTTTTACAACACTTCTTAACCGGGCTCTTTTAAAGTTAAAGATCAATCACACATTTCTCAAATTACCTACGATAAAACACCAATAAATATCCTAGGTTTTAATGTATATAACTTTCCAATCGACCGAGTTTTTACTATTTTATGAATTTTTCAATATTGGGTATTTTCTCATTTTTTTCCGAAGCCAAAAATATGCCAAATTAAGGCACGAAAAAAACAAATTGCCACGATGAATCAACGCATTCGGCTATAACCAAGGTGAAGCACTGTATTTCGACTTTTCAAAAACGTAATAAAATTTTTGGGCTACTAAAATCCAAACGTTTTACAGCCTTTAATGTTCATGACTTCAGAGCGAAAATGTGACAATGTCACGGTGTTGCGTGACACCATGTCTGGAATACCATTGCAAAAATTATTTCGAAATCACCTTCCCTGGCCTAATTTCTACTTGTTTTCAAAAAAAGATGTTACAAATTATGGTTTACCTTGTTTTAATGTTGTTTGTGACAGTTTTGGAAGAATTTAGTAGCATATTTGCAGTTAATATAACGACAGGCCGTCAGACCACTAATGCGTGTTGACGATATTTACATATCGCTGCCGCTCGCATGAGAATTCTAATCACTCACATCAATTTAGCCAACTCAAAACTATTTTTGGAATCTATATGTTATGTTGATCGATAGAGCCCTTTTAGTAAATTGTCTGCTTTGAATATGTCTACGTACGTTAGAGCACAAACTTTGCCTTTTTTTGTTGACAGTATAAGCTGATTAAAGCAGGGTTTTCCCCAGTATTGCTGGCCGTCTAATCAAGTATGTTGAAATACAAACTGCGAAATACCAAGACAAAATATTGCCACAAATTGATTCACCAAGCTACTATAAGCGTTCTGTGGGAGAATATACGGCGATTTTAAAAATATGCAAAATTCGTATGTTTGTTTTACTTTGACTCTCTGTGAAGTTTCCATTATTTATTTCTTTCTTTCGAGGAATATGAACAATAATTGTTTCAAGTATACCAATCAAATAAGAAAGAAAGAAAAAAAAAGAGAGCATGTGAGGAAGGACGACGAAAGAAGGTATAACTGTAACAAGCCAAAATAATGACACGAACATGATAATAACATGAACGAAAGGGATAAATATAAAAAGAATTTGAAAGCGGCTTTGTATGGCTTTGTAGTAAACTCCCCCGGGGAGACTAATGGTTTTCAAACTTGTCAGTTCTCCAGTACAAAAACCGAGAGCCAGCCACTCTCTACCGATTTCAATTATTAAATGTCAATAAATTAGATCACGGAATTCGAACTGCGGCACACTACTTGTTGCGTTTAAGGGTTAGAACCGCGGTAAACATCGCCCTGTAATTTGCAACAAAACAATGTGTACGATTTTGTTGCGCGTATTACCGCACCTCAAGGAAATATTTTTTTTTACTGATAATTGAAGAACCACGAAAGAAAATTTAAAAGAGAAAAAGATTGACTGTGCACAAGCTTAGAGAAATTTAGGAAATGATTGATAAACGTATGGAATGAGAGGATATTACATGGGCGCTCGGAAATACGAATTTTATCTTCAAGTTTTAACACAGAAGATAAAATCCGTATTTCCAAGCGCGGCTATCTTTAAAACGAGAACTGGGAACGGGAACGGGGAACGGGGAATGGGGAATGGGGAATGGGGAACGGGGAACGAATATACTGTTAAACCTGTGATAGACATTTAACGCGACTTTAAACTCCAGGTATGTTAAAAGTTTATTGAAAAAATTTATCATTTACTATTATATATACTGATTTTAATATGCTCAGTTGTATCTGCTTCACTTATAATTGCAGTTCAAACCGACCTGATAAACTATCGACAAACTACTGTATACCCTTGTATTTCCCTATTTTGAAAACGTTTGTTGATATACTTGATCTTACATTCTATGGGTACAGTGATTAATTAATAAATTAAACGAGGCTTACCTGTAAGGTGAAGTTTGATTGGAATTCTACCTCCTCATTATTGCATAGAGAGATTACGTGAGATAGCGCATGCGTACTGAAAATCATCCTTTAAAGTGGGCCCATATGAATCATAAGGGTTGGGTTAGACACCAGACATAGGGTGGGCACGTAATCTCTCTATGCAATAATGAGGAGGTAGAATTCCAATCAAACTTCACCTTACAGGTAAGCCTCGTTTAATTTATTAATTCTACCTCCTCATTTGCATATTCGAGATCCCGTGAGACTTCAAAGCTACATGGGCCCAGTAACCTCAATGTGCCCAAATTGATAGTAATAAAACCTTCAACCCATGTTAATAAATGATTATTAACAACTTTATTAAGATAACTAAAACTTAAAATAGAACATCTTATATTGCACAGTTTAGGATTGAATTTCCATATTCATTGTCTGGTTTGATTTCTCTCTTGTAATAATGTGCAAATGTACAGTTTGATGACCACCCTGCAGCTTCCAAAATAGTATTTAAGGGAACCCCTTTATGGAAAGCAGCTGAGGTTGATGCTGATCTGGTACTATGTGGTCGAAAGTTTTCAACATCTATGCCTGAGTCTTTCATTACTGTTTTGACCCATCTAGAGATTGTACTTGAGGTCACAGGCTGATAGGGCTTGCAAAAACTAAGAAAAACCCTTGTGTTTTGTGAAGTGCGAATAGATTCTGTTCTAGTTATATACTCGTCCATGTATGTCACTACACAAAGTCTCCTGTCTGCAGGAAAAGCAGGAAGTACAAGTACCGGTTGTGGTTTTCCAGGTTTGGATTGTTTAACAAGTTTATGTAGATAAAATTTGTATGATGACTTCCCTTTAGAGACATGTCTTAAATCCATCAAATGAACTGACTGGTAACGTTGCCCAGTAACTAACATGCATAACATAACAAGCTTAAGAGTTAGTATTTTTAAATGTAATTTTGAGGCAGGACTCCAGGTTTTTAGTAAATCTAACACTTTACAAACATCCCATGTTGTATGGTAGCGTGGCAGTGGTGGTCTTGTTTGATATGTTGCTTTAAGAAATCTTCTTATTAATGGGTGTTCTCCAACAGTTGATCTACTGTCAGAGGGTTCAACTACTGCAGACAATGCAGATCGAGCAGTGTTTATGGCAGAATAACTGTTCCCAGCATCATAAAGTTGTGTTAAGAATTCAATTATATCAGCTATAGTTGGATGAATGGGATCCTGATTTCTGTCTGAGCAATACTTTCTCCATTTATCGAGATACACTCTATATTGCCTTGTCGTCCCGCTTCGCCATGAAGAGAAGATAATCTCACAAGCTCTGTCTGATATTTTCTGTTGCTGGAGTCTTTCCCTGATAAAAGGCATGCCATTAGTTTCAGTTTCGGCCACAATGGGTGCGGTAGGGCCCTGTTGTGTGGTAACTGTAGCACAAATTTGTCTTGTGGGAGTAGTACTGGCTGTTTGATCAACATGTGTGCTATCTTGGGAAACCAGACCTGAGTTCTCCATAAAGGTGCTATAAGCAGAGCTTGGGCCTGGTCTTCCTGGATCTTCTGAAGTGTCTTTAATAACATGCTGAAAGGTGGAAAAACATAAACATATTTATTTTCCCAGCTCAAACAAAAAGCATCTATTGCTACAGCTTCTGGATCAGCCCGCCATGACACAAATGGCTTGAACTGGTAATTATTTCTCGACGCAAATAAGTCTATCTCTGGTTTTCCCCAGCGGTCTACTAGCTTATTAAAGATACATGGGTTAAGTTGCCACTCTGTCCTATCGGTAAATTTTCTACTCAGCTTATCAGCTGTTTCATTTTTTACCCCAGGAATATGCGAGGCACTTAGCCATATTTTTCTTGATATGCACCAAAGCCAAATTTCACGTGCTATTTTGTTGCATGCTAGTGAATGTGTGCCACCCATATTGTTTATGAATGCTACCGCTGTAATATTATCTAACTGTAAGTGTATATGTACATTACTTTCAGTGTTACACAAAGATTGTAAACCTAATTTTGCTGCTTTCAGCTCAAGGTAATTGATATGTTCAACTTGTTCATGTGGGAGCCATCGTCCCCCTGTACATTCTACTTCTTGTCTATGTGCACCCCACCCTTGTAGGGAGGCATCTGTTGTTAGAGTAAAATCAGGATTTGATTGAACAATTTTCTTAGTAAACCTTTGGTGATCTCCCAGCCACCATTTAATGTCTTCTCTAGCAGCTTTCGAGAAATGCATATAAGCTTGGAAGTCACCTTTACTATTTTTAAGTGCTCCAATTTTATCAATTTCAAGTTGTTTGTAAAATAGTGGTCCACATGGTACTCCAACAGAGCAAGAGACATAAGTTCCAATAAGTTGAGCTGCCTCTCTTATTGTGCATGTTTTATTATCTAAAGCATTCTGGCTAAGTAGCCGAATATTTTCAATTTTTTCTTTTGTAAGACTAACTGTCATATTAACAGAGTTAAGTATAAAACCCAAGTGCTCTAGTATTTTGGTTGGTTTAGTAATAGATTTCTCTTCTGAAATCTGAAAACCAAGAGCTAAGAGAAGATTGTAAGTGTCATTTATATTCTTTAAACATTGATCATATGACACCCCCATTATAAAACTATCATCTAAGTAACCACTTGAAATGTGACCTCTGGTTCGCAAAGTGGAGTACACTGGCTTCATTAGTTTTGTGAATATTCTGGGTACAGAGCTTAGGCCATTTGGCAATGTGATGTACTTAAATAGTTGTTCTTTCACCTGAAATTTCAGATATTTTTGTGACTCCTGATGAATGGAGACTGAATAATATGCATCAGTCAAGTCAAGTGATGCCATGAAACAATTTCTTTTCATTAAATTCATACATGAATGGATTGTGTCCATTTTAAAATGGATAGGCAAAATATTTTTATTTAACTTTTTAAGATTCAATATCAGTCTATATTTTCCATTCTTTTTTGGTCTCAAAAACACTGGTGAGATGAACTCACCACGTTCATGTTTACATTCTCTTATCACTTGTTTATCTAGAAGTTCTTTTATGAGTGCATCAAGTGCTTGTTCCTCAATTGCATTAAGTTTTGATTGTTTTGGAGCTATTGTTTGCTCTGGTGGAGACATAAAATCAATCTTATATCCTGTGATTGTATTTAGGATATTTTTATCAGATGTAAGCTTTTGCCATTCATTTATATGATATTCAAGTCGCCCGGCTTTTAAAACTTGTTTGTCAGCCAGTGTATTCGCAATTTGCAAACCAGATTTCTCTGATTGTAATATATTTGTGCCTACCTGAACGTGTGATACAATGGTGTTTACAGGGTTTACTTGCGAGGCTGGTACTGGGTTTGACCTTTCTGTGCGTGTCGGTATGCTTGACCGCTTTTTTGTCTTCCAGCGTAGCCTCTGCCCTGGCTTAAAAAAGGAAATGATCTTTTCTGATCTGGCCTTCCATGCTGACTACTATAATTGTAGCTTTGCCTCTTGTTTTTGTTGGGTTTCGAAGTTATTTTGGAGGTGACCTTACTGGCCTCTGTGAGATCTTTTACTGATTTGCCCAGTTCCGTTCCGAACAAAAGCTCTTTGACAGGACTTTGGTCGCTACACAGTAAGCGATATTCGGATTTCATATCCGACTTGAATAAAGATCTTCTGCGTAGATCTATCTCGTGCGACGCATCGCTCAGCAATGACAGACTGTCTGACAGAGTTTGCATTGATTTCTTTAACAAGTCCGCCATTTCGGTCGGAATGTTTTTGTCTTTCTCGGCTGTCATGAAATCTGTCAAAACATTTGCGACCGCCGTTATGCCCTTGAGTAGCGGTTTTTGAGCTTTTTGTAGCATGACATCGTCTGTCTTTACTTCTTTCCTGACACTGTTAAATATCTCCGGGTTTACCCGTACTACCTCTAAACGTTGGCAATTTCCCGGCGTAGGTAGTTTGTCAATCAAGTCATCGCGCGAGTCTTTGCTAGCGCCTTTGCTCAACAGTTCTGTCAATAATTCTGACAGGTCGGAGTCGAGGTCATCTCCGTTGTTTAGTGGTTTATTTACCATTTTTGCCATGTCGGCAAGAACGCCAATAAGTTCTCTCTTTGGCTTTTTCTTCGGAGGTTCATGGATTTCTCCTTCCTCCGATTGATGGCCGCCATTGTTGTTGTCTTTGGCGGATTGAATTGAATCCGTGTCGCTTTCTAACAATTCTTCGTCCACGGCTTGGTTATAATTATCGTAGGCCGTTTTAATTTCGTTTATCACTGGAGCTATTGTAGCAAGGGACCCTGTTATTCCTGCAAGCTGCTTTTTGATGTCCTCGACATCGTTTGCAAGGGTCGTTTTTGGCGCCAAATCGACCATCATCGAGGGCCCTGCAGCTTGTGGTTCTTTGGGGCGTTCTCCCGTTCGCGAACCTTTTTCAGGTCCTTTTCCACCCTTTCGGGTATATTGTTTTTCCAAAGAATTTTTCCCCTTTCGGGATTTTTTGGTTGGTTCAACGCCATTAGAGTTGTTCTCTGTCGGCTCCCTGACGACCTCGTGGTCGGGCATATTTTCTGCTGCAAAAGGCAGAATTTTCGTGTCCGTCGCTCCCAAAAGAGCAATTTGAGACAGTACAATGTGTACCACGTAACAGTTGTAAATATTGTAGTAGAAATAAACGCTGTTTAAGGTATTTTTTGCAGAGTTAAGTAAAGTTGGACTTTACTTCAGTAAACGCAACGCAATATGATTTTCAGTACGCATGCGCTATCTCACGGGATCTCGAATATGCAAATGAGGAGGTAGAATTGACTCTGTGATTGTATGTATAAAAGTTGATCACACAGTTTTATTGACTCATCCTCGTAAAAGTGCTTTTATTTTGTTTAGGTCAGTATGAAACGAAATGAAATATGTTTTTATGGCGTCAATGAAAACCGATACTTATGCAATTAATTATATTGATTATTATGCAATTAAGATTGCAATGAAAGTAGACATTGCCCAGTTTGGATTGCCAGCCATTCATATTGTTTATTAAAACGGGATTAGATTTACCGTTATATCTTTTCTCGGATAATTAGAGTTTTAGAAGTTTATAGTTCACAGGGCCCAATTTCTACATGCTTTTGAATAAGCAGTTCTAGAACAGAATCATCTTTTTCACAACTTTTTTTTTTCCGGGATTATTAATTCAACATTTAATAATGTATCATATGGTTGTATTCTTACCAAGTTATAAATAAGCTACTTGATAGGCTTAGTTTTCTTGATAGGTTCCCCCGTTCCCCGTTCCCGTTCCCGTTTCCCGTTCCCGTTCCCCGTTCCCGTTCCCGTTCCCGTTCCCGTTCCCGTTCCCGTTCCCGTTCCCGTTCCCGTTCCCGTTCCCGTTCCCGTTCCCGTTCCCTATTTTAAAAATAGCCTCCAAGCGCCAATGTTATATTATGTTTATTATGTAATTATCAATGCCAAAAATAACATGTCATGTGAAAACATCAAATTTTTGAAAAAGAGTAATATAAATATTCCATTAACAATTTACCCTGAATTAGAATAGTCAAGCCTCTGGTAGCCAGAGTATTGACAATTATACAATAAAAGAATGATAAGCTACAAGCAAAGCAAGCAAATGTTTGGAATTAATTTTGAAATTTCTTGCATTCTTTCGACCTTTTTGTTTTGTTTCGTTCGTTTTTCTCTATTTCGTTATTCTCTCTTTCATGCATTATTTTTTGCTACACATACCTTTTGCTTCTTTTCTTTTGATTAGTTTTATTACTTTGCGTGAAACTCTGTGAAAAATTATTTTTGTGATCATGTTTGAATGACAGTTTAACTTTTCTCTGGCTTCATCAATCAGTCAATGTCTATTCTTGTTTTTTGCCATCCTCTTATATCAATTTCAGACGATTTGCCTGTCGACGTTGATTGGAATGGTGATGTTAGAGCATAGCGTTTATTTGTGCATTCATTTCTTTTAATCAGGGATAATGAGCACACGAGTTTGGGCCACAGTGTGGTTAAATTTATCGCAAGTCACCTGTCGTCAGAAATTGCCTCTCATATATTCACAATTTGTGATTTCTTTCCCAATTGCAAAGTTTGACCCTAACGGGTATCAAGCTCATTTGAGGCTTAATTTATAAATGACTTCGTCGTCATAAACTTACAACCTTAAATGGTTTTGAGTTGGCTGAATTGATGTGAGTGATTAGAATTCTCATGCGAGCGGCAGCGATATGTAAATATCGTCAACACGCATTAGTGGTCTGACGGCCTGTCGTTATATTAACTGCAAATATGCTACTAAATTCTTCCAAAACTGTCACAAACAACATTAAAACAAGGTAAACCAAAATTCGTAACATCTTTTTTTGAAAACAAGTAGAAATTAGGCCAGGGAAGGTGATTTCGAAATAATTTTTGCAATGGTATTCCAGACATGGTGTCACGCAACCCCGTGACATTGTCAAATTTTCGCTCTGAAGTCATGAACATTAAAGGCTGTAAAACGTTTGGATTTTAGTAGCCCAAAAATTTTATTACGTTTTTGAAAAGTCGAAATACAGTGCTTCACCTTGGTTATAGCCGAATGCGTTGATTCATCGTGGCAATTTGTTTTTTTCGTGCCTTAATTTGGCATATTTTTGGCTTCGGAAAAAAATGAGAAAATACCCAATATTGAAAAATTCATAAAATAGTAAAAACTCGGTCGATTGGAAAGTTATATACATTAAAACCTAGGATATTTATTGGTGTTTTATCGTAGGTAATTTGAGAAATGTGTGATTGATCTTTAACTTTAAAAGAGCCCGGTTAAGAAGTGTTGTAAAAACTCGTAAAAACCCGACCAAAAGCCGAAAATCCAAAAAAGTCGAATTTCTCCAAAAATAATTATTTTTGGAATCTCTAAATTTTTTTGAGTGACTAGCTCCCCAAATGCTATCAACTGGCAAAGTATGAGCATTTTGGATTTTTCGCCTATTGCACGCTCTGGTCGATATTCTCGGACGGCCTCTCTTAAGTCTTTAAATATAGGACTTGTATGGGCATTGAAAGAAGAAAAGGTGTTTAAAAGAGGTGTTTATTTATGTACTTTTTAAACCTCGTAAACGGAAAACATCAAAGATGAATTGAAATACAAACATAATTTGAAATTGGTTGAATAACTTAATATGTTTATTTAGCAATATTGACTAGTTTATGCTTACTAATTAAACGAGCTTTTTTTAGTAGTTTTTACTTCAAAGTCGTTAATTTTTTGTTTACATAACAAAATGATGTTTTACACAAAGTTTTTCATGATAAAATACCTTGTTTTAAAATCCTTGTCTTTTCAAATCGATCTTGTGTTGGTAGAACTTATTCTTGAGGCTTTTAATTCCATTTCAAAAGAACTTTTTGTTTTGTTTTGAACTGATTTGCCATGACTTCTTTTTAGTAAATCTAATACGATCAAAAGGTTTTTTTTTACAAAGAAATATTTAAAATTTCTTTTTTTCCTTTTAATACATAGTAACCATCCTATTGAGGTCAAGTTCAAATAATGTTTCTGTAAATTTGAAGCTCAAAATCTTGATTTTTCTCAGCGTTTTGTCTTGTGTTTGAAGCAAATTTGAAGCAAAAAGGTGCCTTGGCCATTGGCAAACGCGCCAAAAATAGAACTTGTCACGTTATCGTGTCGTGACACAAAGTCACAAATGAAATCTAAAAATTAATCTTTCAGAAACGCGTGGAAAAAAACCCTTTTTTAAAGTTGATTTTTTAGAAATAAATATTGTTTGGGTTGGATATTTAGTCAACAATTCGTTATACATAAAAAGTATATTTTTCATAATCTTTAGAAAAAAGCTTGAAAAATATAGTTGACTTATAGTCGAAAATATATATATATCCCGGATTAATATTTCGAACAAATACGCCTACGTCATCATGTACAGCTTTTATGACCAATGCACAAAAACTATTTACATGCACATATTGATGTTGTAAAGAAAAATTAAACTGGGAGCTCCGCTATTAGGTGTTACCTAATTTGTATATTAAAAAATGTATATCAACCAAGTAGCCATAACTGAACCATATATCAAGACACATATTTAGGATATGATAATCCTATAGAAATCACATTTTATTTCTATATAACAATTTTATGATTTCATTGGTGGTCGTGGACTACGTTCAGTAGATTCATTTCTTTCAATGTGTATGCTGCAGTTAGCATTTAAAAAGGGCCATTGCCTAAAAAACTCTGAACGAAACATTTCGTTTCTAAAAGAAAATAAGATTGGATTTAGACAAGAGTTTGTTATAAGACACGTAATGACTAAGGTATCCCATAAAATTATCCTTGTACCTCTCAAGCTTGCACCCCAAGAAGTGATGGTAATTACTGTACTAACAATGGTTGGTGTTATCCAAAACAAAACGTTTGTTATATTTAGCAATACAATTTTCCTTGCAAGGCTGCTGTCTTTACGCAGCTGCTCTGATCTTTGATTTGTCTTTTTTACGTTCAGATAAATATGTAGATATATAAGGTAAGACAATAAGTAGAGAATTGCCATAAATACTGCAGCGTAATCTGTAAATCTGTGACCATGTACAATTGAAGGTAACGGGAAACAACTATTGTCTGTTCCACTAGATAACTCGGGAATGAACATTAAAACCACGGCTCCAATTATTGCCACAATCCATGTAATTGCTGAGGAAGAGTAAGCAAGTTTTACTGTGATTGTTAGATTGTCATTCATGCAGTACACTATTGCCAGATATCTTTCTATGGTTATAATAAATATCATAACCGGACCAACAAATTGAGCAGTCGCAAAGAAGGCACCAATAACTTTACAAAAGTCATCATGGATTGCTAGGAATTCCTTTAAAGAAATACTTTGCCGTGTAGTTGTCAATGCTATGACATATATAGAGAAAACAAGATCTCCTATTGCGACATTGGCAACTAAAATATGTGCAGCAGAACAATATAAAAGTTTACTTCGTAACGTTGTTATAACGATAATCATGTTAAATATCAATGTCACTATTCCAATGGAGACAGTCAAAATGTATACTTTGTTAATTTTCGTCCAGCACAATTTGTCATCAGCTTCTATGGAATAAATATTACTTTTTGTTAAAGGACTGGCTCTCTCTGAAACAAAATGAATACAAAAAACACGAAATCCTTTTCTAGTGGTCATGTTCCAAAATTGTGTTTGATTTATAACTGGTTTGGTAATTTTACATGTATCCCACCCCGATACACCGGTTGTTGCAATTTTCCAACCAAGTTGTTTAGTGATATTTTTGGTTATTTTACACTGCATTGCGAATGAAACTAGAAATTTGAAATTAAAGAAATAAACATCTTTAAGATTTGGTAGAGAGAGCATATTGTCATCGACCATTAAGTTGATGTTCCTTTCCATGTTAAGAAGTACTAGATTTGGAAGATCTTTGTTGAGGTGCTTTGTGTTCCATCGCTGGATATTGTTGTTTTGGAGGTGCCTGAAAAAGAACTAGTGTTACTTTATGAAATACTTTGACATAAATAGCGCGCTCCGTTTGGCTGAGAAACTTTCTCTATGCATGTGGAAGAAATAGAAAACGAGGCAGCGTGCTCTATCGAGTTATAAAGCACGAACTTTAAAAATATACTTTAACAAATCGAGGCTTAATTAGACTGTGCAAATGCACCTTGTCTGTTTGTCTGTTTCTTCAATCGTGGCTTAAAATTAAAACGATTGACGGTTCGAACAATCGATTAGAATAAAATCATGACTTAATAGTACCCGCTCGCATAGCCAATGAGATTGCAAGATTTGTGATACGCCACGCATAAGCTATATTCGACCAAACTCTAAACAACATTAATAAGTCATTAATTACCAATGCACAGGCGACTCCAACGCTATCGAGTATAGAAAGTATATATAGAAGTAAATATCGGCAATATGTATTTTGATTATCTGTTTGCTTTTTGAGGTCAAAAATACGATCATCACATACATTTCCACTTATTCAAATGGAAGACACCCGGGAGGGGTATTCCCTTTGTCCAAGTGGTAGGGTTGATCGGCGTACCTTTTAGGGTCCTTTTAGTGTTCTGGCTCAAAAATCAATTACGTAACATGATTTCGTACCTGTAAGAGTCATTTTTACTCTGTTTTGTTGCTTTTTTGGGGTAGAAATCGACAACGGCTTTATCAGTTATTTTTATCTGTGCGTATCTTTAAGGGTCGTTTTCAAAATCTCCGCCGATCACTTCTACCACTGGGACAAAGGGATTACCCCCCCCCCCCCCCTCCCGGGGGAAGACACTAGAATCGATGCTGTATCACTTATTGACATTAGCACAACAATGTGATGCTTAATTACAGAGAATATCTATCTGATCTATATTGTACTTACAAACTTCTGAGGTTGATCAAGCCATGAAATGCTCCCTTTGCAATCGTTGTTATTTTGTTGTTAGCTAGAGATCTGTATCAAAAATGATCAATGTAAATACTTATCGATATATTTTCATCACAAGTTCTCTTAAACCTAATTTGGTTATAAATGGAAACTAGCGAGTAAACTAGTATATGCTGCGTCGGTGTTTGATATAAACGATAGGTAATATAATGAAATTTGTAACACCGTAAAAAATGTTGACTTAACTTTACTAAAGTTAAGTCAACATTTTTTACGGTGTAAACCATCTAGCTTGGTACAACTGCCTAGAATTTATCGGGGAGCAAGACTATCAACGTGTACGCGTATTGACAAAGGCCATCCTGAAGGGAGACCGTAGAAAAGCAAGCAAGCAACGATATTTGTTGGAATTTTTTCTCAGTGCACACGGTGAGATGGAGGTGCTTACTGAACGCTGCTTATATTTACCCAATGATTGGATGTAGGTTATGTATCTCATGATGTTGATTTTTTGACTATACACACAAGTCCGGACGATCACATCAGCATCGCTCAGTGAGACAGCTCCTAGAGGGTCCTGAAGTTGTGAAATTGGAGCTGGGGTTGGCCTTTATTACTATTTTTGACTGGGAAAATGGGATTGGATGCACTGGGACTAGATTTACAAATAAAAGAACAATAGAAAATGGAAATGGCATTGAAAAATTGAGCAAAACTGATGGGATTATGTGGTTTCTGACTGGGATTTGGTCCAAATATAAACTGTTAAATGGGATTACTCCAGTAGTGAACGTGCTATGAGGAGTTAATAAACATCGGTCGCGAAGTTCCCCTGATACCTTAATCCAAAAAAGATTCTAATATTTACTTACAAACTTGTCAGTTCTGTGAATTTGGAGAAGGAACCTGGAGGAACGTCTTGATTGTTGTTTTTTGAAATGTCTCTGAATATAACAGTGAAATTATTGTCATTAAAAAGATGGCAAATCAAGTAAAAAAACTCGGCTCTTGTTTTTTTTTAGGTTGCGGTTTGCTACTTATACAGTACCGTAATACTGTGATTTGCAGTCACACGCGACTAGACCCTCAAATTACACAGAGGGAAAAAAAAGAGTTTTGGTGGAAGTCAATAAACTATATTTTCAAAATAACATGTACTTACGTGGGCAGATCAGCGATAAATTCGCTACACAGGGTTTCTGTCCGTAAATTAATTGAATCGCTTCCAAATTTAAACTCTCTGAAATTAGGTGAGGATAAACTATATATAGGGAGAAGTGTTTGGCAAAAGACATAAAAAAACTTCTATTCTATATCAAAATTAAATATAATTCATACAACTAAAATAAATACAATTCATACAGGTTTATTGGCATCCTTCAGTCTCGGAAGACTATGGAGTTGCGCTCTAGGTGTTTATTCTGGTACAGCTTCGGGTATGGGTGTAGACGCTGCAAAGCGAAGCTGGAGTGACGTCCTCTCCAGAGCGCTGGAATGGTCCAACTTCTGTGTTTATCGTTATTCGGTTATTATAACGGACAATTTTATCTGTGTTAGCTTGGAAATGCAGTTGATTATTTTAATTCTTTATTTTGTTTGATATATATCTATATTATTTGATTTATGGCAGTATAAAACTGTGGGGGTATATTATCATGTGTATTCAAAAATATATATAAAATCATAAAACCTTTTTACAACCAATCTTTTGTTCTGTTTAGTTTGTGTTTCAAGATCTAGTTGGTCGCGAATGATTGGGAATCGCAGTAAAAGCCTTTCTGATATTGATAGAACCTAAATATATGTCATAAACACTTTACTCGAAAGTATACCAATAGGCCTAGGAAACGTAGTTTATGACAGGGTTTGGATGCCAATTTAACTAGCTCTGTTTACTTGGTGCAGTATCGATTATATCACATGGACAGTCACTTTTTTTACTTACAGCTCTTTGATGGTTGTTGCGTTTGTGATGTAATTATTGATATCTTTCAGGTCAGTTATAATGCAGTAGGCTACAATATTGACTCCTCCATTACACTTGCATCCTATTTCTTTTCTTGTTTTGCAAATAAAGGCATCCGTACCAGTTGAAGAAACTAGCAGAAGTTGAATAAAGAACATCATCATGGTCACTATATTATGAATAAAAACGCATTAAGTAAGTGGGGATTGATTTGCTAGACTTTGTATCGTTGCTAATTAAGTTGCTGCACAACCCTTTGCGCTGCATCAGGCAATTGGATTTATGTTATACAAAGATTCGAAATAGTGTTAATGTGGCACCGTCTATGACTTTTTACTCACCGTGAATGATCGCAAATTTCCACTAAATGTTCATAAAATTCTTAAATACGATACAGTTGTTTCAATCAAACAGAAATGAAAATTGTGACAAAGCGATCAATTGATATAAGTATTTTTTTAAGAGTTCGATATGATATTGGTGTAAATAAAGCCTGTTGTTAATGCCATCTACATATGATACCGTGGTTTTGAAGGACCATATCGGACTGATCCGGACTGACCCTTCCCAAATTCGCACGGAACATTTGATTCCAGTCAAAGCTGGAGTTATCTATATATTTCATTGTAGGTTTTTCATTAAACTTGGCGGTTATGAAAAGTAAAACGAATTAGGGAAAAGTATATAATAATAATAATAGTAAGTTCTTTTATAGCGCACTATACATATGTCTCAGTGCGCATATCCAGCTGTTTATCTTGTGAAATCTGAGTTGTTGGATCCGCATACAATTATCGCTAAGTATTAGTACGTGAGTATTTTTTTTTGTGTGTGTGCAATATTTCATAAACGCGTTGGTAAACGACCAATATAAAGACTAAAAACAATAAAGAAATATAGCGAGAAGCCCGTGTTTACTTATTGAACACCACATTGTGCATATACGGCTCCTTGCTAATAATAATAAAAAAAATAGATTTTAGATCGAGTGTACGATATTTTTGTATTGCATTTTTTTTACATATAAAAAAGTTAAAGTTATATCCTTAGTTGATAATCGATTGACAAATGTTGAGATACTTGAGTCAGATGACTATTTTGTTTTCCAATATCTATTCGTTGACACAGTTTGAAAGTGGAAAAAGTGACCACTTAACTATTTCCATTTTGTAATTGATAACTGAATGATCTCAAACTCAAACGCTATATATTTCATATGATTTTCTTTAAGAAGTGACGTTTTACAGGAAATGATTCGTAGTGCTACAGGGCTAGTGAGAACATCTGCTGACATATATCCTTCTAGTTTAAACCCAAAATATCAAAAAATCATGTAAGTTTGACGTTTTTATTTGGTGGCAGAAGTGTAGAGTAACGGAATAAAAACTAGATATATTGCCAAAAATTAGAAGGAAAAAAAAGACCTCACATCTTTCCTGACAGAAGAAAAATAGATATTTAGCGACAGCATGAGAAAATGACTTTGTGGTGTTAATCGCTAAACTCTTAGATAAACACTACATATTCAAAAACATGACTCTAAACCAAAATCTCATAAAACCTTGTGGGACTTGCTTTGTTTTAAATGTGTGCACCTTTCTTTTCGCTTTTTTCGTTCACAAACTGCGAACTTAATTTGGAAATTAGTTAATATAAAATGATATGAATTAATATGAATTGTGATTGGAAAATAAGATAAATATTATCGGAAATATAGTGTGAAATAGAGTGTTAATAATCGCCGTCAAATCTAACCTCTCGGACAGTCAGTGCTAAAATCCCAAGGCCTGATACGAGTTTCTACCTTGGAAGTGCTCGATTCTCGCTTCAGTTTGGCTCAAACGCACTATTTCACCTGGTAGACGGCTGCCAGTACTATAAAACACAACTTGGATGTCTGGCTTGAACCCAACTGACTAACAAGTGATAAACACTTTAGTAGGGACGCTCACAATCAATGGTTCTCATTACGTAATTGACTGTACTATTGTAGTGAGGTAAACTCTTGAAATTCTAGATGGTCGAGACTTTAAAAAAGTCTTAACTTTTCACTTTTTCTTTTGTTTCAAACGTAGACCGTTTTATGAAGCAGCTATGCAAATGACTGATAAACCTCGCTCTGACTCATTGAAAACTGAGAACCTATTATATGTATATGGTGCTTTTGTGGGGCTTGCGTGCTTAAGAATAGGATAAGCTGCGTCGCAAGTAAGATCAATATTCCATTTTGAATATGTTACTTAATTACCTTTTTCGTTTGAAATGTTATTCCTTCTTGCATGTTTCCTTTCATTCATCTTTATAAACCACTTTTCCTGTTTTCAAATGGTTTCTTTTGTAAATTTAAGGATGCTCGATTTTAAGTACCATACAATGAATCATTGACATTTTCGAGTGAAAGCGGTGGTTGTCGACTAGCTAGGGCGTTTCGCACTATTTCAATAACCACGACCTTATGTACAAATATTTGATTTATGGCAGTATAAAACTGACAACTTGTAAAAACTGTGTGCTATAGATGTCCAAAGTCATGTGGTAATGTTATCATGTGCATTCAAAAATATATATAAAACCATAAAACCTTTTTACGAAATCTTTTAAAACTAATACTGAATTTGCTGGGAAAGTCCTTTCGTTGTTGTTATTCGTTGGATATCGATGTTCAGTGTATTTGATCGTGTTGTTTTAGCAGTTTAACAGTGCTTGTTATTGCCTCCATTTTCTTGCCTTGACTACGTCCGCAAATAATATAAAAGTGTGTTGCTGGGATCCTCTTTATTTGGTTTTAGAAACTTTTTTCAAATAAAATCCACCAACCAATCCTCTTTAATTCAGCCGTCATCTCGTTCTCGAAAACCCAGAGGGTACTGTGCTTTCCATTCTCCCATCCCCAATCCCTAACGACCTCAGTCAAGAGCCCCACCCTTCCGAGTTTGTCTTCCCCTTGGTAAATGCGAAGATAAATAAATATGTCATTTCTTAGGGGATTGGGCAATTGGTAATTTACCTTAAACGGGACAACGTGCCCTAGGGAAAATTGCTAAATAAATCAATTTCGCTATGATGGTTCCATAGTGACCTGTTAGTGTTAGTGAACAATAGTACCCTTTACCTACAGTTCCCTGAGCTATTTTGAAAGGTAGCCTGGCCTTTGCATCAAAGCGAGACGAACGTTGATCTTGCAGAGACACGTGAATCATTGTCACAAGAGTTGTTAAAAGATTTCAATCATTGCAAGCTCAACGATCGTCTCGCTTCTATGCAAAGGAAAGGCTACCTTTCAAGATGGCGCAGAGAACTGTGAAGGGGACTTTTCGTTTTCGATATTACGCATGTCATTCTACTGGTATCCAGACGGAAGCAAATCCAAACGGCTCATAACTTCCAGGTAATTTCGCGCGCACACTTCCGGTTAGTATTAGCAAATCATAAGTATTTCTGTCGCATCGCCAACAGTTCCAAGATGGCGTCGTTCGACAGAGTTGTTTCCCGTGTTAACCCTCGATAAATACATCCTTAAAATAACTTTACATTAAAAAGTTATATGTTACTTGGTCAATAAAAGTTCACTGCTGCTCTATAAAAAAAGAATAAAAACAAAACTCAAATGCCTAAAAATAACCGAAATTGTTTTTGTTTCGAGGCGCCATTTTGGAACTATTCGTTTTGACGAATAATCCTTTGCGCGCTTCAAAGCGAGATCACCTGGTTGTTGTCATGAGATATTGATCAGGATTCCTGTGGTGAAATCAACAGTAATTTAGAAAAGCTATAATATATTGCTTCTCAATCACAAAACGTCCCTCATTTTTCATAATTCAACCTTTTTGAAAACGGTATAAGGAGTTGAGTTAACATTGAGTGAATTCACACATTTTATATAAAAATAAATTTAATATTTTCTCAAAAAGTCTTAATATAAGTTATAAAAGTCAAGAGCCATTAAATCAGTTAAACAGTGACATCGTTCGTGTATCTTCGATACAGCAATGTAAAAAGTAAACTTCCTTGGTATGGCACATCTAGAGAATTTGCTTTCAAAATGTTATGACTATGCTTAAACTCTGACAATTTCTTTGACGTAAAACGTATTATTTAGCTCAAATTCTATTTAATTATAATTAGCAATAAACTCAAAATTTAAAACGAATATATTTTAGTAGCTTGAGTATATATTGTGTTTTTTTTTGTGTTATTTGTTAAACAGCTATAATATGACATTTTTTTCTGACGCTATCTAGTATCTAATACTAATAATTTAAGGATACATGGGACACTCTGGAGACATGTTTTCGAAAACATTATAGAGCGTTCAATTCGCATTAAATTCCCCGTAAAGTATACATTTTTTGAAAGCTAAATAACAAAAGTTTACATAATTGATATACGTTTTGGATAAAAGTCATTTGTTTTTGAAATATCGAGGATTCATTAAAAGCGCATTGGCTCGATTAGAAAAGTTATAACATTCACATGGTTTACGGCAGACCGATCAAACTTTTTTTGCATCCTATTATACGTATTTTGAACTTTTTGAAGTGTGTTTGCGTTTTCTTTTTTAACGCTTCGTTATTTTTTTTATGTCGGTTTAACTTTAGACCTACATGTTTTTTTAGCGCATTTTTTAGTTAAGTTTTAATTGATGGAAAAGCGCGCGTAGCTTAATTTTTGAATTTTTTGAGTTTTTTGAATTTGAATCCTCGATATTTCAAAAACAAATGACTTTTATCCCAAACATTTACAATTAAAAAAATAACGAAGCGTTAAAAAAGAAAACGCAAACACACTTCAAAAAGTTCAAAATACGTATAATAGGATGCAAAAAAAGTTTGATCGGTCTGCCGTAAACCATGTGAATGTTATAACTTTTCTAATCGAGCCAATGCGCTTTTAATGAATCCTCGATATTTCAAAAACAAATGACTTTTATCCAAAACGTTTATCAATTATGTAAACTTTGGTTATTTAGCTTTTAAAAAATGTGTACTTTATGGGGAATTTAATGCGAATTGAACGCTCTATAATGTTTTCAAAAACATGTCCCCAGAGTGTCCCGTGTATCCTTAATGAAATATTTTAGTTGATTCTGCCAGGAACTGTCAGGAGAAGTCTGAAAAATAACCAAAGGTAATCTTAAGTTGAAATCTCCAAAATAACCAAACATACATTATACATTCCCACCTATGGCAGGATATCCCAACAAAGCGAGGCTCCACTACGGGGACCCAATATCAATAAACAATAAAATAAAATAAAATAAAATAAAATAAAATAAAAGTAATAGGCCATTTGCATTACAGCGTCATACACTACCAATACCAGAATGCTTTGCCTACTTTCTTTTGTTTAATAATGAATGTCGATTGTTCTAGTATTCTCAAGAAAGGATAAAACTATGAATAACAAAGAAAATTCGTAACAAAGTATTCTGTACTGGTAGTAAAATGACGCCATCGTGCAAGTGACCTACTCCAACATCGCTGCGCTTCCGTGAAACTGGGTGATATTGTGCGTTAAAATAATACATACTGAGTGAGTGGATAAATATTCAACAGCTCCTACCTATCCAAGACTCAAATCTTTTAGTTCATCCTCTAGTGACTCATCATGAATTGCCTCTTTTTGTGCAAGTATCTCGTTGAGGTCGTTTTCCAAAGATTTGTCCTAAATAAATAGAACACAAAAGAATACATTTTGGTCATAAATAAAGTGACTTTATTCCCAAGAAAAACAAGTTGGTTAGTGCGCGGCTTAGAATGTTCCCGAGTTCGATTCCCAGTTGGCTCACACTTGTTTCGACTTCTTTACATTCTGTGTACTTTGAGTATCTCTAAATACCCGAACAACGGAGCATTAAGGAAAGAGCTCAACGTCGGCTTCATAGGAGACTAGCTTACTAACTGGAGGAATTACCGAAGCTAAATAGTGAATTTTCAATATTCAAAGAGAGAAAAAAATCACTTAGCTCCACATCAAACTCCGAATACAAGCGTCTACTGTTCCGGTAAAAAACTGGAATGTGATCTTTAAGAAATGCTGATGTAATATCATATTAGAACGAACTGGTACACTTAGAAACTTGCAATGTTTTTCAAGGCCATAATATAGCAATATATAGCAACTCTGTGCTCACTTTTCAAAATGGCGCCCCCATTGTTAACCGGAACATTAGAAGCCTGTATTTGGGTGACTACAGTACTTGGTAATAAGCTAGGTCCCCGAGTCGTTCATTGATTCAACTTTAGAGAAACTCAACGCAATAGTTAGAATTTTAGAATATAAAATTCATACCTTGTGAGGCCTTGTTGATTCCAAACATTGGAAAAGTAATGATATCAAAACATAAATTATGAAATTATTGACATTACGAGCTAGTATGTGGAGTAGAATGCTTCACAATTCATACCTTGTGAGGCCTTCCCAACAAACTCAGATCATCTTCAAGGGATGCTTCATCCTTCTTTCTGTCATTCTACATAAACAAATGATAAAAAAAAAACAAGATAAATTGATTCCCTACATTGGAAAAGTAATAATATCAAAACATTATGATATTGACATTACGAGCTAGAATGTGGAATGGAATGCTTGACAATTCATACCTTGTGAGGCCTTCCCAACAAAGTGAGATCATTTTCAAGGGATGTGTCATCTTCCTTTTTGTCATTCTACAAAAACAAGTACTTAATTAAATAAGATTACAAAGATTGAAAACGAAACATATCAACACATAAACTCTAATATTGACATTTAAAAGAAAAAGGAAGAACAGAAGAAAACAGTGTTAGATAATATACGATTTTAAAGATTGTAAAGGTTTCAGTAAAAGGAATATGCACAAAGCCATCAATATGTAGACATGTAGACACCCTTTCTTTTGAAATATCTTCATCACTTCTTACCCTCTTTACTCCTAAGTCCTCCAGCTCCTTATCGTCATCCATGATCCCGACCCTGTGTCTGCGACTGAGAACGCCCTTTTTGCTGATTCTATTCGACTCTTCATCGACGCCTGGTGCTTGCGTTGGTGTTGTAATATGTTTAAAAGTAGTGTGTCTTATCTCGGTTTGTTGATCTGGATTCGGTGTTGGTTTAGTAACGTGCTCTTCAGTTTTAGGTTGGCTTACGTGAACAGTGCCACCGTGTTTGGGCATTGTATTGCGACCTTCCAAGAGATCTTCCTCTATTTCCTTATTCCTTTCTTTAGTTGGTGAAACAGAAGGATTGGCTTCACTCGTCGGTTTCTCTCTGTTTGCTTTAGTTTTAAGCTGTGTAATATCAACAGCTTGGCCCTTTGTGGGTTTTGTAACGCGACCCTCCAAGAGATCTTCCTCTATTTCCTTGTTTATTTTTTCAGTTGGTGAAACAGAATGCTTGGCTTCATCTGTTACTTTCTCTCTGTTCGCTTTCGTAGATATTAGAGTTGTCTTGATCAGGTGCTCAGTTTTAAGCAGTGTTACATCGTGGCCGTTTGTGGGTTTTGTTACGCGACCTTCCAAGAGATCTTCCTCTTCATTTGCCCTGTCAGTCGTTAGCATGAACTTTTCCGTAGGTTTAGGTTTTCCTATTTCTGTAGCTATTGGTTTATGAGTGTGTTTTAGTGTGCTTCCTGTTCTAGGCCTCGTTACTTCAAATGTGTGCTTTTTTGTAGCTTTAAGCGTACTCTGCTTTGCTGTTTTAGGTTTCGTTGCTTCAATGGTGTGACTTATTATAGGCTTTGTAACATGATTTTCCAGCTTTTTATCTTCGGTAACTGCAGTCGACTCTGTAACCTTCTTTGTAGGCTTCATTTTTACTGGCATGCTGATTGGCTTGGTTGGTTTATATTCTGTGATGGTCTTTGTTTTCTTAACCAGCTGTGTTTTTGCTTCTTGCTCAAGCTCCAAGTCATCTTTTGCTTCCGTTTTGGCTATCGGATGGAAATCTTAAGAAAAAAATAAAAATAAAATGAAATAATTAGATTTTGTTCGTTTTAGCGTTTAAACTTTGCCATTCAACAAAATCGAACGGATGTTGAAGCAAATGTTGAAACCGTTTTCCCGGGTCCTAACATGCACTACAAGCCAAAAAAAAATCAAATAAACATCAAATATAGTAAATCACTTAAAACAAACAAAACAAAGTGAGACAAAAAGGTACCTTTCTCTTCCAATTCAGCTTCATCTTGAGCTAGCTTGGAAACTAGGTCATCAGCTGATTTTCCATTCATTTCAGTACTCATCCTTGTGCTATGTTCGACCTTGGCTGTACCAGTTACCAGTGTGCTTGCTGTGGTTGGTGTTTTCACGTGCTCTTTGTGTGGTGAACTTGTATGATGTTCACTTGGTGTAGTTTTATACTCTTGTGAGTGTGAAGTTGACGGATGCCTAGTTCCTTCCAGTTCTTCTTCTAGCTCATCTGCTTTGGTTGGTGTCGGTGCTCGGGAAATTGGTTCTTCAGTCTCTTTGATGGTGAACGGTGATGTTTTTTTAAACATTGACGTTGCTGAAAAGAAAATAGAACGTTGGGGATTTTGGTTCGTAAGTCTTTGATGGTGAATGGGGATGTTTTGGTAAACATTGACGTTGCTAAAGGGAAAATATATGTTAGGGATTTTGGTTCGTGAGTATCTGGTGGTGAATGGGGATGTTTTAATAAACATTGACGTTGCTGAAGGGAAAATATAATGTTAGGGATTTTGGTTCGTGAGTCTTTGACGGTGGATGGAGATGTTTTATGTGTTAAATCAGGCTATGTTTGTCAGCTTTGCTGTTGGGGGGCTGCTGTCCACACTACATTCTGTATTTACAAGCACACTACCTTCAATCTCACATGTTGATTTTTGCGGAGGGATAACCGAATAACCCGGAGAAAAACCCTTGTGGGTCAGAGAGAGAACAACACTTCAAACAAACTCTGTTCACTTGTCGCCCGAGCCGAGAATCGAACTCAGGCCACAGTGGTGAAAGGCCAGCGCTCTCACCGCTAGACCACCCATGCCACCCATGTTTTGGTAAACATTGACGTAGCTGAAGAAACGAAAGAACACACTAGCTTACTCTGTGGGTGCTAATTACTTTGTTTGGAATGCTCCACCTTGCGGTTTCGGTACATTAAATAATTAACCTTCTCTCCAATGAAAACTTTTAGGTTTAACTCTTTATGACTCAGTTTGCATATAACTGTTATTGTAAAGCACGCGCTGAGATGTTATAGATTGTGCCGGACTCAAATCAAACTTGTATCTACATATTTTCGTTATATGATACAGCCTAGCTATAGGAGCAAGGATGGCAGAGTTGGTTAGTGCGCGGCATTCTGTGAGGTCCCGAGTTCGATTCCCAGTGACCTCGCATCCTTGTTTCGACTTCTCTTCTTTCCGTGTAGCTTTAAGTAGCTTTAGATACCCGTAAAGCGGAGCACTGATGGATAGAGGGAAGTAAAATGAGCACCGTCGGCCTCTAGTTTATCAGTATATGACTGTCTATCAGTATATGACTGTCACGAGTTACCGACGTTAAATAAGGTAACTTTACGTTACTTTATAAACTGGCGTCCTACAAAAAGGGGATCGTACTAGTAAATAATAGCAGTTAGAATTATTCTCCTCTTTGGCAATTACAATTATATCATATTCTCATCAGCTAATACAAAAAATAACAAGACTAACAAGTGCTAAAGAGAAGAATCATTCTAACTGCTTCTATATAGTAGGTGATAATGTAACAATGCTAATTTTTGGCATTAACTTTATTTCTTCTTTACATAAGGTTACTTAATGCTATCCCCCCAGGCAGGCAACGCGTGACAATCCCAATAACGCCTCTGTAGTAGTCTACAAAATATCCAGCTCAAATAGTCATTTTAATCAAGCAAAAGGGCAGGACATTTTCCTGATGTATAATGATAGATAAATTGACTGATAGAGTGTTTACCTTTTGTAGGTTGGGTTCCCTGTGGAGTAGGGCTTGTATGCATCGTAAGGTCCTCAATCGCAGTCAAAATGGCCAGAGCAAGAACTTTAAGCTACAACAGAAAACAAATGTAAACCTATCGTCGTCCTCCAACCTACATATTCTTTAGAATTAATAACATGATGTAAACATGAACAATTGAAATTCTTAAGAACTCTGAAATCAAATTCTAAAGAATATATTGCACGTTATAAATGTTGAGGTAGTCTGTTTTGATCGGTCCCAATCCCTTACGGTGCTTAGGGGGGGGGGGGGGGGGTTACAATTGTTACTCAAGGGGCGGAATCAAATAGTTTTGTACATGATTGCCACCCTGCATCATACCTCTTTTTTAGTAAGCTGCATTTCCAAAGCTTTCTGCTTTATGAGGTTCTTGATTGATATGATGTTTACGGAGGAGAGTTTGGGAGGCGCGCTTTCTTGTTCCTGTAGCTCTGTTTTGAAATCATCTTTGATGTCAGCAAACACACGTTTGAGCATGCGCAGTCGTTCAGATTTTGAAAGACCTTCTCGAACCGCTTCTTCTTCTATCATCAGTGCCTCCAGACGTTTGGCCTTTAATCAATAAAAACAAATTTATCAACAGATCAAATGTTTTTTTGTTACTTTTCATTCATCCACCCTTTGCAAGAAACATTGTCACCAGTGAAGTGGAAATCCTACAAGCTAGTAGCTCAAACGGTCATGGGTTATTTTACAAGCTAAACGATTTTCGGGCGTTGTTTAAATCCCCACGTTGTACAGAGAACACGCCTAGGGTGTCAGTAAACTTAGTTTGTAAAAACACAGTTAAACCAGAAGTGAAAAAGAAGCTATAATAAAAGATTCAAGTTCCACCCTACCAACAGAGCAGTTTATACCCCCTAATACTATGATTTAAATATGAGATATATATGGGTCAAAATACGGTATTTGGAATGTTACGGAGGGGAAGACAAAACATTTTCTTTACCTGTAGTTATAACTATATAACTATAACTAAATAATATTTTACCATAATTGCATGTTAACATCACAGATACCTACCAGTACTACAGGCACATGAGAGTAAACAAATATACAAACATCTGTATCTTGGTCACAATAAAAAAAGGTCAAGTGTTACGGAAGGGAACAGAGAAACCAAAATACCATATTTTGACCCATATTTGATTTAATTTAGTTTGGTTTACCTGATTATTTGTTAGTTTGAGGTGAAGAATATCTTGTTCTATATTTTCTTCTAGTCTCCTTAGTCGTGCATCTTTGTTATCCAAGTCCTCATAATTCAACTTCGCCCTAACGTGAGATGTTATGCGCTCATGCAGTTCGTGGTTCTGCCATGGATTCAGACCGAAATATTTTGCGAGAACATTCACTGTGGAGTTCACTAAAAACTTTATCTGAAAACGGCAAAATATAGAAAAAAATCATTAATTAAAAGAACAAATATGGTAATAATCATTAAACCATTTTTAAGTGATTTGAAAATCATTTTAAATGAAAGATGTTAATGCAAGACGAATAAAATTCAACCAAACACTTGAATAGCCTGGACGTTCCAACGCACATGAGTTTCTGCTTCCATTGAGTCATGTTCCACAAATACAATCCCATACACTGTATGGATGTATGGATGGAACTAGGAGTTTATCCCTTGTTGCACCAGACACCACCCTAGGGCCGCAATTACCCCTATTTTATTAAAGACATTTAGGGTGGGACACCCCCTCACACCACAATTAGCCCTTCATTTGCAATTGGGACGTACACCCCTCTAACAAATTTTTGGATCCGCGCCTGGGATGTTACTAGCCTCCTTTACAGGCGTCTCTGTGATCTAATTTGGATTTGGGTTTCCTAAGCTGCTACTAGAGAGGGACTAGGCGCTAGTTAGGCTTTTTTTTCTCCTCACCACAGGAAGCCCGATGAAAAGAGATACAAGAGATGCCTGCGGAGGAGGCTAGGATGTTTCATGGTTATCAAGTGTTACTTACTTGCAAGGTTGTCAAGTTTAACTGGACTGCAAGCTCACTCAGAATGTCTTCCAACGCAACCAGAATCTTTTCTTCTCTTAAACCTGGAACCTTTTGATTTGGCTTAACTAAAAACAAACGTTTGCAGTTATATACTACAATTTACTCAAAGAAAAAAAAACATTTGTTAGATATGACACTGTTTTATACCTGAGTCTTGCTTGCTCTTATTTGAAAATATCATCTGGGGGAAACAAATTGCAATAGATATTAGATATTGCTTTGGGCAGGCTGCTCTCTGCTGCAGATTATTTATACAAGATTGATTATTTATTGATTCGTTGATTGATTGATTGATTGATTGGTTGGTTGATTGACTCATTGAAAGCTGTCAGTCTGATTGATTAAATTATTGGTTGATTAATTGAGTGAGTGATTGATTGATTAACTACAAGTGATTGAAAGATTGAGCGGTGATTGACTGACTAACTGCAGTATAGCTGATTAATTGATTTGTTGATTAATTGATTGAACGATTAATTGATTGATTGATTGATTGATTGATTGATTGATTGATTGATTGATTGAATTATTGGTTGATTGACTGATACCTTACCTTGTCAACTTGTTCCTTGATGCCTCCTCTAATCTTCGCGTATTCCCCAGGTAGAGTCCTTCTCAATACAAACAGAACAGCCTTATCGATAAGAGCATCCTCTTTTGGTGGTGATGGCATCGATAATCGCTTCACAACTGCCAATGCTGCTTTCTTTATCAGTTGGAATTCTTTACTGTTCTGTAAAAAAACCGCACATATTACTGAAATATCAGATTAGATTTTTTCTTTGAGTTAGTTTGTTTGGTTGGTTGGTTCGAGCATGTATAGTTTTCTTGCGTGTGCAAATGTTTCGTTTGTTTGTTGTTTGGTTGGTTGGTTGGTTGGTTGGTTGGTTGGTTGGTTGAATTGGTTGGTTGGTTGAGCATGTTGTTTGATTGGTTGATTTATCTTACAATGTTGATGTAAGTACCTGAGTTTGTCTAGCTCTTTTCATAACTTCTTGGTTGACGACAGGCACCCCCTCTCTTTCCAGTTCATCTTCTTCTGAGAAATAAACAAATAAATATCTAAACTATATCTAAACTATACCTAAACTAATAGAAGCAAACCATTATTTGACAGTTCTTCTTACCTTCCTCCCTGAGATGATGAGATGGAGCACTCGCCTTCTCTGCTCTTTTGGAATTCAGCAGAAGGTGGTCAATCTGAAAAGATGATATGTCAATACATGCACTTATTGTGGGGTTTCTATATTGTTTGTGTCATGATTGGTAGACATCTGAGCTATATTGGTTAATATCGCTTGTTCTCGATATCCCATAGCACGATTTTACATCTTCGAATTTCGGGATGTATTTCGTTTTTTTTTTTTCTCAGCCTGAGTCTAGGTTTACCTTTTCTATCTATGGGTCTATCGTTGTGTCGAGATACACATGACGTATTGCCACAGGTAAACCACAACTACTCTATGGCGTAGCCTGAGTAAACGTACTAAGTGCATCTAGTTTACTTTTGTTTGTCTATTGATTGCGCACTTGCATGCTTGCTACATAGTCATTGCTTATAGGCTTGTTAAACTGCCTTGCATCATTAAGGAGATTCCGTAGTTTTGCATTGCGCACGCTCTACTGCGCACAATTTTGACCAGCGAGAGCGCGCGCTACAGCTCGCGCACCTTGCGCGCGCTATGTCGGTATTACTAAAAGATCACAATTCGTACATTCAAAGTGCCATAGCGCCAAAACGAATACGGTGACCTATCTTTTTTGTTTTATTGAATTAAAGATATCCACGTTTTCAAATACATATCTGAGTTTGAATAAAAATCTATGTCCAGATTTCGAGATATTTCAAGAATTGTGGTAATATTGTGCTACCCAGGTGTTCGCGAACGATACGCTCGAGTAACTTCGAGTATTGCTTTATCGCTATTATCTTTTAACAGGTTCACTTTTCTATCTACAAGTTTTGTGTGTGAATGAAGATTTGGGGTGCTAAGATGAAATAAAACCTGATATTTCAATCCTAATATCAAAAAAGAGTACCATTTAATCGCCTTTTATTCTCATTTTATACATCGAAATATTACTCCCGCGCGCCGTCGAAATGAGTAACTTTGACGTGATCTAGTGCCAAAACCAACACGGTGACCCCCCTTTTTTATTTTATTTTTGAAATGCCCATGTCTTAAAGTATAACTGTACAAAGTTTCAATAAAAAGTTATGTCAAAATCTATTACTACGGAATCTCCTTAATCGTTTCATTTTATTAATAGTAGAGATCAAGGACTTTAAATTCGAAATTAAATCACTTTCCCTTTAAACAATAGAACAAAAATGCGGAACAAGATAAAAGGTTAAACAAACTACTGTAATCTGTTTGTGCGGCTGTCAACGAGCTTGAACAAACCGAGCAGCGAGCTATGAATTTGCTACTATAAACACAAAACGACTGCTTTGCACATGACGTGTTGACAAAAATTTGGATATATCCTGAAAAAGTATACACAAAAATAGACTCGTTTTCAGAAGTCTTTGACAGACACATTTATAATAAGTAGATTTAGAGATAGATCAGTGTAGGCTCCGCCAATCAAGAAGATTGTACAGTTAATAGTTACTGACCTTGGAGCATTCTGATCATAGAATAGATAATAATAGTAATTCAAAACTAACTTCCTTTTGTCTAGGGACAGGCTTTAAATTTGAATGAAGGGTTCTCAAATTGTGTAATAGTTTGAAGCAGGACATTAAAAATGGCTTCAAAAAAGATATGTTTATGATACATGCATGGGCGTTACCCAGAACTAAAAGTTCAAACTGTGCCATTCTTTAGTAACCTGCATAAACAAGATAGTCTATATATAAAGTAACCATATATGCGTTGTTAAAAACAACACTAAAATATTCACATACATATCTGGCTGGGACAAATCGAGACAAAAGCAGCCCAAATTAGCCCCAGGAAAATAAATATTGCAGAAGTAAAGGTTGCGTTTCGAAAAAAAGCAGTTGAAGGTTCTTTGCTGGAGTATTTTATGAACAACTACTGATTAGAAAATCTCAATCGAGCGACAATGGTGCGGCAATTGAAGCGAATGAAACGGGAGTTCCCCTTGTTGCGTTATTAAATTGTTGCATGTTTGCAAGACGTGTAAAGCGTTGCATGTTAGTTAACAATCACTGCTGAGTAATTTGGTTCGAAGTAAATAGATCATTCAGATACGTAAAACAATGTCCTATAGTAGACGATGTTTTAAATGCACACCAGCAACATTCTATCCGTTCTGTAAAGGCCTGTAAAACGCACAATGGAACGAGTATGTAGCGCGAGATTTTGCTGGGTTAATTCCGAAAAACAAACAATCAATGGAACAACAGAATAAGTGAACAAGCAAATATTGAATGGATGAACAAACAAGCAAATAAAACGATCGAGCGAACGCACCAAAGCGGAATAAAGCAACCAACCAACCAACCAACCAACCACACAACCAATTTACCTACCAACCAACCAACCAACCAACCAGCCAAACACCAACCATTACTAACAAACCACCAAACGAACAAATAACGGAAGAAGTGAACAAACAAGCAAATAAATGAACGAATGAATCAATCAACGAAACAATACTGAAACAAACAAACTCAAAACCAGAAAGAGCAAAGCTCCATAAACAACAGAAATATTAGCAATGATTAAAGAGCAAATTAGCAATGATTAAAGAGTAAAATAGCAATTATTAAAGAGCAATTATCATGCAATCATGCTGGCAATAAGCTGACGCTAGGTACCAGGGGTATAGTAACAATAAAGGAAGTATTGCCAAGTGTTTTTTTTTTACAATAGTTCGACTAAAAACTAGTTTTTAGATGCAATAACATATCAAATTAAATTTTACCTTTCCAACATTTAACATACGAATAAAAAGGTTTGTGAAAAAACTATTCCTAGAAAAAAAACTTTAATCAGGCTTGTGTACCTATACCTTTCTAAAAACTCAGTATCAAAAAAAGATTACAAACTCATATTTCATACTGATTGCTAGTGTCCATCAATACAAATTGTACAGATCAACACAAAGAATTATACCCAAAGAACTAACGGATGCGAATTTTGTGGAGATAAAACTTGCAATATATTATATTTAATTTATTATTAGTAGCTTATTTATGAAACTTTCTTTCATAATTTCTCACATATTAATTGGATCAAAGTTACGTCAAACATCAACACATTTTAATACATTGGGGATTTCTAAGACAGCATTTCTTTGTATGTTTGTAAACTATAATACGTTACTTACAAATCGTTGTTCATCTCTGTCAATATAGCTGTGTGGCACTGAAGCAAAAACATATCAAACCAAAACAGTAAACATTATATATCGTATAAGTGTAATATATCATTTAGCTTACCAGCGAGAGAGAGAGCAACAAACAAAAACAATACGAAGATTCGTAAGAAGACCATCTTTACATGTCTGATAGTCAAAGTTATCAGAGAACTGAAGGCGAGCCACAAAAATCCATTGCTCTTGTCGTCTAGAGGTCACACGTTAGTTGACAATGATGTTACGTATTTCCGATATCGTGTAACCTGAGTATCAGGCTCTAGGGGAGGGGGGAAGGAGAGAAAGAAGGGAGAGAGGGAAGAAAAGGAGAGCCTGACACGAAACGCGATTTAAGCCATTCCGCCCCTCGCTTGACCCACAGCATGATATTACAGAGGAGCCAATCAAAATAGCTTCCGGTTGTCATGTCGTCATGTCAAAACACGAGCAGCAATGTCGCTAATGAAACATTTAATGCAAACATTTACTGGATAAAATAATCTCATACCAGTTATAAAACTGAAGGCTGAAATATTAAATCTACAAGCTTAACTTTACACTAAAATATATACTCAGAATCAGGCATAATGCTGAATTTAATACACAAACAAATCAAGTACTAGAAAATTTACGTCTTGAAGACTTCCCGACTTCAAAGCCTGACTCTATTTGTGCGATAACCATCGTTCTGCGCTACCGAAGGCAATCTCTAGCTCCTCGATGTTTTTAGCCTCCATCTCGTCCATGTCTTCTAGTGTAGCGGCTTTAATGCCGCTACCACACAATCGTTTAGTCTGTTGTTTTCGAATCAGTTCACGACAATGATTTTCATTGACTTCGTTAATTTCCCCTGTATTTTGAAAACAATGGCTACTCAAAACTTTGGGCAAGAGCTGATAAATGTGCTCATTCCATACCCAGTTGAAAGGACACCGAGGACGTCCTTCTTCTTGATCTGATGTTTTAAGGCATAACTCCTGCTTCCTTATGAGAGTTATTCCAGGAAATACCTCGAGTGCTTCTTTGATAGAGAGCATCATCGAATTCTTTGTGATTCATTACAAGCTTTTTTTTCCGAATATACCATATAAATAACCAAATAACATTGCAACCTCGATCGCTTCGATCGCGTATTAGTTCGCGTCTAGAGTTTCACTTCCGTTCTATTGTTTAATGGACCAATCAGAAAAACATTTATATTCTGAATGTTTGACACAGGAAAAAACGGCTTTTGTGTCAGGCCCTCCTTTTCCCTCTTCTCTCTCCCCCAGTCCCTCCCCGCCCCCTCCCCGAAGGCCTGATACTCAGGTTAGATATCGTGTTACATGAGGCACTTGCAACGGGGAGGGAAGGGAGTGTGCGCCTTATCTATAAATCATCCTTAACAGTAATGACACTGGAGAGAACTACGGAGAAGAGAAGAGAAGAGAAGAGAAGAGAAGAGAAGAGAAGAGAAGAGAAGAGAAGAGAAGAGAAGAGAAGAGAAGAGAAGAGAAGAGAAGACAAAAATATTGAATCCTTTTTTTTTTGGTAATTGTTGGACATTTTTTAATGATCAAAAATGTTTGTCACACTTGCGCTCTTGTGGGATCCCTGTGGTAGCTCGTTCCCAGACCCTTGGTTTTTATTTCCGTATCCGGACCATTTGATGTAGGAAGGAAAGATTGTCGTGGTGAAAAACGGCTTGAAACCGCAAAAATGACTCGATTCGCCGACTGTTTTTGGGTAAGGCGATCAATATACTCTATGTTCTTAATCTGTGCTATTAATTCAGTTTATCAAGATGTTTTGGATCATTTACAACCAAGATTGTCCCTAGGGATTCTTTGTGTATGTTCGTGTGTCGAATGTGAAATCTTGATTTCGATTCATGCACAAACCTTTAAAGAAGATTTTGGCTTTTGTTAAAGTGAATTAAGTTGATTTTTAGATATTTGAGGGTTTGGTGGGGTATGTATTTCGCTGATAAATACAAATTACTAACATGTATAACGCTTTGATTAAAATTAAAGCGCATTCCTTTAGTTTACAAAGCTTATAGTCACAAAAAACCCACTCGATATTCGGACATATATCAGAATATCAACTTGTTTACTGTAAAACACGATGTGTATGTACAAGATTATTTGTAGTTTGGCAACTAGCTTGAATAGATCTACTGTCAAGCACAGATTTATAAATAGCTTTGTTCTACAAATATTAATTTAATTAATGCTATTGTATTAATTAAAGCAGTATAGATTCTGTATGTTTCAGAAATTGTTGTCACAATCAAAGCTAAAGTCCACACTCTGAATCTATCTGCAAGGGATGTTGGTATTTCTTCTCCTATATTGTCGCATGATAATGTATTACCATTGATAATAGCATATTTTGGTTGTATATGTTTGTGTAATATGACCATGTAACATCATTAAATCACAAGTTATGTTCATATTGCCGACATCCTTTGCAAGCTTCAGAGTGTGGACTAGCTGTTCATGTGCAATTATGTTGCAAAGCCGTTTTGCTGCAAATAATAGTCTGCTCATGCACAGTAATGCTGCTTCTGTAAACATGGCTTGCTTTGATTTCATGGTTTTGATTCATTATTATAATAAATTTGTGCGTCTTGTCCTTTCAAAGGTTACATAAAATAAATGATAAATTAGAATGATAAAACAATTATTGTACTCGGTTATCACAAAAAATTGTGATTTGTTAGTGTCTCGCTATCAGTTATTTGCCTCTGCCATGGACAGTATCAGCAAATAACCTATACCTCACCAATGACAAATCATGATATTTTGCTCAACACTGTCCAATAATTGCATATTATTTGTTAGGGTTCTGATTTTACAAGCACTGCTGGTTTTGACAATTTGGGTAAACGTCTACGAGATGGTAAACAAACTTGTCACGATTTTGAAGAGTTTGTCAAGCAAAGGTATTTTATTTTACATATTATATCATTATATACAAATATGTAATATATAGTCACAATTTAAAATTCAAATTTTAAAACATAAAATATCAAAAAGATTGAAGAGACTTTGAAATAATATGTAATTATATAGAAAATATATGATCACATGAATATAAATATATATACAGGGGCAGCGGAGGCGAGGGGGGTATTAATTACAAAAAATTCAGGACAGCATTCTTGCAGTTAGGTGTATATATCATACTCAAAATTGTTAGATTGAGACTCACAAAGTCACCCTAAACAATTGTTTTATTTCTGAACAGAGCTGATGTTGAAGAAAAATATGGGAAAGGTTTGATCAGACTAGCAAGGATGGCAGAGGCAAAGGACGAGATAGGGTAATCATATAGAGATACATAATAATAATATTTATTTAGACACGATGTTGGTTTTACAGTTCTGCTGATGTGATTGTGTATAATTATAATAAAAAAATAATAAGTTCTCATATATTTACATATTAGCGTCATATAGAGACTAATTCAATACTTGTAAACAAATTGTGATTTAATCTAGCTAACAAAGAAATTACAATTGTTTGGAATTATTATCATAATTATTATATTTTATACTTAAATAGATATATGTTTTAAAGTATAAACAGAATTAAAATAATTTATGATGTTTGCATATATTATAACACAATCATGACCTGGCCATATGTTGCATATTATCTTATCACATAATTTAATAGAAACTATTTATTATTCTTTTATAGATCTTTGAAATGTTCATGGGATTCAATAAGGCAGGGTAAGATTAGATAATCTTCTGAATATTATATATTTTATTTTAATTTGTATGTTTTACATCAATCACTTTTACATCAATCACTATTTTGGAACTGTTCATTTTGACAAACAATCTTTGCGCTCTTCGAAGCGAGATCTATCACCTGATACCACTGTATTCAATATTTACAAAATACAATGAAACACTACACATCAACTCACATGTTGATTTTTTAAAAGGGATGAAAACTGGTAAAACTGTTTTGGCAAGGGAGAGAACAATTACATAACACATCAAACAAACTACAGTGGAACCCCACCTTACGGCCATCCGTTTAATATGGCCACCCCGTTATTGCGGCAATTTACCCGATTAATATGGCCAACCTGTTAATATTGCCACTTTGGGCTGTCCCTTCCACTGTATAATCACATATATATATATCACATATAATTGATATCCGAGAGCTCTGGGACCACATTGGTGAGGCCAACAATTAACTACTATGCCGACATGGGCTAATTTTAATTGAAACATCATTAAAGTTAAGTTTACATGTTTTACGGTGTTACAAATTTCATTCTAAAACTCATGAATAATTAATGAAGAGAAAACAAAGAAAAATCACTGCGTGAATGAGTTTGAAATCTGATGAAACACTTGCATAAAATTAAGCCAACTTCTCTTTGAATTTCTCCAATAATTATCCAATAATTTGAGAAGTAATATCCAACACTCGAAATTGTGATTCATCAGGTTGCACCTCGTTTTTTCAACCCATTTGTCGGTGTTTGAAAACCTGATGAAACACTCTTTCTCGTGTTTGATATTTTACTTAATCTATAACTTCCTATATGCATCCCTCCTTACTGATTTGTAAAACAAAGTATATTTTTCGTATGTTTTGTCCAACAGAAACAGAAAATATTGGTAAACTTCATCTAGCCTTAGCACAGCAACTGCTGGATGAAGTGGAAAGGGCAGTTAATGAATTTAAAGAAACACAGAGAAGCAAGAGAAAACAGGTATAAAACAATAGCTAATTCTCAGAAGCAGTATAGTAATTAACGTTCTTTGGAGTGCATACTGTCAAAATTCCTCAAATCATTGACTATTTTGTAAATTGTTTTTCAGGTTGAAGAAACTGTAAAGAAAGCACAAAAAATTAAAAAGACATATTACGACAATACCATAAGGGTGACTATTAGTATAATTTAATATATTGGTTTTCAAGTTACAATTATTATAAAATACATATTAATTATTAACTCTTGAGAAATTTACAACAGAAATCACAGCCAGGACGAGTATTGTAAATCTTGATATAAAATAGTCCTCATTTGCATAAGTTGAATTTTCTTGCCCATATTAACTTTTGTTTGTCTGGTATAGTACAAGAAGAACTATGAACAGAAGTGTAAGGATCAAGATTCTGCAGATGATGCTCTGAAAAAATGTCAGTCTGTAGCTAGTAAAGATGAAGAAAAGGTATCTTGATTGATTGACAATCCTTTTTTTTTTTCTTTCTCTTTTTTTTAATGTTCAATAAGTTTTCAATATAAATATTTACAATTAATGAATTTATTTTGACTTATTTACAATATTAAATACGTATATTTTTTACATAGTTTTACATATAGATTACAAATACACATATGTTCAATAAGTTTTCAATATAAATATTTACAATTAATGAATACAGTGCTAAGCACTGTATCCTGTTTTTTTATATTTTTTATTATGACTTATTTACAATATTAAATACGCATATAGTCCCTTTCTATCTTACTGGTTAACTGACTGACTCATTGTCTAATTAACTGAATGATTAACTGGCAGACTGACTGATTGCCTGAATGAATGGTTGACTGCTTTATTGAATGACTGATTGAATGATTGCATGCCTCAATGGTTGACTGTCAGACTGACTGACTGACTGATTGACCAGATGACAAAATGATTGACTTTCAGACTTGATTGATTGACAAACTGACTGACTGACTGATTGATTGACTGAATAAATGATTGACTGACTGACTAACTGACTGACTGACTGACTGACTGGCTGGCTGGCTGGCTGGCTGGCTGGCTGGCTGGCTGGCTGGCTGGCTGGCTGGCTGGCTGGCTGGCTGGCTGGCTGGCTGGCTGGCTGGCTGGCTGGCTGGCTGGCTGGCTGGCTGGCTGGCTGGCTGGCTGGCTGGCTGGCTGGCTGGCTGGCTGGCTGGCTGGCTGGCTGGCTGGCTGGCTGGCTGGCTGGCTGGCTGGCTGGCTGGCTGGCTGGCTGGCTGGCTGGCTGGCTGGCTGGCTGGCTGGCTGGCTGGCTGGCTGGCTGGCTGGCTGGCTGGCTGATGAAAACATTGACTGGATTGACTCAGGAGCCCTGATTGACTGGATTTAACTTAATAAATGGATTTATAACTGCTTGATTTGGTAAACATTTTAGGTAGTAATTGATTTGATTGATTTTCATGCTAAATAATTTGATTTGACTTGACTTGACTTGACTTGACTTGCAGTTTCGATCTAGACTAGGCAAAGCAAAAACAGCAGCTGAACAAGCAGGTACTATCACCAGTAAATAACATTTATTTATTTATTTTTAAACAATTTGCCCTACGACAGGTAAATTTACAATAGGACATGTGTCCTCTTCTTGTTAAATTACCTAGTATCCATCAGTAAATAATCCAATGCAGAGATTTCTCTTGTTATCTCCCTCCCCTCCCATTCACCCCATTCTATCACGACTTTGCAGACAGATTTATCTGCCAAGTTCTGATTAACTTGTTCATTGCAGATACTGCATATCAGAATTCAGTCCGTTCCTTGGAAGAAGCTCGTGTATCGTGGGAACATGAAATGGGTATTTGCTGTAATGTAAGTCCTAACCTTATTTAATCCCAATGTTTTCTCGTTACAATTCTCTTGGGAAATGAATTCCTCTTTTCAAGGTGGGCATTCTGTTGTGTCTTCCCAATTTTAAGTTAATATCAGTTTAGAAAAATATTTTAAGCCCGAACAGCTAGTATCTCCGAAGAAGATTGGGAAAACATTGAAGCCAGTAAACAAGGCTATTGTCGGCTGAATATTGCAACTGAAGATTTGATACAGTTAATATTTAATACAGAGTTTGACTATGTTTTCCTGTTTTATCAAAGGTTTTCCAAGAATTGGAAGAAGAGCGTATTGCATATCTTCGTAACGAAATGTGGGTCTACACTAATCTTGGTTCAATCACATGTGTGAGGGAAGATGAGGTAAAACACTTACACAAATCATTTCAACTTGTCAAAATGTAAAGGACAACAAAGAAGGAATTGTTTTTTTAATGTTAAAAAAATATATATGAAATGATAAATTTTCTTTCCGCTCATTTGAACAAAATATTTTATAATAGTTTCTAAATACTGCTAGACTGCAGGAACACATCAATAATCCTTTGGGATGTAATTTTACTGTACTGCTATATTAGTCAACTTTTTGATAATGTATGAACAATATTGTGGAAAAAACCTTTAGATTCTTAGGGTGAAACATAGAAGGAAATAACTTAAGGTATAAAAATAAAACAAAACGTTTTGGAAAGGAGAATGGGGAAAGTAAACAGAAGTGAACGAAACCGTGAATGAGGAAGATATTTCTGGAGATATATATAGAAAATAGGGAAAATATCATTATGAAATGAAGGTGAAACGCAAAGATTGTAGCGGGAAAAATTGGGAATGTGATGGATAGATGGAAAAGTGACATTTGACTCCCAGCACTAGTCTCCTCCGCAGCAACTTCTCGCCTTTTAACGCTTCTTTGTTTTTTTGGGGTTCCTGTGGGACTGCCGAAAAAGGACTTGGGACGAATTGAGGGGAGGGGAAGAAAAGACGAGATTTTGTCCTACTAGTCCTAATCCTCTTTTTTTCTCAACAAAGGAAGCCCAATATAGAAAGGAAGTCCGAATTCCGGTTGGGTTGCCTGCGGAGGAGGCTAACAAGAAAACAAAAAATTTAGGGAAATAACTCTGAACATTCTTCCTGGAAAGAAGATATCATGAAAATAATTAATGCCTTTAAAAAATACTGTGAACTACGAGTTAACCCTTGATGTTTTTCCTCTGTTTTTACTAAAACTGAATTTGTATTCTGTTCAATTTAGATGTACGAAGAAATGCGAAAATCCCTGGAGCAATGTGACGTCGATATGGATATCAAACTGTTTATCAGTCAAAAGCAAACAGGATCTGAAAAACCAGGTATACACAAATAAAACTTTTAAGTGTGAAAACTGCACATAAATAACTGTACGATTGACAGCAGCAATGCCAAACCATGTGACATTTGCCAATGGGTGCATTGTTGTGAAGAAATGAATGGATCGTAAATGAACGGTCTAGATCAAAAACACCAAACGAGTCCAATTTCCGTATTATTTTTTTTCAGACCGGGGAATTAAAAACAACTTGTAAAGTATTGCAATAAATATGTTGTTAAAGTTTTACCTTTGCATACCTGCAATCTGTTTTTAGCCTGTTTAGTGTGTGTTTAATGTATTTTTATTTCATTCAATAATGAGATTCGGCGATAAAATATTTGCGATTTTGTATATATAAGAAAAAAAGCCAATAACATATAATAAATGATTTATTAACCTCGCTTGTTCGGTCTGTACTGAAAAATATCAGACCTTGGTCTATCAATTAATGCTAGTATGGGAAATTTATAGTGATCTTACGTGTTGTCATGTGACATCTTTTTTTTGGTGGACAATGTTAATAACGACACAAAAAAGCTATGAATAAATTGTTGAAGAGGGAAAAGTCGATATCCCTAGCAGACTTCAAAGAGTGGACTGTAGCTTTTAATGCGATGATTTCTAAAGTAGGTTTATTTGGACCACTAGTATAGGCATACAATACAGTCCACAATTTTCTTATCGTTGTGTCTAAAATAATCTTATTCTATTAAGCTTCTATTGAGTATGAGAACTACTACATGATACAGTCCTCCCAAAAGACTCCTGGCATGTCTTCCTTGACTCGTGAAACTCCTCCAGGCAGCAACAATATGCAGCGTAGACCCCCAGCTGCGTTACCTAGCATACCATCCACTGAAGGTAAGCACCACCTGACATGCACCTTTACTGTTTACCTAAAGGCCGGTTTACACTAGCAATTTTGTCGCGCGACAAGAGCGGCGATTTTATCGCAGCTTTGTCGCCGCAATTTCGAATACGCTCGAATTTAGGAGACAGAAAATCGCAGCAAGTTGCACAAAATTTCGAGCATGTTCAAAGTTGCGTTGACGAATGTGCGATAAAATCGCCATTGAAGTCGCAGCTCAAAATTGTCGTGCGACAAAATTGCTAATGTATTAAAACGGGCCTTAAAACAAGTTCGATGATGATTGCACACTCTCCCCTTTCCTCACTCTCTTTGTACCTCTCTCTCTCCTCCTCGCTCTCTTATAACCCCCCTTCACTCTCTCCTTACCCATTTCTCCTGTCCTCCCTTCCTTTTCACCCCTCTCTCCCCTCCTCGCTCTCTTATAACCCCTCTTCACTCTCTCCTTACCCATTTCTCCTGTCCTCCCTTCCTTTTCACCCCTCTCTCCCCCTCTCTCTCTTATAACCCCCCTTCACTCTCTCCTTACTCATTTCTCCACTCCTCCCTCCCTTTTCACCTCTCTATCCTTGCCCCTTTCTCCCCCTCGCTCTCTTATAACTCCCCTCCACTCTCTCCTTACTGATGCATTTTATAACACGCACACCAACATTAGCATGTTATTTTACACATTTTCTCATTTGCATTTTGAAAGTGAGTTATACGAAAACGCTGTATAATTGAATAAACAATTATTCATTTTCAGACTCAGCAGGACCTGACGTGTATTCTATGGTCAATGATGTCCGACCGTATCCTGGATATCAAAAGACCCAGAATGCACCGCCGGCTCGGCAAAAGGAAAGGACGTGTACAGCACTGTTTGACTATGAAGCACAAGGTTTGCAAGAGCTATCATTTAAAGCGAATGATGTCATTAAAATACTATACAAAGAAGGGGATGTTTGGTGTTGTGGGGAATTGAGGGGCCAAAAGGGAATGTTCCCTACTAACTTTGTCAAAATGAATAATTAAATATTGGTGAAGTTGAGCCAAAACTCCAGCTTAAGTAAGAATTTTGGGCATCTTCTGCCATGAAATCCCTCTATTAGAAACAATTGTTATAATTCAATGGATTTTAATCTAAACCCTATTTTTATTGTATTGTTAGCGCTATTTAGCAATTATAAATACCTTCATGGGTCTAATAAGTATTGTATTTTGGTTAAATTTTATAGAGATCAATTATTTTTGCAACGTACAATTAAGAAAAATAAAGTCATTAAAATGAATAAAGATTAAATATAGATTGATATATAGAAGTATATGTATAAAAGCACAATTAATGTCAAATAAACACCGACAATTAATACAAAATGTATCCGTTTATTTGCGCCATCTTACTTTTAGCCTGTGTATAGCCATCCCCACCCCTCCCCGTTTCTCCCCGTAGGGGGAGGGATGGGGACGGCTGTACACAGACTACCTTACTTTCTTGTTTAGTCACGGCTTTCAAGGTCGGTTATAACTCTTTTATACTAGTATGTACATCTAACTCGACATGCATAAGCAGCATAGCCCATCAGATGTACATCCCATCAACCCTGCCCTATGTCAGAGTCACAGAAGATTGCGACATCCTATAAGCACTTGGTTTTCGTAAAAAACAGCTGTAAAGAAAAGTTGATTTTCTTCCTTTTATTTTGCCTTTGAGCGTTCTGCGACCCTCTCCGAACGCATCTGTGTACATTTCTGCACTGGGATTCCTGTGTTGCCCCAATCTCGTATCTCTTGGTTCCTCTTGGCCTGCGTCTGTCTTTACCGTAGTTACTCGGCGGCGCTGGTCAAGAGTAACACAGGCTCGAGATTGGCGATGCCCTGAAAGGGGCTTCTCGCCTCCGTCTACACGTTAGCAACACAGGAAGTCTAGCGGTAAAAAAAGAAAAGTCATTAAACTGCGGAGGAGTCTTGCGAAACATAGCTATCTTCAAATGACACCAAATTAAGAACAATTGAAGTCATGTTCCTGTTTAGTAAATTTTATGTAGATTCATCCATTATGATTACATTCTTGTAAATTTTATTAATCCTTAGGGCTTATAGACTGCAGAACCGTCCCCGACGTTTACGCGAAAATTCCGACTAGAAAATGAGTTGAAATTCGTTAGAGAAAAGCTTTGGCTCGTTTCTATGGAGTCTTCAGTAAAAGTAGGGACTGTTTTGCGGTCTACAGGGCTTACTAGTAACTTTCCCAAAGAAATCTTCATACAGACTTTACCGATAATCATGAATACAAATGGCACATTTTAGAACTAGAAAGAAATTGCAAACAAGCGTCGACAAATGAATTCTAGATGGATATGAAACTGAAAGCTTAAACTAGTACCTATATTATAGCTCGTATTTTTATATTTTCACTGTCAGCTTTATTAAGGGGCTAGTCGAGGGTAAATTTACCCTGCGAGCAGAAGTCCCTTTGTCTTACGTCGTTTCAGGTAAGCTAGAGAAAGGAACCTCTGCTCGCAGGGCAGGGTAAATTAAAAACGTTTCAGAGCTTTTAACAGATTCCTGTATAGATCTTATACTTGATCGCAGGGTCGTGATGAGGGAAGTGGGATCAGGGATCATATGCCTGGGATCGGGATCATATAAACCGAATGGCAACTGGAATCAGGGATCACAGAATCGGGATCGTATGGACAAATATATGGATCAAAGGATCAGGGATCAAAATACGCGAGCTTTTGCGATCAAACTTCGATAAAAAAAATCGGGATAAATCACGAAAAAAACCTCCCTCGTCACGACCCTGAGATCAATGGTTTTAGAAGACTTAAAAATGCTAGCTTGTTAAAATGTTAAAATAAGTTTTGGTCCTGAAAAACCATCCAACATCAGTGAAAAGTATGATCTTGGACAGTTAGTTCACATGTACCCATATATTTATGAAACTTATTTGGATGTATGATCTGGACAATATGTCAATATCATGCAATTTTGGCTTGGAATTTCCACGTTTTCATTTAAAAACCAAAAAGGGTTTATTATTTCTCGTAACCATGAAATAGCGCTTTGTAACTGTTTTCTCTCGTGCATTTCATGATCAGTGACGAGTTTTAAAATGTTTTCAAAGTTCTTATTTTGGACTAGGAGATTTTCCTGCATTAGGTTCCAGGCTTTCCAAAAACGTAGCCTCCTCGCCCTTCTAGAACATGACTTTGACGTCATGAAAAGTTTCCCGTATGACGAACTGAGTTACGATAGGCTGGACATACTACCATAGCTTCCATAACTGGCGTAACTGCTGACACTACCGCGGAAACCTGGGTACGGTGGATATGATGAGCCCTTTGAACGTTTGACCAGCAGTCTTACTTCAGGAGGGCAGTTGCGGAGAATCGATAAGGCCTCCTGAGAACATTTTAGAATAAGATAATTATTATCATTTTATAGTATTTTTATCATTTATTACCAGTTTAGCTTATTCAATTATTTTTTTGTATTAGAACTGAGGAATGAACTAGATATGTATGATATATATAAGAGTTTTAGATATGTATGTTATATAAGAGTTAATATATTATATATTTAGTCTATAGTGTTTATAGTTTTCATATTTTATATTTGTAAACATATAGTAATTCGTTTTGTAAACGCGACATTATGTCAATAAACCACCATTAATTAATCATTAGTCTATTTAGCGCACAATTTGATATACACAATCAATTTAATCTTTTATTTTATTTTTTAATGTCTATGCTATATATGTGCTGCTGAGCCATTAGCAGCTACCTGTAGTATTAATATTTTCATGTTTGTATTCTATATTAATTT
Organism: Metridium senile; assembly: GCA_949775045.1. Lineage (NCBI taxonomy): Eukaryota > Metazoa > Cnidaria > Anthozoa > Actiniaria > Metridiidae > Metridium > Metridium senile. The sequence goes on along the minus strand of OX459099.1, from coordinate 7,882,643 downwards.
CTATAGTACGATTTATATTCCTTGTAACTGATATCTTGCCCCAAAACTGATAAACAGCACACATGTATTTCCACCTACCCTGTATGAAAGTCGATCCATGCTTTTGCCATTTACTTGCAGTAGTATATCATTGACTTGAAGCTGCCCTGACAAAGCAGCCGAGCCTCCGGGTACTAGTCTTTTGATATAGATAGGTCCTATCATAGGATGAAAGACAACAATCGTTGAAAATATCGTTCACTCCACAGCCGGTTTTGTAGAATGATGTATACTTGCGTAAGGTCAATACAACAATACAATAAGGATTTATTCCAGATGCAACTAAAAGATACATATACAAAAAATAGAGCAGGCGAAACACAGTGCAAAAATAACTAAAGAAGGGGTTATCCCTTTGTAAAAATATCCTAAAATAAAATAGAATTAGACCATTTGACAACAAGACAACAATCGTTGAAAATATCGTTCACTCCACAGCCGGTTTTGTAGAATGATGTATACTTGCGTAAGGTCAATACAACAATACATTAAAGATTTATTCGAGATGCAACTAAAAGATACATATACAAAAAATAGAGCAGGCGAAGCACAGTGCAAAAATAACTAAAGAAGGGGTTATCCCTTTGTAAAAACATCCTAAAATAAAATAGAATTAGACCATTTGCATTATAGTGTCATATACTACCAGTACCAGAATGCTTTGCCTACTTTCTTTTGTTAAATAATTAGTGTCAATTGTTCTTGTATTCACAGGAGGGATTGGTACTGGTAATACAATGACGTCATCGTACAAAATGCCTACACAAGAATAAGGCTATTCGTTTGTCTTGCGAATGACAAATGTTTGGACCGTGAGACAAATTAACGAATAGCCTTATTCTTGTGTAAGTTCTTTGCCGCAGAACAAACGTTACGTAGGCTCTGGGAAAGAGATTTGGTGTGCTCTTGCATGGGCTATGAAATAATCTGACATCAGTTTCGAGTTAATGTAGAATTCAACGTTTGTATTGGCCTGTTTTATTCGTCTCAACATACCATTGCCTCCCATTTCACCTCCAGTAAGACTCATCCCTAGTCCTGTCGGTCCTTTGATTAAATGAACCTCGAAAGGCTGCTCTTCCATGCCATAATCTACAAATGGAATGATAAAGAACATTTGACCATGATATTCATGTGTACCCAAAAGTAAAACAAAACTCTATCAGTAGTCGAAATTGAGGGTATGGGACGTTAGGAATGGCTATACACTGAATTGACCAATTTGAATAGCTATTGTTCTTGACTGGCTAGACTCTCATACAAGTGAATTAGAAACTCTATTATCGAGGCTAGTCAGTCAAGAACAATAGCAGGTCACCATTTTTCGATTCAGTTTATGCAGGCTGTATGTTCTCTGAATTTTTGGAATTTAACCGAAATGGCATAGCCTTTCGTTATAATGAAAAACAAAGGCCAGCTATCGTCTTAAATGGAAAATATAATGGCGCTATATAAATGTACTTTTATTATTATCATCTATTTATAGGTGGACCTTTTCTTTGGTTTTCGACTATCAAAACATAATTGCGATTACCAACTACATCATTAAGAGAAGCTGCTATTGGTTGAATATAAATGTGATATATATCTTTATATTCTCTTTACCTGTGTACTGTACAGAACCAGTGTGCACATAGCTATCCATGGTTGCAGGCTGGGAATTGATGTGATCTTCTGGTGCACCCTTCTCGACAACCAGTTGAGCAATGTGAGGAGAATTACGGAGTGCATCAACAGCCTAAGTAAACCCAAAATATTGGTAATGATTAATCATATGTACGATCGACCAACATATGTATGTCCCCATTAAGCTTTAATATTGTCAAAAGTTGTTGGCTCGATGTTAGTATTTTATCTCAGTGACTCCTTTATTTATTTCAAATATAACAAAATTACCCCTTTTCATCCACATTAATGTTGGTGTGAAATGATAGGTTTTTTGATAGGTTAACCACATAACCACCAAACAATGACTCCCTCCCCAACATTTTATTTATTTATTATTTTATTTTATTAGCTTTCTCCTTCATACGAAGGCAGGGACACCACAACAGCTTACGCCAATTACTGTGGGCCCTGTAGTATGCTGAGACCTGACTGTTGTGCCGGGAGACAATCCCCTGCTCTTTTCGAAGAGCACAACAGGATCTTTTACGTCCACCTTATATAGGAATTAGAGTGAAGGCAGACGGGACCTATGGCTTTACGTCCTTATCCGAGAAGACGAGGCACATAAAGAGTAAAGTGTCTTGCCCAAGGACACAACGTGATCGCCCGGGCCGGGAATCGAACACAGACCATTAGGCCCGGAATTCGATCCCCTGACCACTCGACCATCACGCCTCTCTTGCATCAACCCAACATTGCCAGGAGGGATGGGGGAGTAGCAGAATTTCAGCAGTGCTTAAATGATTTTATCACAGTCACTAGTGGACTAGGCAAAGCGATTGTGACAAGCTAGAAGTTACAAGTCGTTAACAAAAATGATAATAAATTAATATATTTTGACTATAATGGAGAGATCACTTGAAAAGATAGCTAACATCATTTGTATTTTTTTTTGCACTAATAATTTGGACCACGTAATTATCATTTTTGTTGCACATAGTCTGAGAAAAGGCTCTCCTAGAGGAACGTCTTCTTCCACAGGGAGCCCATAGTGAAGGGATGCGCAGGTTAATTGCACAAGATTGCTTGTGAGTGATTTCATTTCATACATACCTCTTGTCTTGTTGCTCTTGTAAGGTTGATGTTATTGACGGCTACGATTCTATCTCCTACTCCTATACTTCCATCCATTGCCGCAGCGCCATTTGGATTGATAGACTTCACGAAAATACCACCAAAATCTGGCCCACCCTTTAAGGTAAAAAATAAAACAAGCATGCATTAGATGGTGTCCAATAATTGGTTTGTTAAAAATTAAGGAAGTCGAGGATCCGAAGAACGGATGAGGAGGAACAGATCAGAGATACAGCTGAAATAGTCAGGGAAATTTAACAACAATAGAACTTTCACAAGAAGTAGCTAATCATGTGCAAATGCCAGGAAAGCCTCACTATGACAATAAAACAAAAAAAGACCATGAGTCTCAAATGCTCTCCGGGCATTTGCAGCATACGATTAGCTGCATCGTGAAAAAGATCCATCAATCATCTTATCTGCTTGTCCAGCAACTTACCACAACACTGAATCCAAAACTGTTGTTAAACTTTTGCAGTTCAATGTAAATACAGTTTGGCTGTCAAGGAAAAATGAATCAAAATACAATCAGTCTCTTCATGATTACAAAATCACCAACAGGCGACTTGCACTAAGCCCCGGTAATGGCAAGAGCACCTTGATAAACTAGACGCCATCTTGGCGATCACGTCACTCGGGCTTCAATTGTATTTAAATTGTGATTACATGATCCTAGGAACGCCTGGGATCTGACCCTCCAATTTGAGGATTAAGACGACGACGACGCATCCTCGGGAACCCAGGGGTAATCTTCTGTCGTTGGTTTCTCGCTCCCAGAAAAAATACCCCTGGGAACATAGAATGTTGAGGTCGACCAATGAAAATCAAGATAACCATTCAAAGGAAGTCGTTAAATAATAGTTTGAATGGTTATTTTGATTTTCATTGGTCGGCCTCAGCGGGTCGACCAATCAGGAATGAGCTAAATTTTGACTTCCGGAACCAGCTCCAACAGACGTTCCGAGGGGTATTTTTTTCTGGAAGCGAGAAACGAGCGACAGAAGATTACCCCTGGGTTCCCGAGGATGACGACGACGATGACGAAAAAAAAAGAGCTATTTGTATTTTTAGTGTACGGAAGCCCGAGTAACAATAAAGGATAAATTGCAGTAAATATGAGTTCAATTATTATTTTTAAGATTCGTTTCAAAAATCTGTTAGATGGAAGCTGTTGCTTGCTTTTACGAGCTTGAAAAGATGCACTAGCACTAATACTGGTGCTTCTTCCATTTCTGAGATTAATTTTTACAGAGCTTAAATTAAAACCAAACTGTAAATCAAAACTGTAAATCATTTTAGTATTACTAATTCTATGTATAAATTGTAATATTCAAAGAGAGCAAATAAACTAAATAAAAAAATAAAATAAAAATAAGATTGAAGGGAGATGGGGTCACGTGACCTCTTAGTGCAAGTCGCTCATTACTCAAACACATATATCAAGGTATGATAACTTTCAAACAGTTTGTTTTTATGGTTATGACAAGCTTATGACATGTGACATTGGATCACGTGACTTACCGATGTTCTCATTAACTGATCCAAGTCCTCCATTGGCTGGATATCAGCCTGGGGCTGCCGGAACCGTTCGAGTACAAGAGTCGCTGTAGCCTCGGACTGACGAAGGTACTCAACTGCCTAAAAGTATACAAAAACAATAGCCCACTTTTAATATTTTGATTAAATAATCATACAAAAATAAATCAAAATAAAGGCTCCGGGGAAACAATGAGCATTGTTTTTTGTTTCCCGGTTTCTCGTTTTGATTTATCATATCAAAGATATGACTATTGTTCAGTTGCAAATTCTTTTGTTACTTCTCACCTACAATACCATATATGGTAATGACATTGTTTTCAAGATTACATACGGTATCTTTGATACGATTGTAAACGATCACTCAAATGATCACCAAAATATTTTGATATATCGCAAATTCTGTTCATGCTACCGACATCCTTTGCAGTCTTCAGAGTGTGGATTGTAGCTTTGATTGCGACAACGATTTTGAAATAGATGTATATAACAAAAAACAATATGCATTTGGACAGTGAAAAGCTCACATTGTCAACTAGCCGTATCTCATCACGAGGTACCCTGTAATGAATTGATATCGTCATGCATGTGTCTACCTGTTTTCTGTTCATGCCATCCATAGGAACACCATTGATTTCCACGATCTTATCACCTAGAAATGGGTGAGATTCAATATATCATCGCTATCATAATCATCACCATAATCATAATAATCATCATCATCATTTCCATAATCATTATCATCATCATAATATCATCATCATCATCATCTTCATTACATCATTTCCATCGTCATCATCATATCCATAATCATCATCACCTTCATTATCATCATTTTCATGATCATGATCATGATCATAATCATCATTATTATCTTCATAATATTATTTTCATCATCATCATCATCATCACCATCATCATCATTTCCATCATCATCATAATCATTACATTTTATTTCATTAAAGTGTAAAAGCTAAAACATTTTGCAAATATATTACTACTTCATGTTTCACCCTATGGCTAGAAGTAGTATGTCACATTATTGTAAATTAAACCCCTCCAATTTACAAGTGACTATCTTAATTAATTCATTTTTCTAAATCGCCACAGTGAAACTTAATTAAGAGATGCTCACGTAATGTGATCATACAAGAAGAAGAAGAAGAAGAAGAAGAAGAAGAAGAAGAACAATAAGAAGAAGAAGAAGAAGAAGAAGAAGAAGAAGAAGAAGAAGAAGAAGAAGAAGAAGAAGAAGAAGAGGAAGAAGAAGAAGAAGAAGAAGAAGAATTTGTTTGAATAAATGGATATATCTGACCATATAAATGGCATTAGTATAAATACGCAGGTGATCGATAATTACTTCGGATTTTTTTTTAACTACAGTGCCAGGTTTCGCGCGCTTTGGAGAAACAAAATATATTCTTAAATTTCAAAGTGGCTGTCTATTTTTATTACACGTGTATTTCTTTACATTTATTCAATACATTTATTCTCCTCAGTCTCGTTTGTTATTAACCTCGCCTTGTGTGAATAATTATTAAATAATACATTATTTTAAACTATTTCAATACTTATATAAAAAAAAAAACTATATAGATTAGCCCTATGCCATGAAAGAATAACAAATGCATGTCTCCTAAAGTGTAAACGCATATCTTTGACAGCTAATACAATTATATTTACAACTGATTAATTCAATAGTCAAAAAAATATATTAGCTCCATTTTGTGAAAGCATAATAGGAGCATGTCTGTAAAAGTGTTTATTCAAACTATTGAAACCAATGACAGCTGTCACCAAAGACAAACTTAACCGTTTTCAGGTAATATATAGTTAGAACCTTAATAGAGCCCATGTAGGAGTGCACAAAAATTATCCCCCAAGCTGCCCATTTTAATTTCACTTCAAATAGTACCTTCTGTCACAAACATAATTATCATTTCACAATTATCACCAAAAGTGAAAAGCCTTGTTTAGCTGCTTGAGATGTTCAGTAAATTTGATGGAAAAATTTCAATATCACATGCCGAGAAATGTCAATTTGCAGAGGAAATCGAACTGATGTATTGACTCGATAAACAATTGATATGAGCATATATATATGATGTAATTGATATCATATCTAAATTGGATTTCAAAGACATTATCCAACATCGCAAACTTTCAATTTTCAAAAATCCACTAGCCTTTTGTTTGTCTTTTATATTTTGATCTAAGCAAACGATAAATGGTATAGTTCAAAGCAATGTATTTTCATAGTGAACAATTGAGAATCGAAAAACAAAATGTTATTACAATGTATACATAATGTACTAGATTGTCTCAATTTTTAAATGAAATTGTTCAGTCCAACATCGCAAAGGTTTCATTTTATGCATAAGACAGCAGACCTTTGCTGAATAATAGAACATTATATAATGATTTCATTACAAATATATCTATAAAAAAATGCTCAAACAACAATAAAAACATTAGGAAATCAACCAAATTGAGAATTCAAGTTTTTTAGTCAAGTTCCAAATTTGTTGACAACAAGAATCAAGATAAAAAAGGAATAAAGAAGAACAGAAAAAAATAATGAATAATAAAAACTCTAAGAAAACAACACAGTTAAAAGAAAAACAAGTACAACCATGATATGATATGACATTCTAAAAACGTTGTTCCTACCAACACTGATCAACAAACATTGATATTCATAAAAAGGCAAAAAAAATCATCATTTTTTTATTGTTTTTTAGGGTGTAAGTGAAAACATCGCTCAAACAGGTACATACTCTAATCATGGAAATTGGAAAGATTGCAATCTTCATTCTACAGATGAGATATGTACTTTTGTCTACAAAAAAAACCTGTCCTTGCAGTATCGCAAACCTTTATACTTATGAAACACTAAATTTTAGGGATAAAACATGTGTTATTGATTGAAAGCAAATCCTAAGGTTCTATTTCAAGCCAATATATTTACACATAGGAAAATGGAGAATTTAAAAATAATTATAATTAATATGCTATGGATTCTATCTAACTTAAGTGTTCCAATAAATTTTCAAACATCTGGTAAGTTTTCGTTTACACATAAATTTTAAGGATAAATAATATTTTATAGATTTAAAGCAAATTCTAAGGTTCAATTTCAAGTCAATATATTTACACATAGGAAAATGGAGAATTTAAAAATAATTATAATTAATAGGCTATGGATTCTATTTCACTTAAGTGTTCAAATAAATGTTCAAACATCTGGTAAGTTTTTTTACACATAAAATTAAATCTTCCTTGAAAATAAATAGATATTATTATTCATTGCCACTTTTTTAGAAAAAAAAACTGCTGAAACAATAACATTGAGAAAAATTACAGACTAAACACGTAATTCTATGAATTCTAAATAATAATATAAAAAAACAGGTTTTAAAATACAGCCTGTTGGAAGACTCAACAAATGAATGAGATAAAGTCAGCTTTCAGTTTTAGCTAAAGCTTAAGAAAACACTAACGTTCACCTGAATAAAGGGGGGAAAACTACAATGTAATATACCGTATAATTTTTGAATGTAAATGCAAAAAGACTACACCATATATACATCAATATGAATATATTCGTACTGAAAGTTTTGTTTTCATATACAGTTCAGTCAAAATTTAAAATTAAGTAATTCCAGTTTAACGAGCTATATTATAAGTCAAAATACATTCAAAGTTTTATTCCTTCGGACTACGCCCATTTTTAAGATAAGATGATTTAAAAAAACGTTTGTGACCAAAGTTCAATGTATTGCAGCTCTTTAATTTATACGATAGTCAAATGGTCTTACAGTATTTGAACTTTCCTTAATGACCAAGCCTTAGTTACATATCAACTAGCTTGTGATTGGTCGAGAGGTGATCGCTGATATCTAATTGGTCAAAATTAACAATTCATTTACACTAGTGCTTTCATAACGCTGGTTGGAATAATTCGGGGCGCAAACCGCAAAGTTGTTGACGGTCAAGCTTATTTTTCTCCTCCGACAATAGAGCACCTCGAAGATTGTGTAAACTACACAAGAAACTCGTTAAAACTTTCCAAATCAACCATGTATTATATAAAGAACTTTGCGTTCTTTATGATCTGGGGATCTGCTGTCAATTATTTTGTGAAACGATTTGTAAAAGTGAATTGAAGCGTTGAGAACAGGACGATTTAAGCTCCCGTCTGTTGTTTTTACTGACAAAAACACGTAAGTATCGTAATTCTAATTTGCAGAATAGGTCACGGTTGCGAAAAATATGACGAACAGTTTCCTCGAATAACGAACGAAGATCCACTCGGAAAAACGAACGAAGATCCACTCGAATAACGAACGAAATATGCACTTTTTAGTGTTAACGCTAAACTATGTTATTTAAAAATAATAATAATCGGAACTTGACGGTTTACAAACATTTTTTATAGTTGCTTTAGGGTTTTTTTTTAGCGAGAGATAGGTACCACAATGTCGCTACAGAATCGTTTTGCAAACGCCGCACTAGATAAATGTAAGTGTAGTTGATCAGGTGATCATAATTTTTTGTATTTCAACGAAGAATTCATCTCGCTTATTCATTGATTCATTGTCAACATTTTATATTATTCTAGTTCTATTTCCAACGAAGTAAATAAGAAGAGGGAAGAAGTTTTAATTTAAATTGAGTCGTTGAAGAATGTTTAGAGCTGCACTGAAAATAAACATGATTCACATCTAGTTTTCGGTTAGATAGCTTTACATTGCATTTCGATAGAACCATTTCACTGATGCGTCTTGCTTCTCCAACATATAGTCACTACAACAAAGTTATTGCTTTAATACGTTTGTTTATAATGAAAACTTTCCTTAGAATAAACTCATTGGGCGAATTTTCTTGTTATTTTCTAATTAGAATTTAAGACTAAGAACATAACTCGCTTGAGACGCTTCACGTATTTTTCACCATACATGGTAACGCAAAAAGAAGTGAGTTTTAACAATTGCGCTGGGGTCTCTTTTGCGAAGGAGTATAATACAAATTCCAAGGCTTTATTCCTATGAATAAAGCGTTGGTCTAAAATAACAGCAGTCGAGTTAGAATTTCACCATAGAGTGCAGTGATCTCATTTATTATTGATATAGTGGGTGCTATTAATTTAAGGTACATAGTAGTGGCGCATCTATGTCCATTCTCGTAATCAATTTCCATAATAATAAAATACCTTTCCATCTTAATGATTATTTTTTGGCATTTTCGTTCCTTTGACTAAGTGCCACTTTAAACGGACATTTCTAGCATATCATAAAAGGGTTTACTTTTGTTTTTAGTCGCGTCTAAGAATGTTTTAATCCGTATTGCGAAGTCAAAGTGCCTTAGGTATATACTAACTTTTCTAAACCACAAATTTTAGTTATGTTTCGCTAAATATATAAATGAGTAGCTTATATTATAAAGTCATATATTTTCTTATCGTTATTCTGTCACAATAGGGCCCTACATTTGTTACGTGCGAAATATAGTAATGTGTTTTTTGGAGCAGATGTTTCTTGGGTAGTTATTAGAAAAAGCAATTTAGAATTTTAATGTTCGGAAATGTTCTTTATGGATACTAGCAGTCTACAACCTCCTGGGTTGATGCCAAAAACAAATTGGAAAAAAATAAAATTTTATTTTAACATCTGGACAAAAGATATTTAGTTTTGTTTGTTTGTTTGTTGTTCTTTTGAGCTGATATTTTCCTCATCAATAAATTAAGAACAAACAAACAAACACACACACACATACAAAGAAAAACACAAACAAACAAACTATTAATCAAACAAACAAACAGACAAACAAACAAACTTACAAGCAAACAAACAAACAAACAAACAAACAAACAAACATACATACATACAAGCAAACAAGCAAACAAACAACCATATAAACAAAAACAAAACAAATAATTTGTCAAACAAATAGACAAACAAACAAACACACAAACAAACAAACAATCACAAGCAAACAAACAACCAAACAACAAAAAATCAAGCAAGTAAACAAACAAACAGACATCAACCAACCAAATAAACAAAACAAATAAAGGTCAAATAGGTATATGAATCAACTAAACTAACAGTCCTTCAAAAATATTAATAAATAAACGAAAATAACTAACAAATTAAAATCGATACCTAGTTTGGATTCTACTATTTTGAAGACCAACGTTGAAAAACAATATTAATAGATGGTATTGGATTAAAGTCTTCATATGATAAGACAATTAAATTTATGTCGCCAGACAATATCTTCAATCTCCGAAAGTTCTAGAAATTTCATGTCTTCTTTATCTTATAAGGCGCCATTTCCCTTTGAAGTATTTTTTTTCGATATCGTTATCTCAAGCTAAGTGTATTTACCCCATCATTTTGCTCGAAATCGATCATAAGGAAATGCTAAGCGCATATCATTATCTCATGTTTATGTGTATATTCCAAATTATCTTTATTAGTTGTAAACGTTATCTTGTTTTCCAATAAAAGGCAACGTTAAAGGCTTGATATTTTGTATTATATCACAGTAGGAAGAACAGCTTTAGATAGCACTTACCCACTCTTATCTTCCCAGAAGCCTCTGCGGCGCCGCCAGGAAGAAGACTTTTCACAAAGATGCCACCAACCTCACTACCTCCCTGAAGAAAGAAAAAAGAACGCATTACACAGAAGAAAAACATCCAAATGAAAATCAGGTGAGTTTTTATTGTAAAAGGAATGAGACAGTTCGACATGTTCGACATTCAAAATGTGACGTTCCAAAAACAAAATAATCCAAATTCAAAGAAATTTAGTGCCAAATACTAAGAAATACAATGGCCTTGTTTTGACTTACAGATCAATTTGTAGATAAGTTACTATACGTTGTTGTTCTTGAAGTGAAAGATATAGTTTTATTACTTAAAGGTAGTCATGGAGGAGGAGCACAAATGGTTTTAGATAGAAACTAAGCCATTAATTTAAGGTTTGGTCTTTTTAAGTGTTTGTCAGTCGATGAAAAAAACTTGATTGTGTAGAATTATTTAAGACAATGAAAACATCATGAAAAAATATGGATTGACCGATGTTCAAATAGAAAAAACTTTGTAGTCATTAACACAATTGCAAAAAAGCTTTCTTTTCTTAATGTAGAAAAAAGTGTTGATATATGTTTCCATTTTTCCACGCCTTTAATTATGGCGTGTTTTTATGGCAAATTATCTTTATTTTAAGATGAATACGATTTGAGATTGTGCCTTGATCAAATTATTTATAATGCATGTGCAAAGTGCAAATATGCTAAAATTGACATGTTTGTAAATTAAGGGGTACTCTAGAGAAAAGGTTTCATATATATTACAAGCATAGATAATTGGTAATTTACACACGGGCATTTTGAAAAGACTTAAGTTATCCGATTTTTGTTTTTTTAAAAACGCTTTTGTCATCTTCCAGAGGAAAGATGAATGTTCAAAAAACATGAGGGGTTTTATAACTTTGAAAAAACTGTAGTTTTTCTTGCGGCGTTTTGAAATATTGAAAAAGATCAAAACAATTATATGATTACGTCTTCGTCTTTTGTTTTCCTTAATTACAGACCAAACACTGAATTCTTTTATAAACATGATGAAAGTATGGAGCAATTTTGTAATTCAACGCGATGAATTGTTTTAAGAAACTCACAAAAATACGATTTCCAGAAACTTGGAAAAATATGTAGCTTTCGCGTGCTGCTAATTCCCAATGTTTTGATCTGTGCTTGGATACGATCACCAACTATTTGAAAGCTTATTTGAACTCATCAATAATTTAGTATTTTTACTTGATTCGCATTTCTTCTTTGTAGAAGCTTTCAATTATTTCCTCCTCCTGACCATCGATGAAAATGATTATAATTGTTACTGAAATAACTCGAAAACCTTGAGTTAAATTTCTGCGTTGGTCTTACTGATTGAGATTTAAAAAGTCGTTTACTTTATCTACTAAAGGACTTGAAATATTTAATTAGAAAACTTCAATATTGAAAAACATTCTTTTTGTTTTTATTTCATGGTCATGCCTATATCATAATTATTTCTGTGTCAAACTGAATGGACTAAATTTCTTTGTTTGATTGAGTTTTGCTTTAACTTTCAATGTTTTCAAAAAGACTTTTAAAAATGTTTTGATATATACTGTCATGTTTTCGTCTTATTCTAATTGGTAATTTTGAATATGTATCGTCACATTTTTCATGCGAATAAAACAATTTTACCTTTTCATAATTCATAACGTTCTTAGAATTAAGAGAAAGGGCGACTTTTAATTATTATTCGGGTAGTAATCTGCGTTTTTTTTTTCTCTTACCGTAACATTAAGCCCAAAGCTCCCATTAAGTTTGGGGATCTCTATTGGTACATAATCCTAGTAATAATGAGTAAAACATTAGTATTGATAAAACCATATCATAATTTTGACTTCCTTTCTTATTCATCTAGGCACACATAAGTCGTGACGTCACCAACAAGAACAAGATGACATTGAGAAGCAGATGCAAGACTGTCACGTGACCCTTGTTGTCAAGGAAATGTCAATTGTTATGTTATTAGTTAAAAGAGATTGATAACGGTTAAAAGAAAAAAAAAGTTGAAATAAAATTATTAAATGAATTGTTAGTCATTCTCTTTTATTATGTTCTATTTTCCCCTTTTTCTGAATAATTGGATAAGAGTTCGTTGATTTAGTTCAGTAGTTTTGTTAAATTTCTCATCGTTTTGGTAATCACTCCACTGCCATATATCAGGTGAAAATATTCCTAAATTATTTATTTATCTACTTATTTATCTGCTAGAAATTCTAGACGGAGGACCCCTTATCCAATTATTCCAAAAGTTACCATCTTTTCCATGAAAGTTTAGATTGAGATATATTAACAAGGTTACGAGTTGAGCATTAGAATGTTAACCAGACAGAAGAAAGAGAAGAAATGAGTTTCTCAGTTGAGTTTATTATACAAAGGTTTCTATAATTACTTTATACATTGACCCATTCCATGATCTTTTGCACATTCATTAATCAAAATTCCAATTAAATATATACAAAACGTTTTTTCATTTAAATGCCTATTTGACAGGCGAATTGTTTTATTTTACAATTTACGAATAGAAAGTATGCAAAGGATCAGAAGAACAACTTATGGTCGTAATTGATATTTCTAGAAAATTATTTACAATATAATTATCTCCTTACAAATGGATGAATAATTTCACCATCGATTCCATATCTTGCTATCGTTATTAAATTTGATAACTGTATTGACATGACTGGTTTATTGGTTTTGTAATCTATTGTCCTAGAAAGAGGCGTTTAAATATCCAGTCAATGCCATTCATATATTTACTCCATCTAGCAGCGCAATATATATAATTTACTTACGTCACCTACGTATCTATGAATAAATGCTTATATAATAGTTTTTACCTTTTGGTAATTTTTTGGTAAATACTAAATATTTATATAAAATGACGTTCTGCCTATAATTAGATTTTCTCTTGATTGTCAATACGACAATACAATAAAATTATCTATGTTTCTAAGTCAAACTTTAAATGCTCAAAGTTAGTGCTATTTGCCTTTATATTAAAGCTTCGCGTAAAAATGGCTCTCTTGATTAAATCATCATTTTTCTTTGGTGGTAGAGCTATGAGTTCTTTATAAAGTTTTTATCTTTTTTTAGGGGCGTGGTTACTAGCTCCAGAAGGATCGTCCCCATTTCATAAACCCGCTCACAGCCTCTGAAACTGATTCCTGTTGCTTATCTGCATTGGGTGGGGCTGGTTCTGCTGAAGACGCTGTATCTATTGGTTGAGCTTTTTCGGTTGGTTTATGTTGCTTTGACTGCCTGGTATCTTTTGGTTTTGTACTTTGTGAAGTAGTTGCAATAGAGATTGACTGCTTAGATTCGATCTTTTCTGTTGGTTTTTCCGTAGTATCGTTTGGTTTTGTTGATGTAGTTGTTGGTTTTGCCGCTGGTGTCATATCTCGTTTCGTATTTTTAGGTTCTTGTGCTTCTTGGGTCTTTAACTGCCTAGTATTCTTTGGTTCTGTACTTTGTGAGGTAGTTGCAGTAGAACTTGACTGCTTTGATTCGACCTTAGTATCTTTTGGTTTTGTTGGTGTAGTTGTTGGTTTTGCCGCTTGTGTCGTATCTCTTTTAATTTTTGTGCTTTTAGACTCTTGTGCTTCTTTGGTTTTGTTAATTTCTTCTGGTTTGGGCTGTGGTTTTTCCTTTGAAATATATTTAGCTGGTGTTTTTACACTTCCGAGTTTTGATTCCTTAGAATCGGACGTTTTTGAGTCCTGTCTATCAGTTCTACATTGTTCTGATACTTTTTCTTTTGGATGGACTTTTGTTTGTGTATCATTTCTACTTGTAGATTTGCTTTCTGCTTTTGATGTTGTTTTCGTATCTTTTTCTCCTTGGGTCTTCTTTGAATTAACTTCTTCTGTTTTCGTTTTGGGTGTAGACGTATCTGATTTTGGCCTTCTTATTGGTAAGGGTGAGCGTCTAGATCTGTCAACAGGTTTGACAACACATGGGACGTTTTTAGGCTTTGAGACTTTTGCATGAATGCCTTTTGTTAAATGATCACTTGTTTGTTCTTGGCTTGCAGGTTTTAAAATATCTGCCTTTAAGATTGTTTCTTGAGTAGCTTCACCTGGAATTTGTTTGACAGATGGTTTGGAATCTCCCTTAGGAATTGCTTCCTGGGAGTTTGTCTCGCATGTTGTCTCAGACGACTTGTCTTTGTTTTCTTTCTGCAGTAAAGCCATTCTTGCTTCTTGATTTTTCTTGGCAAAGTATGCTGCCATTTGGTCTAGGTCTTGTTCTTCTTCAACTGGTTTTGTAGGTTCGTGTGGCCTCTCCTTTGGCACAGATTCAGGAGAAGAGATGTATTTTGACATAAACTTTGAGAAATAGCCTCCACCAGATGGTGCAGGTTCTTGTCCTGATGTTTCTGCTGCCTTTGTATCTACTTGTGTGTTTGATGATTGGTTATTATCTGTCACTTCTTTAGCTTCAGAAGAAGGGCGAGGTTTGCTTACAGTTGACGTATCTGCTTTGGTCAACTTGGGAGAAGATGGTGGTTTTTGCTTTTGGGTATCAGCTTCACCATCGCTTTTGTCACGAAAGCTTTCAGTTTGTGGATGCGGTTTTTTATCTTTACTTGTGGTTGGCTTTGAGACTCTGCTGGTTTTAGTCAATGTAGCACTTTCTTGTCCTGCTGGGATCGCTTTCAAAGGCAAAGTGTCCTTGCTTTTGCCAGATGCCTCTGCTTTGGACAACTGGGGAATGGAAGTAGCATTTGCACTATCGGCTTGATCTGTGCTTGTGCTTTGAATCAATGAGATTTTAGAAGGCTTTGCCTTTGGTTTGCTATCCCTGTCTGTAATGTTTGTGCTTGCTTTAGAAGTCTCCTTGGCGCTTGGAGATATTTCATGTTGTTTTGAAGTGGTTGATGAAGAGACAGGAGTTCCAGAATTAGATTCTTTCTTTTTCTCGCTCTTTTGTTCAGTTGTAGATTGTTTCTCCTTTTTCCTTTGTGCAGCTAATCTCGCTTCTGCATTTCGTTTTGCAAAAACTGCAGCCATTTGTTCTAGTTTATCAGTGTCTAAAGGAGCTGTTGTTGGTTCCTCCTGTTTTTGGTTATCATGTTTAACAAGAGAAACAAATGCTGAGAGAAACCCTTCACTTGGTTTACTTTGAGCTTCATGCTTTCTTGTTGGTTCTTGGTCTATGCTATCTTTTTCGTTTGTAGTTGCTTTTGAAGGAGATACAGGATTCTCCTTATGATCTGGTTTAGATTGAGGAGCTTGCGCCTGTATGGATTCCTTTTCTGACTTTTCTATGTTTTCTTTTGTCTTGCTTTCTTTCAAAGATGCTTTCATGGGCCCTTCGATGCCAACATCGTCTTTTTGTGGTGTCTTTGATGGAAGAGATGGATCACGTTTCTCTTCTTTGGCTGCCTTCTTTTGTGGCAATTCTTTTGAAGACGCCGCTTTAGTTTGGATATGTACATCGGGTTTTGTGCTTTCTTGGTGAGTTGCAAGAACACTCTGTGCAAAAGTGCCAGCTTTGTTCTTATGAATTTCTTCACTTGTAGGTGCTTTAGTGGATTTCGTTAGTTCTGTCTTTGCTATCTGTTGACTTGAATCCTGTTGTAAAGGCGAGGAAGGTTGTTTTTCTAATTGTCTTGCTGAGTCTTTTTCCTGGACATTTAGTTCGTCTTTTGCTTGATCGTTTTCAGAGTCTTTTTGATAGCTACCATATTGCTGTTTTGCTCGTGACATAAAAGCCGAAAAGTATCCTTGTGATGGCTTATCTTCCTTTGTTGTTGATGTACTTTTTGCTGAATCAGAAGGTTTTTTCGTGCTTTCAGACGACTTTCTTTCTTTCAGAGGAGCTTGGCTTTTAATATTTTGAGGAGATGTTTCCGTTGTTGTTTCAACCACCAATTCTTTAGTTTGATTAGTTTCTTTGACGTCTGACTGATTTTGCAACTTTGCAGAGCTGTCTTTTTCCTTAGTCACATTTTCTTCATCCTTAGATTGATGCAGAAAAGTTTCACCGCTTCCTTGTGGATCTGTTCGTGGCATGGTCGTTTGTTCTTTCTGCATTTGTCTTTTCCTGGCCTCTTCATTTTGTTTGGCGTAATAAGCCGTCATCTCATCTACCCCGTCTACTTTCTTTTCAAGGGTGGTTTCTTTAGGCGGCGTATCCTCTGATTGTGCGAATTTCGATAATAATCGTGATAAATACCCTTCTCCGATTGGTGCATCTTCTTTAGTTACTTGTTTTGCAGGTACATTCTTCTTTTGCTTTAACAGATTGTCATCGAGGTTTTTATGTTCTAATGAAAACGACACCCGCTTTCGAGGACGATCATTTCCTTTATGTTGCATGCTAGTTTTACGAGGACTTTTTGGCTCAGTTTCTTTCGCACCTCGGTTTTCTTTCTGAGATAAATCTGCTTTTGGTGTTACTTTAGAATCTGTCGCCTCAACTGGAACACTAGAGAGATCATGATGATGACTTTTGTTTTCCTCTTGCGTTGATGACCTGCTAGCTTCCTTGGAACTTGATTTAGCTTCCCTTACAGGCTCAGCTGCCTTGTAATAGGACTTTTTCCAGCTTTCAAATTTTGACAGGTAACGATCATGTTCTGATTTTTGCTTTGGTACTTGGGATAAGTATCGCCGCTGTCCTTCTTTGATATCCTTTGGTTTAGTAGTTGGATATTTTGCTGAAGATGAAGCCGAATTACTCTTTCTTACTTCTTTCTTCTTTTTCTGCATTGCTCTCCACTTGTTTTGAATCAGAACTGCGGCGATATGTTCAACATTATTTTGTTTCAAACGTTTTTGTGCCTTTTTCCTTCTCCACTGTTTTTGAATCATTAATGCTGCCCATTGCTCAGCAAGTTTATCTTTAGTTGCTGGGTCAGATTTGATTGACCTCCATCGCTTCTGTATTAAGAGTGCTGCAGCTTCTTCGACATTGCTTTGTCTTTCTTCATTACACTTTCTTCTACGTCTCCATTGTCTTTGTATCATCAATGAAGCCCACTGTTCTCCAAAACGGTCCTGGACATTTTCATGACTTTTGACAGATCTCCATCGCTTTTGAATAAGTGTTGCTGCCGCAATTTCTACATTGGCTTGTTGGATCTTATTGCGTGCTTTTCTAAGTCTCCACAGCCTCTGTATCTTCAATGCAGCCCACTGCTCAGGGATTCGATTTTTAGATGTTGTGGAAGATCTCCATTGTCTTTGGATAAGTGTTGCTGCTGCATTCTCTACGTTTGCTAATTGCATCTGTTTACGTGCCTTTCGAAGTCTCCACAACCTTTGTATCTTCAAGGCCGCCCACTGCTCAGGAAATCGCTTTTTAGATGTTGTTGAAGATCTCCATTGTCTTTGGATAAGTGTTGCTGCTGCATTCTCTTCGTTTGCTAATTGCATCTGTTTGCGTGCCATTCGAAGTCTCCACAACCTTTGTATCTTCAAGGCCGCCCACTGCTCAGGAAATCGCTTTTTAGATGTTGTTGAAGATCTCCATTGTCTTTGAATTAGTGTTGCTGCTGCATGCTCTACGTTTGCTTGTTGAATCTGTTTGCGTGCTTTTCTTAGTCTCCATTGTCTTTGTATCTTCATTGCTGCCCATATTTCAGCAAAACGGTCTGTCAACGTTTGATCGCCTTTGATAGATCTCCATCGTTGTTGAATTAGTGTTGCTGCTGCATTCTCTACGTTTGCTTGTTGAATCTGCTTGCGTGCCTTTCTTAGTCTCCATTGTCTTTGTATCTTCATTGCTGCCCACATTTCAGCAAAACGGTCTGTCAACGTTTGATCGCCTTTGATAGATCTCCATCGTCGTTGAATTAGTGTAGCTGCTGCATTCTCTACGTTTGCTTGTTGCATCTGTTTGCGTGCTTTTCTTAGTCTCCACTGTCTTTGTATCTTCATTGCTGCCCACATTTCAGCAAAACGGTCTGTCAACGTTTGATCGCCTTTGATAGATCTCCATCGTTGTTGAATTAGTGTTGCTGCTGCATTCTCTACGTTTGCTTGTTGAATCTGCTTGCGTGCCTTTCTTAGTCTCCATTGTCTTTGTATCTTCATTGCTGCCCACATTTCAGCAAAACGGTCTGTCAACGTTTGATCGCCTTTGATAGATCTCCATCGTCGTTGAATTAGTGTAGCTGCTGCATTCTCTACGTTTGCTTGTTGCATCTGTTTGCGTGCTTTTCTAAGTCTCCATTGTCTTTGTATCTTCATTGCTGCCCACATTTCAGCAAAACGGTCTGTCAGCGTTTGATCGCCTTTGTTAGATCTCCATCGTCGTTGAATTAGTGTAGCTGCTGCATTCTCTACGTTTGCTTGTTGCATCTGTTTGCGTGCTTTTCTAAGTCTCCATTGTCTTTGTATCTTCATTGCTGCCCACATTTCAGCAAAACGGTCTGTCAGCGTTTGATCGCCTTTATTAGATCTCCATCGTTGTTGAATTAGTGTTGCTGCTGCATTCTCTACGTTTGCTTGTTGGATCTGTTTGCGTGCCTTCTTAAGTCTCCATTGTCTTTGTATCTTCATTGCTGCCCACATCTCAGGTAAACGGTCTGTCAAGGTTTGATCGCCTTTGATAGATCTCCATCGTTGTTGAATTAGTGTTGCTGCTGCATTCTCTACGTTTGCTTGTTGGATCTGTTTACGTGCCTTTTTAAATCTCCATTGCCTTTGTATCTTCATTGCTGCCCACATCTCAACAAAACGGTCTGTCAACGTTTGATCGCCTTTGATAGATCTCCATCGTTGTTGAATTAGTGTAGCTGCTGCATTCTCTACGTTTGCTTGTTGCATCTGTTTGCGTGCTTTTCTAAGTCTCCATTGTCTTTGTATCTTCATTGCTGCCCACATTTCAGCAAAACGGTCTGTCAACGTTTGATCGCCTTTGATAGATCTCCATCGTTGTTGAATTAGTGTAGCTGCTGCATTCTCTACGTTTGCTTGTTGGATCTGTTTACGTGCCTTTTTAAATCTCCATTGCCTTTGTATCTTCATTGCTGCCCACATCTCAACAAAACGGTCTGTCAACGTTTGATCGCCTTTGATAGATCTCCATCGTTGTTGAATTAGTGTAGCTGCTGCATTCTCTACGTTTGCTTGTTGCATCTGTTTGCGTGCTTTTCTAAGTCTCCATTGTCTTTGTATCTTCATTGCTGCCCACATTTCAGCAAAACGGTCTGTCAACGTTTGATCGCCTTTGATAGATCTCCATCGTTGTTGAATTAGTGTAGCTGCTGCATTCTCTACGTTTGCTTGTTGGATCTGTTTACGTGCCTTTTTAAATCTCCATTGCCTTTGTATCTTCATTGCTGCCCACATCTCAACAAAACGGTCTGTCAACGTTTGATCGCCTTTGATAGATCTCCATCGTTGTTGAATTAGTGTAGCTGCTGCATTCTCTACGTTTGCTTGTTGCATCTGTTTGCGTGCTTTTCTAAGTCTCCATTGTCTTTGTATCTTCATTGCTGCCCACATTTCAGCAAAACGGTCTGTCAACGTTTGATCGCCTTTGATAGATCTCCATCGTTGTTGAATTAGTGTTGCTGCTGCATTCTCTACGTTTGTTTCTTGAATCTGCTTGCGTGCCTTTCTTAGTCTCCATTGTCTTTGTATCTTCATTGCTGCCCACATTTCAGCAAAACGGTCTGTCAGCGTTTGATCGCCTTTGATAGATCTCCATCGTTGTTGAATTAGTGTAGCTGCTGCATTCTCTACGTTTGCTTGTTGCATCTGTTTGCGTGCTTTTCTAAGTCTCCATTGTCTTTGTATCTTCATTGCTGCCCACATTTCAGCAAAACGGTCTGTCAACGTTTGATCGCCTTTGTTAGATCTCCATCGTCGTTGAATTAGTGTAGCTGCTGCATTCTCCACGTTTGCTTGTTGCATCTGTTTGCGTGCTTTTCTAAGTCTCCATTGTCTTTGTATCTTCATTGCTGCCCACATTTCAGCAAAACGGTCTGTCAGCGTTTGATCGCCTTTATTAGATCTCCATCGTCGTTGAATTAGTGTAGCTGCTGCATTCTCTACGTTTGCTTGTTGGATCTGTTTGCGTGCCTTCTTAAGTCTCCATTGTCTTTGTATCTTCATTGCTGCCCACATTTCAACAAAACGGTCTGTCAACGTTTGAACGCCTTTGATAGATCTCCATCGTTGTTGAATTAGTGTAGCTGCTGCATTCTCTACGTTTGCTTGTTGGATCTGTTTACGTGCCTTTTTAAATCTCCATTGCCTTTGTATCTTCATTGCTGCCCACATCTCAACAAAACGGTCTGTCAACGTTTGATCGCCTTTGATAGATTTCCATCGTTGTTGAATTAGTGTAGCTGCTGCATTCTCTACGTTTGCTTGTTGCATCTGTTTGCGTGCTTTTCTAAGTCTCCATTGTCTTTGTATCTTCATTGCTGCCCACATTTCAGCAAAACGGTCTGTCAACGTTTGATCGCCTTTGATAGATCTCCATCGTTGTTGAATTAGTGTAGCTGCTGCATTCTCTACGTTTGCTTCTTGAATCTGCTTGCGTGCCTTTCTTAGTCTCCATTGTCTTTGTATCTTCATTGCTGCCCACATTTCAGCAAAACGGTCTGTCAGCGTTTGATCGCCTTTGTTAGATCTCCATCGTCGTTGAATTAGTGTAGCTGCTGCATTCTCCACGTTTGCTTGTTGCATCTGTTTGCGTGCTTTTCTAAGTCTCCATTGTCTTTGTATCTTCATTGCTGCCCACATTTCAGCAAAACGGTCTGTCAGCGTTTGATCGCCTTTATTAGATCTCCATCGTCGTTGAATTAGTGTAGCTGCTGCATTCTCTACGTTTGCTTGTTGCATCTGTTTGCTTGCTTTTCTAAGTCTCCATTGTCTTTGTATCTTCATTGCTGCCCACATTTCAGCAAAACGGTCTGTCAGCGTTTGATCGACTTTGTTAGATCTCCATCGTCGTTGAATTAGTGTAGCTGCTGCATTCTCTACGTTTGCTTGTTGCATCTGTTTGCGTGCTTTTCTAAGTCTCCATTGTCTTTGTATCTTCATTGCTGCCCACATTTCAGCAAAACGGTCTGTCAACGTTTGATCGCCTTTGATAGATCTCCATCGTTGTTGAATTAGTGTAGCTGCTGCATTCTCTACGTTTGCTTGTTGCATCTGTTTACGTGCCTTTTTAAGTCTCCACTGTCTTTGTATCTTCATTGCTGCCCACATTTCAGCAAAACGGTCTGTCAACGTTTGATCGCCTTTGATAGATCTCCATCGTTGTTGAATTAGTGTTGCTGCTGCATTCTCTACGTTTGCATGTTGAATCTGCTTGCGTGCCTTTCTTAGTCTCCATTGTCTTTGTATCTTCATTGCTGCCCACATCTCAACAAAACGGTCTGTCAACGTTTGATCGCCTTTGATAGATCTCCATCGTTGTTGAATTAGTGTAGCTGCTGCATTCTCTACGTTTGCTTGTTGCATCTGTTTGCTTGCTTTTCTAAGTCTCCATTGTCTTTGTATCTTCATTGCTGCCCACATTTCAGCAAAACGGTCTGTCAGCGTTTGATCGACTTTGTTAGATCTCCATCGTCGTTGAATTAGTGTAGCTGCTGCATTCTCTACGTTTGCTTGTTGCATCTGTTTGCGTGCTTTTCTAAGTCTCCATTGTCTTTGTATCTTCATTGCTGCCCACATTTCAGCAAAACGGTCTGTCAACGTTTGATCGCCTTTGATAGATCTCCATCGTTGTTGAATTAGTGTAGCTGCTGCATTCTCTACGTTTGCTTGTTGCATCTGTTTACGTGCCTTTTTAAGTCTCCACTGTCTTTGTATCTTCATTGCTGCCCACATTTCAGCAAAACGGTCTGTCAACGTTTGATCGCCTTTGATAGATCTCCATCGTTGTTGAATTAGTGTTGCTGCTGCATTCTCTACGTTTGCATGTTGAATCTGCTTGCGTGCCTTTCTTAGTCTCCATTGTCTTTGTATCTTCATTGCTGCCCACATTTCAGCAAAACGGTCTGTCAGCGTTTGATCGCCTTTGTTAGATCTCCATCGTCGTTGAATTAGTGTAGCTGCTGCATTCTCTACGTTTGCTTGTTGCATCTGTTTGCGTGCTTTTCTAAGTCCCCATTGTCTTTGTATCTTCATTGCTGCCCACATTTCAGCAAAACGGTCTGTCAGCGTTTGATCGCCTTTATTAGATCTCCATCGTCGTTGAATTAGTGTAGCTGCTGCATTCTCTACGTTTGCTTGTTGCATCTGTTTGCGTGCTTTTCTAAGTCTCCATTGTCTTTGTATCTTCATTGCTGCCCACATTTCAGCAAAACGGTCTGTCAACGTTTGATCGCCTTTGATAGATCTCCATCGTTGTTGAATTAGTGTAGCTGCTGCATTCTCTACGTTTGCTTGCCGAATCTGCTTGCGTGCCTTCCTAAGTCTCCATAGTCTTTGTATCTTCATTGCTGCCCACATTTCAGCAAAACGGTCTGTCAACGTTTGATCGCCTTTGATAGATCTCCATCGTTGTTGAATTAGTGTTGCTGCTGCATTCTCTACGTTTGCTTGTTGCATCTGTTTGCGTGCCTTTCTTAGTCTCCATTGTCTTTGTATCTTCATTGCTGCCCACATTTCAGCAAAACGGTCTGTCAGCGTTTGATCGCCTTTGTTAGATCTCCATCTTCGTTGAATTAGTGTAGCTGCTGCATTCTCTACGTTTGCTTGTTGCATCTGTTTGCGTGCTTTTCTAAGTCTCCATTGTCTTTGTATCTTCATTGCTGCCCACATTTCAGCAAAACGGTCTGTCAGCATTTGATCGCCTTTGATGGATCTCCATCGTTGTTGAATTAGTGTAGCTGCTGCATTCTCTACGTTTGCTTGTTGCATCTGTTTGCGTGCTTTTCTAAGTCTCCATTGTCTTTGTATCTTCATTGCTGCCCACATTTCAGCAAAACGGTCTGTCAGCGTTTGATCGCCTTTATTAGATCTCCATCGTCGTGGAATTAGTGTAGCTGCTGCATTCTCTACGTTTGCTTGTTGCATCTGTTCGCGTGCCTTTCTTAGTCTCCATTGTCTTTGTATCTTCATTGCTGCCCACATTTCAGCAAAACGGTCTGTCAACGTTTGATCGTGTTTGATAGATCTCCATCGTTGTTGAATTAGTGTAGCTGCTGCATTCTCTACGTTTGCTTGTTGGATTTGTTTGTGTGCCTTTGTTAGTCTCCATTGTCTTTGTATCTTCAATGCAGCCCACTGCTCAGGGAATCGATCTTTAGATGTTGTGGTTGATCTCCATTGTCTTTGGATCAGAGTTGCTGCGGCATTCTCTATGTTACTTGGTTGAATGGTTTTTAGGGCTTTTCTCATTCTCCATTGCTTTTGTATTCTCAAGGCCGCCCAATTTAAAGCGAAATGTTCTTGTGCTTTTGATAATGCCTTATTCGTTGTTTTTGTAGATCTCCATTGCTTTTGAATAATTATAGCTGCAGCAGGTTTAGCATAAGTTTGATGAAGAACATTGCGAGCCTGACAAATTCGCCACTGTTTCTGTATAATTAATGCTGCCCACTGCTCGATAGGTTTCTTTTTTCCTTCTCTTCTAATTTGCAATGATCTCCATTTTGTCTGAATCAATTTTGCAGCAGCTTGCTCTACCATTATTTGTTTCAATGCCTTGCGAGCTTTTGCAGCTCTCCAGTTGTTTTGAATCGTTATTGCAGCCCATTTTGCTTCTCGCTCTGCTTTTACAGATCTCCATCGTGTTTGAATTAGTTTTGCAGCGGCTTGCTCTACCATTATTTGTTTAAATGCCTTACGTGCTTTTGCAGCTCTCCAGTTGTTTTGAATGATTATCGCTGCCCATTTTGCTTCTCTTTCTGATTTCATTGACCTCCAGCGGATTTGGATCAGCTTTGCAGCTGCTTTCTCAACCATTGCTTGCTTAAATGTCTTGCGGAGTTTTGCAGCTCTCCAGTTGTTTTGAATCAATATTGCTGCCCATTTTGCCTGTCTGTCTGCTTTAACTGTCCTCCAATGAGTTTGGATTAGCTTTGCAGCAGCTTGCTCAGCTATTGCTTTCTTAAATGCTTTTCTTGCTTTTGCAGCTTTCCAGTTGTTTTGAATGATTATTACTGCCCATTTTGCTTCTCTGTCTGCTTTAACTGTCCTCCAACGGGTTTGGATCAGTTTTGCAGCGGCTTGCTCAGCTATTGCTTTCTTAAATGCTTTTCTTGCTTTTGCAGCTTTCCAGTTGTTTTGAATGATTATTACTGCCCATTTTGCTTCTCTGTCTGCTTTAACTGTCCTCCAACGGGTTTGGATCAGTTTTGCAGCGGCTTGCTCAGCTATTGCTTTCTTAAATGCTTTTCTTGCTTTTGCAGCTTTCCAGTTGTTTTGAATGATTATTACTGCCCATTTTGCTTCTCTGTCTGCTTTAACTGTCCTCCAACGGGTTTGGATCAGTTTTGCAGCGGCTTGCTCAGCTATTGCTTTCTTAAATGCTTTTCTTGCTTTTGCAGCTTTCCAGTTGTTTTGAATGATTATTGCTGCCCATTTTGCTTCTCTGTATGCTTTAACTGTCCTCCAACGGGTTTGGATCAGTTTTGCAGCGGCTTGCTCAGCTATTGCTTGCTTAAATGCCTTACGTGCTTTTGCAGATCTCCAGTTGCTTTGAATCAAGATTGCTGCCCATTTAGCTTTCTGGTCTGCCTTAACTGACTTCCATCGGGTTTGAATTAGTTTTGCAGCGGCTTGCTCTACCATTATTTGTTTAAATGCCTTACGTGCTTTTGCAGCTCTCCAGTTGTTTTGAATGATTATTGCTGCCCATTTTGCCTGTCTGTCTGCTTTAACCGTCCTCCAATGGGTTTGAATTAGTTTTGCAGCGGCGTGATCTACCATAAGTTGTTTCAATGCCTTACGTGCTTTTGTAGCTCTCCAGTTGCTTTGAATCAATATTGCTGCCCATTTTGCCTGTCTGTCTGCTTTAACCGTCCTCCAATGGGTTTGAATTAGTTTTGCAGCGGCGTGATCTACCATAAGTTGTTTCAATGCCTTACGTGCTTTTGCAGCTTTCCAGTTGTTTTGAATGATTATTGCTGCCCATTTCGCTTCTCTGTCGGCTTTAACTGTCCTCCATCGGGTTTGGATAAGCTTTGCAGCGGCTTGCTCAGCTATTGCTTTCTTAAATGCTTTTCTTGCTTTTGCAGCTTTCCAGTTGTTTTGAATGATTATTGCTGCCCATTTTGCTTCTCTGTCTGCTTTAACTGTCCTCCAACGGGTTTGGATCAGTTTTGCAGCGGCTTGCTCAGCTATTGCTTGCTTAAATGCCTTACGTGCTTTTGCAGATCTCCAGTTGCTTTGAATCAATATTGCTGCCCACTTTGCTTCTCTGTCTGATTTTACTGTCCTCCATCGGGTTTGAATCAATTTTGCAGCAGCTTGCTCTACCATTATTTGTTTCAATGCCTTGCGAGCCTTTGCAGATCTCCAGTTGCTTTGAAGTATTTTTGCTGCCCATTTAGCTTCCCGGTCTGCCTTAACTGTCCTCCAACGGATTTGGATCAGCTTTGCAGCGGCTTGCTCAGCCATTGCTTGTTTAAATGCCTTGCGGATTTTCGCAGATCTCCAGTTGTTTTGAATGATTATTGCTGCCCATTTTGCTTCTCTGTCTGCTTTTACTAACCTCCATCTGGTTTGAATAAGCTTTGCAGCGGCTTGCTCAGCTATTGCTTTCTTAAATGCTTTTCTTGCTTTGGCAGCTTTCCAGTTGTTTTGAATGATTATTGCTGCCCATTTTGCTTCTCTGTCTGCTTTAACTGTCCTCCAACGGGTTTGGATCAGTTTTGCAGCGGCTTGCTCAGCTATTGCTTGCTTAAATGCCTTACGTGCTTTTGCAGATCTCCAGTTGCTTTGAATCAAGATTGCTGCCCATTTAGCTTTCCGGTCTGCCTTAACTGACTTCCATCGGGTTTGAATTAGTTTTGCAGCTGCTTGCTCAGCCATTGCTTTCTTAAATGCTTTTCTTGCTTTTGCAGATCTCCAGTTGCTTTGAAGTATTTTTGCTGCCCATTTAGCTTCCCGGTCTGCCTTAACTGTCCTCCAACGGATTTGGATCAGCTTTGCAGCGGCTTGCTCAGCCATTGCTTGTTTAAATGCCTTGCGGATTTTCGCAGATCTCCAGTTCTTTTGAATGATTATTGCTGCCCCTTTTGCTTCTCTGTCTGCTTTTACTAACCTCCATCTGGTTTGAATTAGTTTTGCAGCTGCTTGCGCAACCATGGCTTGCTTAAATGCTCTGCGCGCCTTTCCAGCTCTCCAGTGTTTTTGAATCATAAGTGCTGCCCGTCTTTTTGCAAGTGTTTGTTTTGCTTCTCTGTCTGCTTTTACAGATCTCCAACGTTGCTGAATAAGTTTTGCAGCGGCCTGCGCAAGCATGACTTGTTTCCATGCTTTACGAGCTTTAGCAGCTCTCCAGTTGCTTTGTATCATTAGCGCTGCCCATTTTACTTGTCTGTCGGCTTTAAGTGATTTCCATTGCTTTTGAATTAATTTTGCTGCTGCCTCCTCAACTAGACTTTGTTGATGAACTCTGCGTGCATGAGCTGCCCTCCAATGTCTTTGAATCATTATTGTTGCGCGTTGTTCAGCACGTTTTTGCTTTTCTACCCGTTTGGATTTCACTGATCTCCATTGTTTTTGGATCAATACGGCAGCGTTTTGTTCTTGTTTCTTTTGACGCAATGCTTCTTTCTCTTTGTTCAACCTTTGTTGCTTTGTGAGCGATGTATTTTTACCGAGGGTTGTTTCTTGTGTTACCTTTTTCAGTTCTTTAGTCTGTGAAGTCTCTCCTGGTTTATCCTTTTCCATTTTTGATGTTTTGCTTGCTGATTCCTTTGATGTACTTTCTGCCTGTTTTTGTTGCATTGCTAATCTTGCTTCTGCATTTTGTTTAGCAAACAATGCAGCCATTGCCTCTAGCTCTTGATCATCCGTAATCACTGGCTTTGGTTTATTTACCTCTTGGTAAGTGTCATATTCCTGTTTTACTCGGGATACAAATGAAGAGAAAAGCCCTTCAGTTGCAGCCGGTTTTTCTGGAGGCTTTCTGTAATCCTGTGTAGTTTGAGACTTCCTTGTTGGTTGTGCCTGAATCTTTTCTGGTTGTCCGATGCCAACGCCTGCAGCGCTAGCCTGACGAGTAGGTGGCACTTGTTTTTGTATCTGCTCCTCAACATGTTGAGTTTTAGCTTGCTGAGCTGTGGCAGTTGGTGGTTGTTCTCTCTTGATAGGTTTGCTAGGTAACACTTTTGGAGGTGGCTTACTTTCCAGCGTAACTATCGATAGTTTCTTCTCGGGTAGTTGTTTAACCTTTGACTCTTCTTTGTCTTTGCTTTGTGAGACACACTGTTGTTTGTTCTGCTGCATCGCTAATCTCGCTTCCTCGTTTTGCTTAGCGAACATAGCAGCCATTTCTTCAAGAGCTGCATCGTCTATTGTTTGAGGCTGAGCTTGTGCTTGTTGATAATTGTCATACTCGTGTTTCACTCGAGATACAAACGATGAGAAATAGGTTTCTTCTTTCGGTGGTTCACTCTTAGGTATTTTTACTTCAGGTTTTTCATATCGTGGAGGACTTGCTGCCTTTTCTGCATTCTTAGTTTCGGGCGTCCGAGTACTTTTTTCCGTTGTTAACTTTGAAGTCGGTTCGCGTTTGTGCTGTGTGACATTTGGGCTTATTTGAGGAATTGTAGAAGTCGGTTTATTGCTGTCGGGTATTTTGGTTGATAAAAGTTTGCTCGGCTCTGAAGAAGTACGGTTCTTCAGACCTGAGCCACTTGCGGCTTGTCTGTCCTGTTTGTCACGTTTTGGCTCTTTAGTTTCATTTTCTCTGTTTGATATACTTGGTTTTGAACGGTCCTCATTTTGTTGCGTCAGTAAATCAGCGGTTTTCTTTAACGTATCTTTACGCTGAGTCTCGCGTTTTCGTTCACTTGTTGGTCTCGAACTTTCTGTTGTGGCCTTTGGCATTTGCTCACGTTGGATTGCTGTTTGGTCAGCGGACCTTTTAGCATCGACAAGTTCTAACAATGTAGCCGACTTCTTGTGCTCGGTATTCTTAACTGGCTGCTTAACAGCCTGTGTTGCATTCTTTTCTTTTGGTGATACTTCGACAGTGGTTTTAGTATTTTCACTTGTTAAGCTTGCCTTATTTTTACGACTTATGTCCTGTTGTACCTTAGCCTTCGGTTTTTGTTGATTGACTTTACCAGGGTGAGAAGTATTGGGGTCTTCAAATATTCCAAGTTTAGAAAACAAGCTATCGTCTGCAACAGATTTTCTTTCTGGCTGAGTTTTGGTGTCCGATCTAGCTTTAGGTTCTGTCTGAGGCTTAGGTTTTTCAGTAATATTACTTTTCTTTGGTAGCTCCTGTTGTTGTGGTTTAATGGCTTCCGCTTCTTCATGGTGTTGGATAGCTTCACTTAGTGAAAATGCTAATCGCGAGAACAAACTCCCTGATGTGTTTTGAGTAGGCGTACTTTTCTTGTTTTCTTCTTCTTTTACGTCACCTTTGGCTTGTTTTATCTCATTAACGTCTGTCACTTTTGTTTCTAATTGCGTTTTATCTTTATTTCCCTTTTGACTCGGTGTGGAATAATTTGTAGATGGAGTTTTCTCTGTAATGACACGTTTAACTTCTTTTTGTTCGTCAACTGGTTTCTGTGTAGGAGTAGGTGTATTTGAGGAGATATTTGATTCTTTTGTTTTAATGGTTGCAGTTTGCTGAGTCTTATTGACTTCCTTCTTGACCTCTGGCTGGTCTTCATAGTGCATAGTTTCCGCAAGTTTAAACGCAAACTTTGAGAATAAACCCTCGTTTGTTTCTTCTCTTTTAGGAATTTGCTCTTCATTAGTTTTTATAGTTCTCTTTTCCTTGGATTCAACTGATTTTTCTTCAGTTAATTTCTTTTCTTTTTGTTGCTCCTTGTGAGGTGGTTTGCTCTCTTTAGAGTCAGTTTGAAGTTTTTCTGTTTCTTTCGGTGCAGCATCCTTTGTTGGAGTACCTTGTTGTGTACTCTTGATATCTCTTTGCGTTTTCGTTTCTTCCTGTGATGATTCCACTAGTTGCATCGCAAATCGTGCGAAAAAACCCTGCTTTGCTTCCTCGTGTTTCGTCTGTGTAGGAGGTGGAGTTTTGTGTTCTACTGATTTTGCAGTAGATGCTGTAGGTTTTGACTTAAGCTGTTCCTTTATCTGATTATCGGTGGCTATCTTTGCCTCTTTACTTTCTTTAGGAGATTTATCTGATGTTTTTTCATTTGCTTCTTTTGCCTTCTGCGATGATTCCATCACTTTTGTCGGAGTTGCTGTAATTTGTTCTGAATTCTTCTGTTTTGTGATGGTCTCCTTTGTTTTCTCAGGGCTCACTTTGGGTTCCTCTTTCGGTGT
This sequence comes from Metridium senile, assembly GCA_949775045.1. Taxonomy (NCBI): domain Eukaryota; kingdom Metazoa; phylum Cnidaria; class Anthozoa; order Actiniaria; family Metridiidae; genus Metridium; species Metridium senile. The sequence continues at coordinate 7,852,311 of OX459099.1, read as the reverse complement.
CTCAACTAGCTGCATGGCAAAACGTGCAAAAAATCCTTGTTTTCCTTCCTCTTTCTTTGGTGGTTCAGAAGGTTCTTTTCTACTTTGTACCTTTTCTTTGCTCTGGACATTTGCATTATTTACGCTGGGCTTTTGTTTTTCACGTTCATCGGTCACTAAAGCCTTGGCAGGCGTTTGCTTTTGCGCAGATGATTTTGACACCTCAGATTGTTTGGTTTCAGAAGAAACACCTTTATGCTCAACTTTATCTTTCGGTTTTGGTTCCTCAGTTGGCGTCTCAACAAGTTGCATTGCAAGACGAGCAAAGATTCCTTGTTTTGGCTCCTCTTTCTTTGGTGGTTCAGACGGTTCTGTTCTACTTTGTACCTTTTCTTTGCTCTGGACATTATTTACGCTGGGCTTTTGTTTTTTACGTTCATCGGTCACTAAAGCCTTGGCAGGCGTTTGCTTTTGCGCAGATGATTTTGACACCTCAGGTTGTTTGGTTTCAGAAGAAACACCTTTATGCTCAACTTTATCTTTCGGTTTTGGTTCCTCAGTTGGCGTCTCAACAAGTTGCATTGCAAGACGAGCAAAGATTCCTTGTTTTGGCTCCTCTTTCTTTGGTGGTTCAGACGGTTCTGTTCTACTTTGTACCTTTTCTTTGCTCTGGACATTATTTACGCTGGGCTTTTGTTTTTTACGTTCATCGGTCACTAAAGCCTTGGCAGGCGTTTGCTTTTGCGCAGATGATTTTGACACCTCCGATTGTTTGGTTTCAGAAGAAGATTCTTTACGCTCAACTTTATCTTTTGGTTTTGGTTCCTCTGTTGGTGTCTCAACAAGTTGCATTGCAAGACGAGCAAAGATTCCTTGTTTTGGCTCCTCTTTCTTTGGTGGCAGTGGAATAGATTGCGGTTCCTTTTTCTGGACATGTGAAACTTTCTCTGCGACATTCACGCCAGAATCTTTCTCCCTTATCTGCGAATCGTCATTCTTTGTAGAAACTGTAGATACCTCCTTTCGTTTTGTTGAAGCAGATTTGGTAACATAATCTTTAGAGGGAGTATCGGATTTAGGTTTTGACTCCTCGTGAGGTGTCTCAACTAGCTGCATTGTAAGTCGTGCGAAGATTCCTTGTTTTGGCTCCTCTTTCTTTGGTGACAGTGGAGTAGATTGCGGTTCCTTTTTCTGGTCATGTTTAATATTTTCTGAGACAATCGTGCTAGATTCTTTCTCTCTTATCTGCGAAACGTTCTTCTTTGTAAAAACTGTAGATACCTCCTTTTGTTTTGTTGAAGCAGATTTGCTAATAGATTCTTTAGAGGGAGCATCAGATTTAGGTTTTGGCTCCTCATGAGGAGTCTCAACTAGCTGCATAGCAAGTCGTGCGAAAATTCCTTGTTTTACTTCCTCTTTCTTTGGTGTTTCAGTTGCTTGGCTAGCTGGTGTCTTTTCCTTTTCCAGAGCTACTTTACTAACTGGAGCTATGCTTTTTGCCGATGGTGTTTTGCTAGTTTCTTTCTTCGTTTTTGGTGTTTCGATCTTCTGTGTAGAAGCTGTGCTAACTTGCTTTTGTTTGTTCTCTTCTTTGGCTGTGTGTTCCGTGGGCTTAGCATTAGATTCTGCTTTGCTCTCTTCTTTTGGTGTCTCAGCGAGTTGCATAGCAAATCGAGCGAACAGTCCTTGTTTTACCTCTTCTTGCTTTGCTGGCTTAGGCGTAGATTGCACCTCCTTTTTCTGGTCATGTTTAATATTTTCTGAGACAATCGTGCTAGATTCTTTCTCTCTTATCTGCGAATCGTTCTTCTTTGTAGATACCTCCTTTTGTTTTGTTGAAGCAGATTTGGTAACAGCTTCTTTATAGGGAGCATCAGATTTAGGTTTTGGCTCCTCATGAGGAGTCTCAACTAGCTGCATAGCAAGTCGTGCGAAGATTCCTTGTTTTACTTCTTCTTTCTTTGGTGTTTCAGTTGCTTGGCTAGCTGGTGCCTTTTCCTTTTCCAGAGCTACTTTACTAACTGGAGCTATGCTTTTTGCCGATGGTGTTTTGCTAGTTTCTTTCTTAGTTTTTGGTGTTTCGCTCTTCTGTGTGGAAGCTGTGCTAACTTGCTTTTGTTTGTTCTCTTCTTTGGCTGTGAGTTCCGTGGGCTTAGCATCAGATTCTGCTTTGCTCTCTACTTTTGGTGTCTCAACGAGTTGCATAGCAAATCGAGCGAACAGTCCTTGTTTTACCTCTTCTTTCTTTGCTGGCTGAGCAGTAGCTGGGCTTGGTTTTGCTTTTTCTGTAACAGGACTAACCGTCACTGGAGCCTTATAAGTTGCTGGCTTGGCTTGTGATGGTTTTGTGTCAGATGGTTGAGGTTCAGGAGGAGAGACCTTAGTTTCTTCTTTACCTTGGGGTTTAGCCTCCTCTGGTTGTGCATCTACAAGCTGCATTGCAAACCGTGCGAAAATACCCTGCTTGACCTCTGGTGTTTTAGATGGCTCAGTCGTTGCAGATGGAGTTTTAGCTTGCAAATTATCCTTGTTTTTGGCATCTGCGCTTGTTACAGGTGGTTTGGTTTTCGCAATGTCTTTGGGTTTAATCTCAGTAGTGGACCGTGGTTTTGTTTGCTTTTCCTCTATAACAACAGGCTTTTCTGGTTTTGTTTCAGCTTTGCTTTGTGCTTTAGGTTCCTCTTTTGGCGTTTCAACAAGTTGCATTGCAAATCTCGCAAACAATCCTTGTTTTACTTCGGGTTGTTTTGATTCAGTTGCTACACTAGTCGTCTTAGTTTGTGGATCCCCCTTAACCTTAGCAATTGAACTAGCCGGTAGCTTTGCTTCTTTTACTTCGACATGAACCTTGGCTGGGCTCTGTTTGAGTGATTGAGTTTCTTTTAGTGAATGTTTTGCAACTTTCTTTGTCTCACTAGGTGTTGTGTCTTGTTGTGGTATCTTATCCTTTGGCATGCTCTCTTTTTGCTTTTCCTCAACTTTAGGTTTAGACTCTTCGGGTGAAGATTCCACAAGCTGCATCGCGAATCGTGCAAAGAAACCTTGTTTTGGCTCCTCTGGTTTCGGTTGTTCGGCTGGGAGAGGAACAGATGTTTTGGGTTTTGGAATGCTTTCATTAGTCTGCACATTTGAAGTCTTCTTTGAAACCTTTTCCTTTCCAGACGTTTCCTTTTGTTCAACCTTGCCTTTTGCTTCCTTAGATGAAACAGGCTTTTCATCAATTTTCTTGAGAGCTTTTGTTGATGCATTGTCGACCTCGGTTTTTTTCTCTGTTGTTTCAGTGGTATCCAGAAACCCAAAAGCAATTTTGGAGAAAAGTCCCTCCTTTTTAGGCTCTGGAGCCTGGATAGGTGACACAGGTACAGGTACAGGCACAGGAATTGATTTTGGATTCTCAAACACTGTCTTTGAATCCTTGTCAGTTTTAGAAATAGTTACAGACTTCGTTGCTTTTCGCTCGTCTTTTTTCTCTACTTTCTGCTTCTGTTCCACTGGTGATTTTTCTATTTTACTTTCCAGTGAAGGCTTTTTAACATCAGTTGGCTCTGAATCAGTATACCCAAATCCAAAGCTTGAAAAAAATCCCCCATGTTTCTCTTGTGGTTTTTGCTTTTCTGAATCTTTTCTCTCGCTATTCGCTTCCGTCTTTTCTGGTTGTTTTGTTGATTCGATACTCTTTTGAGCTTGACGAGCTTTGTGGATCTTTTCATCAGGTTTTGGGACCTTATCGTTCCTATCTAATTTCTCAGTATTTTGTGTGACAACTTCTTTTGTTGATATTGTGCTGTCTTTTTCCTTTTCACTTGTCTTTGATTCCGATCCTCTAAAGAATGAAAACAATCCCTGACTTTGTGGCTCAGTACTTTTGCTTTCTTTTTCCTGGACTGGCTTATGTGCCTTTACTTTGTCTCCAATGAGATCTGTTGTGGCACGTTCAGCCGTTTGTTTATCTGTGGCTTTGTTCACCTTAACTGGAATTTCTTTCTCAAGTTCCTTAGGCTTTTCCTGGACCTTCTCTTTTTCTTTGACTTCTTGTTGATTTGTTGGTTCTGTTAGTTTTGACACAAGCTTAGAGAAGTATCCTTCTTCTTTCTTTGACTCAATATCCTTTTGATCTTTCTCTTCTTTCTTCTCTACCTCCTGTTTAACAGGGGATGTATCTTTCGCTTGAGATGTTACTGGTGTTTTTATGTGAGCTCCAAACGATCCTTTACTAAGCTGAGATGGTGTGATTTCTGGAGCATTGACAGGCTTAATTTTATCTACTGATGTCGTGTCTGTTTTTTCCTTTTCCAATTTTGCAGCTTCCTCCTTTTCTCGAATCTCTTGTTCTTCCATTGATTCAGCCATTTTTGAAACAAGTTTTGCAAAGTAACCTTCATCTTTCTTTTGTTCTTGTTGTTTGTCTTTCTTATTTTCAATAACCGGTTTTTCAGATGCGACTGATTTAGGCAATGAATCTGAGTCTACTTGCTTAGTCTCGACTGGTATTCCAGTCCCCTTTGCAATGTTACTTTGTGCTGCACTGACAGCTGTTGCTTCGTCCGGTTTTGGGGGTTTGATATCTTTTGATATTTTGGATGGTGTGTCTTTGACTGCTGCATCACTTTGTTTGACTTGTGTTTCCTCTTTCTTTTTGTCGCTAGCCTGGTCTCTGTGTGAATGAGATAAACCAGTTATACTGAACCAGAACTTTGAAATCGAGCCTTCTTCGCTTTGCTTTGACTCTTTTGCTTTAACATTAACTTGGTTCCCATTTTCTTTCTTTTCTTCATCTTTGGTAACACTCGTGCTTGATACGTCTTTGGTAGCAGCCTTGCTTGATACGTCTACTTTCTTTGGTGTTTCTTCTTGTAATTGAGGTTGCTTTTGAAGTGTTTTAGGCTGCGGAGTAGTGGTCTTTGTTGGAAGAACTGGAATTTCATTTGGTACACTTGTCGTATCGACAATAATAGTAGTCTTTGATTCAGAAATAGGGATGTGTTTTGGTACGCTGGTATCTTTATTAGCAGTAATCTTTGTTTCAGGGACAAGGATTTCTTTTGGTATACTTTTATCTTTAATGGTAGTAGTCTTTGTTTCTGGTACGGGAATGTCTTTTGGTAAACTTGTGTCTTTAATAGCATTTGCTTTAGAAGGCTTTGAGACTTCTGCTTTCTTTATGGGCTGCTCTTGTGGCTTCGCTTCATGATGACCGAATCCAAACATCTTGAACGCCATCGTTGCAAAACTGCTTTCTTCCGTCTTTTCTTTTTCGGGTAGTTTTTCTTGGTTCTTAGCTGTAACTACAGTAGTCTCCTTTGAAACCGTTTGAGAGATGCTAGCAACTTTTGTGACGTTCTTATCTGCAGCTGTGGTTATTTGCTTTTCCGGTTTGTTTGCGATTTCCTTTGCTTTATCAATTGTTTTAGGTACCGGTTTTGTTATTACAGCTATCTTTTTAGGCTCACTTGTATTAGTGACAACTTCTTTGGAGGACATTTTGTTTGTATCTTCGATAGGTTCTGCAATGTGCTTCGTAAAACCTGCTACTTCCTGTACATCCTGTACTTTACTAGCTCTTTGACTTGGTGGACTTTTAATGTTTAATACGAAGTCTGACATTGAGCTCAGTGTGCTCTTTGGTTCTTCTTGGACGATTTCCATTTCAATATCAGCTAACAGCTCAACACTTTGAAATGCGATGTCATGATTGGTATCGTCGTTTTGTACAGGTAATGATATTTCAGGTTCCATTTCTTTAGCTATGGTTTCCTGAGTTGAAGCGACTATCACAGGTTCCATAACATTTTGACCTGTCTCAAATTCATCTACATTGACTGGGCCTATATATTGACTATCCACATTTTCGTTCTTTATGGATGGTTCTTTTGGTGGGATTGTATTTTCTACCTTTGGTTCATTCTTATTTTTCACATATCTTTGTCTGAATTTCTGTATCTTTTCATTAAACTCTTCCTCTTCACGTTCTTTGTCCTTTGCAGACTTTTTTGATGGTTTTTCTCCGCCACCCATCATTGCCAAGTTGTGAATGCTGGTAATCTCACGTCTCTTAGGACTGCCCATTATATTTTGATTCTCTTCTTGAACCTGTTCGTTTGGTTTCTCAGCACTACTGTCAGTCAAGTTGAAAGCTTCAAGAACGTTAGCAAACGTTTGTAAGATTGGAGAGTCACTATTTTCTGATCGCTTAGGTTCTGGTTGTTTATTTGAATTTACAGTCTCATTTGAAGAATTCTGTTGGGTTTCATCCCAGTCTTTGTCAATATCTTTCATAATTCCGTCCCAAGCTTCATTAATTTTGCGGCGTTTTCTTTCAAGAGTTCTAATAATGTCGTCCGAAACTTTTTCACTAGATGCATGTTCTCCGCTCTTAGCATTTATTTCATCTTCCTTTGAAAGTGATTTGATTTGTTTATCGAGTTTTCCAATTTCGTCAACAAATGAATAAGACGCATCTGTTGCAACTTTAGATGTAGATACCACGACTTTTGGAGAAGGCGACTTTCTAGCATTTTGCACATTTACATTAGGTCTCGTTGATTCTAGATTTCTTCTTGTTCTTCTATCTCCAGTTTGGAATGAGTCATGAGCTTTCCCTCCAGTCCAGTGAACGTCGACGAATTGTTCATTTGTCTGATCTTGATTGAATGTCCATGAAGGTACCTCATATGTTTCATTAATTATTGCAGAATTTCGTTTTTGCTCAACGATGTCAAATTGTTCCGGTTTTAACTCCCTAGCAATTATGATCGGTTCTTCTTCATCTCCAAATAACGATGTTGTCTTTGTTTGTTTTCTATCCCAGGTTTCTATCCCAGACAAAGGAGACTCTGGACTCGCATTGTTATCTTGTAGTTCAGACGTCGGTGTTCGTAATTCCGGTTTTCTTATATTAGTATCGCTTTCACTTGTTTCTTTAGATGAGGAAGGTTCATCTTGCTTTTTGTCCACTTTCAAACTAGCCGGGCGGAATATGGCTTGTTCTCTTTGCCAAGCATATCGAAATTTAGGGACAGGTACTTCTTTTGGGCCATCATGAGCGCCAAGAGAAGCATAATCCTCATTAGTAATATCGACAACACTTTTTTGTTTAGAAGAAAACATATCCTGCTTCTGGCTTTGTGTTTTTTGATCTCCTGCCAGTGATCCATCAAGAATAACTTGGCCAGTCAATTTGTCGTCACTATGCATTGTTCTTCTAGTCGTTCCAGAAGAGCGTGGACGTGATGAGATCCTTCTGTTGTAATCCATACCATCTCTTTCATTTGAAAAATCCATTGAACGGCTTCCTGTAATTGGCCCTGGTGCTCTATGAACATTTTCACTAGAAAACTCTCGCATTAACCGGTTTATTTTTTCTTGTCTTTCGCCATCATCACGTTTTAACGTTTTCAGTTGATCCGAAGTGCGACTCTCTGTAGTTTCACTACTTGTTACTATTTGTGGTTGACGCGACACTGTACTACCCGAAAATTCCTTTACATATTGTGAAACAAGCTCTTGCCTGTGCAGTTCCCTTTCGCTTCTCCTCCTTGAGATTTGATCATAAAATTCCCTGTCCTCTAAATCAAGAGTCCTCGAAGAAAAGGCTTTGACTAATTTCGAGATCTTTTTGCGTCTTTCATCCTTTTTTCCTCTGTCATCATGTTCAGTTGAGTGCTTTCGTTCACGGTCGTTGCAATGAGATCCAGAGTAGGATCGTCTACGTGATACCGGAGGTTCTACTGTGGATGACCTGTTATTCTCTGCAGAAGGAAATTGTTTCCTTGTATGGACATTCTCCGATTTAGTAGAAAACTGTTTCACAAATAGCGATATCCTTCGTTGCCTTTCTGCTTCTTTGTCCGCTTTTTCCTTTTCTATGAGATCTAGAATTTCTTGCTTTGGGTCACTAGGCGGTTGATCTATTTTCTCTGGTTGTTTTGATATGCTGAAATCTATTAAACCAGATGAGCGTTTTTCTCGAAATTTGAGCGGCGTTTCTGTTGGCCTAGCTTCGACAGAAATGGGTACATCTCGCTCCTTATGTTCACTAAATACAGTTAAAGGTATTTCTTTTGAAATACATGACGGTTCGTCCTTAGTGGAGAACTCTCTAACAAGTTTTGATACTTTTTCTTTCCTCTCTATTTCCTTTTCATTCATAGCTTTTACTGGCAATTTAGATGACCCGATATCTGCTTCTTTGTCCAGTGTGTCTAGTTGAGACTGTGACGAAAACTCCTTTAGGTACCGCGCTACTTTTTCCTTTCTTCTGGCTTCTTTTTCTGCTAGAAGCCTTTGCTGTTCATCTAGTTCCCTTTGTTGTTTTTCTTCTTGAGTATCTTGTCTGCGAAACATCCCTCTGAAACCATACACCATTCTGTTAAAAACACCATCATCGTCAGGTTTGATTTCTTCGCTTATTTTATCCGCATCAGTTTCTGGTATTTCTGGTTTTATGATATCAATGGTTTTTTTCGTCGTCTCCTCGACGTTTTTTTTCACTCTGTCATTAGAAAATTTCTCATCCATTTCAATCATCACGTTGGAATCTTTCAATTGATGCTCTTTTGCAGTAGCTATTTTAGGCATTTCTGTAATTATTTCATTTTCCTGCTTTTCTGGTTGTTTCGACGATGCTTCTGCAAGCTCTTGCTTTTCAGGGATGTGTTCTGGAGGCTGGGACGAACCAAAAAGTCCACCAAAGAATCCTTTACTTTGTTCTTCCTCGGTTGTTTTCACAGAACCTTTTCTAGGCGTCTCGGTAGGTTTAGGGATTTCATCCTGCTTTTCTTTCGCTGGTGTTGGTACTTGAGGCTGTTGTGATTGTGACTGTGGTGGAGAGGTCGATGAACCGAATAGGCCTCCTAAGAAGCCGCTCTTTTCTTCTTCGATTTTAGGTACTTCCTTTTTTACTTCCTTTGGTGTCCCGGAAAACCAGGAAAAATAACCACCTGACGTAGCAGTTTCTTTTTCCGATTTTTCACCAATGGTGATTTTTTGCTCATTCTGCAGGCTAGACTCGATGTCTTTTGTTTTAGTAGTAAGGTTTTTATCAGGGGATTGTTTCGTTTTCTCTTTTAAATCTTTATTTTCTGGTTGAAATTTCTTTGGGCTAACTTTTGAAACCTCGTTTAGTTCTTGTTCTTTGCTTAGTTCTTGATCTCTACGTTTACCGTCGGTTGCTTTTCGAATGTTTTCCTTTTTGTTGAGGCTCTGCTGCGAAGAAGATGGTGTTTTTGGCATTTGGAACTCCTCTGCAAATGACTGTGTCAATCCTGGGATGCCTGTATTACTTAACTGAGGATTCTTGCTTGTTTCTGTTTTCACATTGGCATCGACATTATCCTTCTGTGTTATGATTTTAGACATTTCTTTGTCATGTTTGGGTTCTGTGTTTTCTTGTTTAGGTGGTTGCGATGAGAAGAATCCACCAAAAAATCCTCCTCCGCCACCTCCTCCAACATTCGAGCTTACGTTGGTATTTTCAGAAGTTGTTTTAATAGGTTGCTCTTGTTGAGGCTCTTTATCTGAAAACCATGAAAAGTATCCTTTCCTCGGGACAGCTGGTTGACTATTTTCTACTTTCACTTTCGAACCATTCTCATTCTGTAGTTTAATGTGCATCTCTTTGTGCATTTCTGTCTTCTTATATGCAATCAATTCTTCGACTGACATTTTCCGATCTGGTGAAGAATCAGAATCTCTGCTACTGCTAAACCAAGAGAATTTCCTGGCCTTAGACAGAGTTTTCGGTTTGACAGTTGGTACTTCAATAGCCTCACCAAACAGCCCAACATTGTCATCATCATACATAGAGAAGTCATCATCAAAGGTTTTGGTCTTCGATCTACCTTTTTGAAAAGTTTCTCGCTTTGATTGTTCACCCTGTGATCGTTTTCTGTTCGATCCCGACCCAGTGTCGACCTCATCGCGGTCTTGTTTTTGTAGAGTTCTGCTGTATTGATATCTACGCTGGTCGTCTGTTTCATGGTTTACTCCACTACATGGCCCAGCATGGAAATTCCCACCGTCTAAACTTTCAAGACGTTTGAAGGTTTTCATTTCAACTGGTTTTGCAATTTTAGGACTGTCAAGTTCATCGTCCGCAGATTCATATGCTCTACCACTAGATTGAGACATTCGGTCTCGATTATGACCAGGATGCACTTGCCCTGGTGATTGATTTTCCGATTCAAATCCAAGGTAAGAAAAAACTTTGTCAACAATTCCAGGATCCTCTCCGGAGTAGAGATTACGTATTTCAGCACTGTCTATTCCATTTTGTCGATCTTTTGTTAGCGATGTTTTTCGTTGACTGCGTGTAGGGTAGTCGTCAGCAAATTGCGATTGGGTTTCAACATAAGACGAGAAGTCATCAAAGCTATTTTCTCTAGTAGCGCTACTGAAGAAGCTAGAATCTACGCTTTCTCGCTTTTCTTCGTACTTATATAACTTAAGCTCAAGCAAATTGCTGCTTTTTCTATTTCTACTATCTATGGTTTCATTAATATTAGGTACTATAGGTGAATTATAAGCTGACGATGGAATCTGGACCTGACTCTGGTACCCAGACTCTATATATAGCTCAGAGTCACGTCCACTTCCCATCGAGATAGTACGAAAGCGTTTTTGATTATCAGACTCCCAATCATGATTAGCATCAGGATGGAGAGCCTGATGTCTAGACGGGGTTTCAGCCCCATAATAATAATCTGAATCATTTTCATTATATGAAGACCTAGCAGATGCTTGGTTCCTAGAGTGGTTCCGAGATTGGAACCCAGGCATAGAGACAGTACCAGGACCTCGTCCATATGGCGTCGAGTAGGCGTAGGACCTAGTCTTTGTCCTAGCCTCCCAACCAAAGAAATACAACACGTTTTTAGCAAGAATACTCACTACTGATGTGTCCTCGCTATACTGGTCAATAGGCCCCATCTGGTCGTAAGCTGGCGAGTAGGCCTGGTGGTGAGGTGATCCGTTCGGGTCCTGGTACTGATACTCTGCACCTGCGTACGGTTGTGATCTGTTTGGTTGATGGAAAGCCGTCGTAGAGAAGTTACCAGGAACTGCAGGTTTACCATTCGGAGTTGCTGGTGCTGCTACACAGCTCTCAATCAGTAGTGTACAGATTTGAGGAGCTGTTCGCAGTAGATTGACAGCCTGAAATATAACCATACACGAACAATAAATGGAAACTAGAGAGTTATTGAAAGGCTTGCATTGATGATAGAACAATATAAGATACATTTCTATATATATTTATGATGATAGCTATACGCATATTGTTGTATTGATGATATATGAAACAGCTTATCTTACCTTTTCAACTATAATTTAGATTAGAGCATGTACAATATTGACATATAACAAAGAAAATAAACATGAAATATCTATAATATAAAACGGTTGACTCACATCTTGTCTTGAAATTCCCTCAAGACTGTGGCCGTTGATTTCGAGTATTCTGTCACCTATTTAAAACAGAGATGGCGTTAACAAAGATTATCATGATAAGGCAATTATAAAACGAAGAAGAGAAGAGAAGAGAAGAGAAGAGAAGAGAAGAGAAGAGAAGAGAAGAGAAGAGAAGAGAAGAGAAGAGAAGAGAAGAGAAGAGAAGAGAAGAGAAGAAAAGAGAAGAGAAGAGAAGAGAAGAGAAGAGAAGAGAAGAGAAGAGAAGAGAAGAGAAGAGAAGAGAAGAGAAGAGAAGAGAAGAGAAGAGAAGAGAAGAGAAGAGAAGAGAAGAGAAGAGAAGAGAAGAGAAGAGAAGAGAAGAGAAGAGAAGAGAAGAGAAGAGAAAAGAGAAGAGAAGAGAATCGTTCTTACCTATGCTTATTTTCCCACTTAATGCAGCCGGCCCGTCATGCGCCATCGTTTTAACATAAATCCCACCAAGTTCAATACCACCCTGCAATAAAATGAGTTAAAAACGTTATCTGTAATATAAAAAATATATACTTCAGTTCAAAATGTTGACTTCTAACACTAGCCTATACATGTTTATCTGTTTATTTATTTATTTATTTATTTATTTTTTTCATGCGTTAAATGTCATTTTTAAATAATTGATATGTTGTGATAAAATTTTAGATATTAAAATGACATCATTGTGAATATTTATAAAGAACAACAACAGAAGTCACTCAGGCATCAAAGTCCATAAAGCGGAACTGGCTTTGTTATGTGACACGTCATGCTATGAAACCCAACAACTTTTAACTATTCAAAAATATCGGATTAAAATCTAAAATTACTTTAACTTTAAGAAATAGGCTTCTTGCTTTCATAAAGAACAAATCGAAAAAACAATTCATTCTTTTGAACCTTCTTTGAATTGATGTAATACTGTGTAAATACTTAAGTTAATCTACATTTTGACAATAGTTGGGGGTATAGCTCAGTGGTAGAGCATTCGACTGCAGATCGAGAGGTCACCGGTTCAAACCCGGTTGCCCCCTTCTCTTTTTATAATTTTTATTTTAAAACAAAATTGTAAACAAATTTTATTTCTAACATGTTATATAATAAATTCATTACAATTTTAGAAATTAGAAAAATTATTTACATTTGTTATTCTAGATCAAGACAATCCGACTGGTTTATTTAAAAAACTTTGTGGCACTGCCTTGTACTTTTAAGTATAAATTAAAATAGTTTTACTTACAATAATATTAAGTCCCAAGCTGCCGTTACTCTTCTGTAGTTGAACTGGATAAACGCTGACCTGTAGAAAAGAGTTAATAAACAATCAATAGACGCAGTGAATAGATTTGAAGATGAAAGTAAGCATAACACATGTATTTATATAATAATTGTAATACTAATAATTGAATTGGAAATAATATATATGATTACTAAGTTCGATTGTTATTGGGGAAGTTATAAAATATCACAAAGCATTAAATTAAAAGAAAAATAAGAAGAAATAGACAATATGATGAACAGCAAGATAAACAAACAAACAAATTTCCGTGATGGAAAAGTAAAAAAAAAAAAGACAGACACACAGACAAGTATAGACAGGCAAACAGAAACACAAATAGACAAAAAAAAGACATGCAGAAAGAAATACAGAAAGAAAGAGAAACAGACATAAATGCACTAATACCTGTACATTTTCTTGATTGGCAGACGGCGTTGATCCATTCAAGTGTACTACAGGGCTATGTCCCGGTGGTTGGAGATTATGTTCCATTGTGAATGACTTCCCTGCTTCTGACATCACTGGTGAAGCCCTTCCAGTTGAGTCTGCAGCGTCTGTTTTGACTACTCCATTCATCTTTACAGCTAAGAAAAACAATAAATTGTCAATTGTCAATAGTAACGTGCGTAGACTTAGAGGACGTCTATGAAAAATATAAAAATATACTTTTTATGTATTTTTTTGTCTCTCAACCTTTGGAAAATATGTCTTTTTTTGTTATTTATCTATTTGTTTTTTGGTGTTTTTTTTGTTTTTGTTTTGTTTATTGTATTTTTTTTTTGTAGTGGAGGAGAGGGGAGTTTTGCCACTGAAGTTCATCGTACGTGTTTTATGAAAAGGCCGTTTACTTGGAAAACAGGGATGATATATATCGGCACTGCTAGTAGTTGAGAAAACTTTCAGCTATCACAAATATTTGTTACTATTTTCAGCCCGCATTGAGATATTTAAAGAAATCAATTAACGAATAAATGACTTATACTGGTCAGATAACCAAAGTTGAATTATTGATATCAGTTCTTTTATGCATGTCCTCATATGAAGAAAACTTAAACTGATCAATGAATGAATGACCTGATATTTAATAGGACAAACCAAATATTCTGATATATTTGTTCTAATTGTTCAGCACTTTTATTGTTGTGGTATTTTAAGGAATAAAATCAATGAATGAATCATGACTTTCACTATAATTAGACGATTAACCTAAAATTGTTAAACTCGTAGCATTAAGAAAAAGTAACATTGTTAGTGTTCTACACCTGCTTAGAAAACGTTTTTTTTTATCAGAAGAACAACATTTTTTAAGGTGTTACAAATTTCCTTATATTATGTACCTATCGTTTATATCAAACACAGACGCAGCCTATACTAGTTTACTCCCTAGTTTCCATTTTTATCAGAAAGATAACAGAAACGTTTGTAACAGAAAACCATATTAATTCAAAACTAAAGAAACTATTATTACAGTCCGCAAAACAATATCAAAATGTATCAGTACGAAGCTACGACGAAACCAGTTGAATAATGAACGGTAGAAGCGCGTCTATTTCATATCTCAAGTTTTAGTGGAGTATATTTATAACTGTATATTAGTGGTTGATTTTAAAAATAAAACTTGAAACTTGTGTAAGAGTATATATATACTGCAACGGTCTAGAAAACAAAACGAACAAAATTCACGCTGATATAGAGAAGACAAGAGATATTCCTGGAAAGTTCTTTGTCAAGAAAGGGGACTACTAGGTTTTTCGCAATTTTCGTTTGTACTGCAAGTTAGTCAAAGTCATTCCAAGTAAAAATGTATACAAATTAAATACATTTTTAACCTAGCAGCTTTCAAACTTCCAAGCCCATGAATCAATTCAATATGTGACGTCAAACATGCGGTAATACAAGTGCATGATATGCATGCCAATCAATTCTTTACTTTATTTATAATTATAATAGCAATCGTAAGACTATCTCAAGGTTATCTCTCCTTTTTCCCGCAATCAAATGTTATTCTAGCCTCAAAGATTTATTTTCTTTTTTGATCAAAAATTAATGTTTGCAATTACCGTCTCACAGTTTATATGTAAGCATATACGTATAATTTCTTTATTTCAATATATTGTATATTCGTAAAGATCCAGCTATATTTTTTCACAGGTGAATCTCCACCAATGTATTCCAGAATATCATAAGTCAGTACCGTGTTATCATGGTTTGTTTCTCGTACCGTTTCGCCCCCAAGGAACAAAAGCAGACTTTAGAATAACAGTCATGCAATATATATTAGCAGAATATTGGGGTAAACGCCACTGATAATGACTTTTATTTAAGTACTGATTGGAATCGACTATCGTAGACCATTGGACTAAATGCTTAATAGTTTATCTTCGTATGGTTAAATAATGTTTCATTTATTTCTTCCGAAATGTATTTGAAATGCATAACAACTTACGATTACAGTTTCAGTCTAACCTCAGGCAATCAATTATTTAAAAGAAATACTGATAGGAATAAGAATTATAATAGAACTAAATCTAGTTTCTTACTGTATTTGCACTTATATGAATTCCGATTAATAAATGTTGTTTTGCTATGCTACTAGAGAAAAAATAGCACTGTAGTTCTCAAATTTTCTGCAGTAGGTTAGGCATGGTAATTGTCGATATTTTGCAAGCAACAGCGTCGGTAGAAATACAAAGAATTATGGACGAAACTTGCAAGAAACCTACGTTCAATATTACTGATTGAAATATGAAAAATTGAAAAGCATTTTGAAAATAAATTATATATTTTAACCATTTTACATTTTCTTTTTACAATAAATCAACATAGGTCAGTACAAATATGAACCAAAATTGATCCTATTTGCGAATTATGTAATCAACGCATATTATCATTCAGAATGAAAGAACAAACTTACTTGGACGCCATCCTTTAGAATGACTTGTTCGATTCACATACATACTTCTATTAACAGATCTCAAAGTGCTAACAATTCAGGCCAGCGAAAACCAGCACCAGTACAGCAGAGTAAAGTGGAATTAAAAGCCCGTATTTGACAGTCAGCGATGAAGTAATGATGATGTTTTAAGTCACCCTCAGGTGGTACGTGTGAAATAATTTGTCCTAAGAATCAATTCCCGAAAAAATGTTATTACTTGCGTAGCGTGAGACTCAAATACTAGCTAGCCATGATTAATTCTTTGAAGGGAAAACAGTAAGTAAAAATTTAATACTTTGTTCGTGAAAACAAAGAAAGAAATCAAAGCTATTGTGGTGTATTGGTTTAGATTTTCCACGTGATCTTTTCCCGGGAGTTTCATGTCAGCCATAACTGGCAGACTGCAGTACACTTAACTTGAATTACAGCCGTTTCAAAAAGGGTTTTATACTGAATCGAATAGTGCATGAAAACTGAATGCACTTAGTAATTTCAATTTACCTACTTTGATTAGTGCATATACTCCCATAACAGTATACGAGTTCCATCAGTATTATAAGAAAAAGAATCGATTTATTTAGTATTTTAACTTTAAGTTTAATGATAGATGCACTTTGGGATTAATGCACTATTCAGTTTTCCCGATTCAACCTTTAAGGAACAGTTGTAAACTACGCTTAAACATGTAAAACATATACACATCTTTAATGGTTAATGATCATATTTCTTTGCAATAAACTGAATAAATTTGGACAAACATTATCATCATAGAGGATGCAACGTGCAAAACCATATCATCTTTCATATTATTTGTTTCAGATTCAGTATTTTTAATAATATTCTTTTCATTCTTGCCGAATAAAAAACTTTGTCTTCTTGAACTTAAAAAAAAAAATGTTTTCATAACACTAATAAAATATATATAAGTTTAGTCGCTGTTGAGAATAAAAATTCCGAGAAACATAGAGAGCGTAATTCCCCCGGGCATAAATTTAACTCCTCAAAATGTTGTTTTAATAGCCGGTTTATATTCATAGGATCACTTCCTTGTTTTCCATAGAACCAATTGCAATAAGTTACCAAAGCCACTGATAGTTCCAGGTAGTTTCTTTCTATATTATAGTTATATTTAAACCTCTGCGGGAATTATTCATGAACGTGATTCCAATGTAAATAATATCGTAAAATCAATTGTCGTCTTCCCGTTATTTAAGCAGTTTCAAGTTCCGCAACCTTTACGTAAGTCTTCCGTACCACGTATCTTGTAAAATACGTGCCTCCTAGAGATATGCGATATACAGGGGAGAGTGGGCGGTAAATCGTTTTGTCGATTATTCAGATGTTGATGTTGGGGAGCTCCAATAAAATGTATGTATATGTATGTATGTATTGCGGATCTTGTAAATAGCTCAACAATTATGTGATAAATCATGAATGTACTTCTGGTATCCACAACCGGCAATACTATAAAAATCTATGGATATTGCGTCGAGTATGCGCATTAAGAAATAACGACTATGGGAATGAGATTGGCTTAAAGACAAACAGAAAGATAGCAGACACACAGAAAAACAGCCAGAGAGGAGGGAGACAGACAGACAGAAAAACACCCAGAGAGGAAGGAGACAGACAGACAGAAAAACAGCCAGAGAGGAGGGAGACAGACAGACAGAGAAATACAGCCAGAGAGAAGGGAGACAGACAGACAGAGAAATACAGCCAGAGAGGAGGGAGACAGACAGACAGAAAAACAGCCAGAGAGGAGGGAGACAGACAGACAGAAAAACAGGCAGAGAGGAGGGAGACAGACAGACAGAAAAACAGGCAGAGAGGAGGGAGACAGACAGACAGACAGAGAAATACAGCCAGAGAGGAGGGAGACAGACAGACAGAAAAACAGCCAGAGAGGAGGGAGACAAACAGGCAGAAAAAAATAATAGGCAGTATTAAGAAAGACTGAGTGAATAGTGGAAGTGAAACTCTTAGGAACGAGCTTGAAAATCCATTCTATCTATATATTAATGATCAAAGATATGCCCTTATCTATCAAAATCGATGAAGGCAGTCAGTGACAAAACTTAAATTAACCAATAATGAAGGTCACTGAGGACATGAAGACGACCATAAATATGTGAGCAAAGGTCCATAAAAGGTTGCATACAAAAACGGCTTACGGTAAACACACTAGTAATAAATAAACAATAAACAAAATAATAGATAGATAGATAGATATATTACTCTCCCTTGCAGTCGTTCTTAGTGACGGTCTTCCTGTGTCCTTCCCCACAGGAAGCCCGACACTTATAATGGATGCGAGTGAGAAAAACCAAAAATACATGAAAAACAATTAAAATTAACTATTCAACTTACGTCCATCCGTCGGATATTCTCGTAAACTTGATAATTTCATCCCCATCATCATTTGGAACTTATAAAACGATGTACACATTTTTAGAAGATAACGTGACCTGAAAAGAAAGAAAATAATTATATGTAATAAACTGAAAGCCATATTAATCTATGTTAAATAAAGATGAGGCCGGTATAGTATTCAGATACTTTAGTATATGAAACCCATTAACTTAAAAAGATAAATATAAACAATATAAACTAATTTAAACCTTAGTAGAAAATATATATGCCTGGCCATGGTTAAATTTAGCTAGTATTTAATTAAATATAGATGAGGCCGGTAGAGTATTCAGATACTTCAGTGTATAGAATCCATTCACTTATGAAGATGAATAAAAATATATAGATTCATTTAAACTTTAGTAGAAAAACCTTAGTAGGAAACACATTCTTGGCCATGGTTAAATTTAGGTAAGGTGTACTAGTATATATTAAATATAACTGCATGGAACTCCGCATTAACTTAACCACAGAGTACTACAAACGAGATGGTTGACCCGTCGTCAAATGTATATATATATTTTTACTGGTTATATAGTAAACTTTAAGAATAGCAATAAAGTATAACCCGTACGATTTTCATCAGAGCTATATAAATGCTATAAGTATACAAATTCGAAAGAATACGAATGAGAATATACAAAACAAATATTGAAATAAATACAAAAACAAAAGACGAGTATTGTGTCTAAAGTTATGAATAAAAAAGGCAGTTCAGAGATCTTACCAGAATTAAGAAAACCTCATACATTTTTGCTGTTATCATACGAATTCAAAAATAGTAACTATATGACCTACGACCAATTCTTTTCTCTTTCAGGTCACTGTTCGCGTGTAAATCATCCAAATATTATTCAAAGAAGAGTAATCATATGCTGACGAAAAAGAAAACGCAACCGAAGCAGTAACTTGGCGACCAGTGAAGTCTCAAAAAATTCGTTTGTAGTACTTTCTAGGGTCACAGTATGGTCACAGTCAGTTATACAAGCAACATGTGGAGATCGCAGAGTTTTGATCACATATCAAGCGGATTATAAACTTGATGAGCAATAAAGCAGGTGGAAATAAAGGAAACAATTTGTAGATGTAAAAATAAATGATCACGTATACACTAAAATGCTTAACGAAATTTTATACTTCAATTCTTTATTTCTCTCACTTTCTCTATTTTTTCATTGTTACTCAACGAATTTATAGTCCTTTTTCAAAGTTTTGTTCAAATAACTGAGTTAACTGAGTGTGTAGGCAGGCATACATGTCAAAAATCCCCCTTCCCTCTCCCACATGTATTTCTGATGTATTTATCATCATGGTATTTCCATGTATTCTTTATATTCTATGTAGATGCTAACTTACTTTTTGTAACTGTTCGTAAAAAGGACTATTTTGGACGTGTCTGGTGGACCATGTGCCTCGATAAAGAATCTTCGTCTCTGAAAAAGAATATTAAATTATTGTAATTCACATTACACAGCATGGTTTTGACATTTATTTATTGTGTGTTGAGCTATTTTGGACATATACGTGCTACTGAAAGATCAATATAAGATTTTACTAACTAAAATTATACTCCGGTTTCACGTTATCTAGCACTGCTGTGCTATATTTGACAAAGCTAAAGGCGCAAGTAAACAAATTGAGCCTCGATTTGTTGTAAAAATATTCGCAAAACATACTCTGAATCGAGACTTAGCAAATGCGCTATTTATCAAATAGTAAAGCAGTGTTAGATAACCTGAAACTGGAGCATTACATGTTTTTAAAAACTAATAACGACTTCTTACAATACACATCCTTCAATAAACCACGATTCTTTCAAAAATTAAAACTGATGCATGTGTTACATTTGTTGTACGCATTTTGTCGTAAAATTATAACAATACTGAACACAATATTGCCATAATCATAATGACAGTTTCGTTGTTGATCAGAGAAGAAATGCGATTGTCTGGTTGTTCATACTCACATGAAATGCCATCCTTTTAATATTTTGCCACGGATGTCGAAACACTGGACTTTTGACCACACCTCTTTCCTGGAAAAAAAAAATAAAGTTATATATGACCAGGAAGGAGTATTTGGAATTTCATAGCAATGAAAGAAGCATAATTATGGTATTTTATCATCATTTCCTTTGGCGAGAAAAATGTTATAGCTGTATTTCCATCAACATATACACTTTACCAGAAAAATATATATATAGTACTAATACTTCCAATAACGTATATACTTGCAGATATTATAATTTAACAGGAAAGATGTTATTACTGTAATTGTATTTTTATAATACCATATATGCGTGTATACTATATTTTCCAGGAAATGAATAGATAAGCCTCACCTCGAATACTATTAGCCCTCTAACGCTGATCCCAAGACTGTATGTACTTCTTTTGTCCTTCTTAAACTAAAGAAAATAGACACGTTCAGTGACATAGTGGCTTATGCGGGAAAGTTCGTTGTTGAAGGACCGAACCACAGCCGATCTTGTGTAATCATTGTGCAATCACTGGTTTGTGTATCAATAGACCAAATCGACTAACGCGTTGCTATTACGTTTCCACCAAACTTAAAACTTGGAATATAAACTTGGAATAAAAACTTTTAGTCACAAAAAATTACCACGTGACATCGAAATACAAAAGATAAAGAATCTTATTCCCAAAAGATTTGAATTGGGTGGAAATGTACATAGCAACGCGTTGAACTATTAGAGTTGTTTATTGTTTTTTATAAAATAACTATTTGAAATCAAGTATTTTGATTGGTTGAGGCGCGTGCTTTATGAGAGCACAAAACACGCGCGTTTGCATTTTGATCAATTTGTATTTTATAAAAGGAATAAAAAACTTGCTTTCTGTGCTGTATGCAGTTATATAGCACTTGGGGATTGTCAGAACACTCGAGAAGTGTTGAGAAGCACTCCGCTTCGCGTCGTTCTTCTCTTAACACTTCTCTCGTGTTCTGACAACCCCGTGTGCTTTATAACTGCACAAAGCACGCGCGCGCGTTTTCTATTCCTTCATGAGCATGAGAAGTGCGCTAGCATAAAAAACTGTGGGGATAGTAATATGATGTAATCAGTTGTAATATTGTACAATATGTATTAAACAGTACTATACCTTAGAAACTCTATTAAATATAATACCATACTCCTGCAGTTTTTGCGCTTCCTAAAATTACAGCAAAGAGAAATGATATTACTTTACTTTATTGTCACCTTCCCCTGCACTCTACCATATTGATATAATAGTCCCCTTCACAGATCCCTGCACCATATTGCAATGTTCAGCTTGCAATATGATAGAGATAAGTGAATGATTGTTCCGCGAGGCGTTAAAATGTCATTGCAAGCTCAACGTTAATCGTCTCGCTTTGATGCAGAGTTCAAGATGGCGCAGGGAACTGTAAGGGGACTATTGCAATAAGTATCCAATACTTGCCTTTAAATACTCGATTTCTGCCTGTGCATCGCTAATTCCAGAATGCGCTTTATGTAACTGAGGTAACGTGTTTCGAATGTACGATGCAGTTAATTTAGCTATGGCCTGAAATACAAAATGTACCCTGATTAATTTATATCACAAACTGTGCCATCTTTAGTAAGATTACTTCAACTAAACACATAGACGTGAATGCTCATTAAAAGCTGTTTGAAAATTGCATAGCTGGGTACTGAGATGGAAGAACGAGCACAGTATAAATAACAACCAGAAACGTTACAGCAAGAGCAAGAGCAGCAACAACAACAATTACAACAACAACAATTACAACAACAACAACAATAACAACAACAACAGAAACAATAATAGCAACAACAAAAAACAATAGCAGCAACAACAATTAACAGTAACAACAACGACAATAGCAGCAACGTACAACAGTAACAACAACGACAGCAATTACAGAAACAGCAACAATAACAATAGTAACAACAATCACAACAACAGCAACAGGAGCAATTCAGCAATAACAGCACCAACAACAACAACCACAACAATTACAGCAACAGCTAGCAGCTAGCAGCAAGTTAATTCCAATAAACTAATTGCCAACTTACCCTTTGTGGTAGATAATGTTCAGGTACAAAGTAGTCATTGCCGTGCACTGATTGGTTATAATCACCCACTTCAGCCTGCAGTGCGTACGATGCCAATAACATGGAAGTCTCCTCATGTACAAATATCCCACCCTCAAGGACATCTTTACGAAGCTGGAGGTAGTACAAATGCCGGGTACCTTGTTGCCTTTAGAAAACAAATAGAAATCACTTTGTATCGGGTTTTTTTTTTAAGACGCAAAGTAAAATAAATAATAATTACAAACAAACTAACAAAAATATTCGATAGAAAATTTGAAAAAAGGTAAGAAGCTGCACTCCAAAAATTACTTTGCGTATTTGTAGGTAATTCAAACGTCGGATATCCTGTTGCCTTATATAAAGCAAAATATTAATAGATTTTATTTCAGTTACAAATCTCCCACCATCAAGGGCATCTTCAAGTAACCGGAGATAATAATTTCTATGAACAAATATCTTCGCAACTGGAAGTACAATCACAACAGATTATGAATATTATCTCATTAAAGTGTATCATCAATAAGAAACCAATGGTAATACTTACTGTAATAAACAGATATTTTCTACATAGTATTTGACACGGAAGAAGATCGTGAAGACCAGCGAAGAGTTACAAGACACCTATATATGAAAAAAATAAATTAGCAATGACCCACATTGCATTGTGGTTATTATAGATAGCTTGTACCTAAAAATCTGTAAAATCTAGCTAATACACATATATTTTAACTCACGGTACTAAATATAATTGAGTTGAAATGCATTATATAGTTAATCTTCCATATACAGATCATCGTATAATTATTTAAAGAAGCTTGCATAGTAACGATTATTATTTTTGTGCATTATGTCATCTTTTTGCGGTTTGTATTAGCATGCACACAGGCGTTCTTGTGGAATGTTTGGGAAACAATCGTGTATCGGGGTTCCTGTTTGTCTAGGCCCCATCTGATGTTTCCCGCGGATGTCAAGATAACACAGGAACCCCAAAGCTCGATTTTCTCCACAAGAACGCCTGTTCTGCAGGCTAGGTTTGTATATGATAATAAATTAATTTTATTATTGTACTATTTAATTTTCGATCCGTTTGGAAAACGTTCTGATGTAACATACTTACGTCATCTTTCCAAAGATGGGGTGCATATTTAGCGAGCTTAGATAGTTTATCATTGAGATCTAAAAATTCATGTTCCCCATCTGCAAAAAAGGTACAATAACTATAACAAGCTGAACATAAATAAATCAAAATAATGATGAACATTCAGAATCGAAATAATATAAGCAGCCACGAATTAGAAGCATCCACGAAAAAGACAGGTCAAGTCGACACGGCATAGCCTCCTCCACAGGCGTCTCTGTGATCTAATTTGGATTTGGGTTTCCTGTGCTGCTACTAGAGAGCGCTAGTCCCCCTCTTCTTTAACACAGGAATCCACACAGGAAGCCCAAAAGCCCAAAGATGAAAGAAAGAAGAGATACCTGCGGAGGAGGCTAAAAACGGCAGTACTTGTCACTGGTGTAAGTTCTGAATTTTAATTTACACATTCTTCATGCATGCTTATTTAGTTGACATCATGCATGAATTTTGAAGGGTTTTTTTTTCAAGTTTTTCTATCATATGCAATATACATTGTTGATAAAACTTAATTGATTGATTGATTCAGCAGTTTTACCTTTAATTATCATAAGCCCAAAGAAAATCGTTTCAGTAAGACCAAGATGCTCGGAGATCGTATTGTACAGATCCTGTCCAGTCGCCCCCGTCTAAAAATAGAGAGATTTACATTGTGTAATGGAAACTGTACCTATGTTGGTTGTGAGTTGTACAATAATACACAGTAACTGGTAAATGCTTGCAGTCTTTCCTATATTAATATATGCATAGTTGCTATTGGCAATATGCACGCCATTTTCCAGAACAAAATATGATGTGAAAATGAGTACTTGCACCATTTTGAACGCCTTCATCCAGCCAACTCCTTTTCATTTTACACTACTGGCGATTCCTACAATGGACGACTAACAAGCAACAACAAAAAGGCCGCAGCTAACTACAAAATACGAAAACTACAAACTAAAACAATAATATAAAATGCCAAAAAACAATAGTAGTGTTATGGCCGCATGTGTTGCCACGCCCTCTAAATACAAACATACATGATCACTTGTTAGAAAAACACTTACCGGGACCCGGACGTTAAGTCTCTCTCCATTTAATAAAACAACATTAATAAGCTTCTCTCCATTGCCAATCTGAAGTCAAACGAAACGAGAATATCTTTAAAAAAATACTTTTTCAAGCAGATTGGTTCTGTTTTCCATGCTTTTGTGAACTAAGTGTAGAGAAGGTGACTAAAGTGAGGAAATATAATTATGATTCAATGAGTGAAGTGAACGTGTAGAGGCAGACAAAATGGTGGATGTAAACGTGCTTGGATGGGTACATAAAGTGTTTTAGAGAAAAGTATCTAATATATACAGACAGAGTATGAATACCAAATTATACCAAAATAACACTGAGGAAATAAACTAATGATGAATGAGCAAAATGTTTTGAGAAGTAGATGTATAAATGTAAGTGAACGAAACGACAAAAAGCTACAAAAACCTTAACAAAAACAAACAAACAAAAACAAACAAACAAACAAACAAACAAATAAACAAATAAATAAACAAACAAACAAACAAACAAACAAACAAACAAACAAACAAACAAACAAACAAACAAAAACAAACAAACAAACAAATAAATAAACAAACAAACAAACAAACAAACAAATAAGCAAACAAACAAACAAACAAACAAACAAACAAACAAACAAACAAATAAACAAACAAAACAAATAAACAAACATACAAAACAAAACAAACAAACATACAAAACAAAACAAACAAACAAAAAACAATCAAGAAAACAAACAAACTAGGAAACAAACAAACAAACAAAACAAAACAAAGCAATTAAACAATACAAAACGACAAACAAACAATTCACACAAAAACACTGCAAAAACAAAATATAGCAATATGCAAAAATAAACACACAAAAAAGCAAATACTTTGAAAGGCTTTGGACCAAGTTGCAATCATAATGTGCATAGATGTAAGCTATACTTAACTTAAGAATATAATCAGTATAATCTCTAGTTTAACGAAAAATATCTACATTTAGACTTGTGCAGCATGCTTCAAATATTTGTTGTGCTTAGTTTTATTTTAGATAGCATGCTCAGTTTGAATGATTAAATGGTTAGTGTTAGAACGGACAATGAACGTTAGTATGAGTGAATTAGACATTATTAAGTGCAATTAACGACTGGATAATTAGACTAAGTGAAGGAGAAAATTAAAAGAAAGAAAGAAAAGAATACCACAATAGCTGTATCCTCGTTCCTGTCCATTGATCGACGACTACCCTGAGTCAATAGGAACACGTGAAAAACACGTGAGAATCACGTGACAAGGGGAAGAAAATTAGGCGCGAAGTACATGTGTCTATTGAAAATGAATAATATGGGAGGAAGTAAGATTAAAAAAGCATACACCTATTTCAATTAACGTTGTCCATCTGGAATGGTTGATCTGAGACCGATAGGAATTGTGGGAGCTCGTTAAACTGCAAATGCATTATTATAATCACGCTTGAATATTAATATTTACTTCTGAAATACTGTTATCTGTAATTCAGCATCAATCAAGTGTGATTAAAACAATGTATTTGAAATTTAACGAGCTCCCACAATTCCTATCGGTCTTAGATCAACCATTCCAGATGGACAACGTTAATTGAAATAGGTGTATATGATTAGGGGAAATGGATTAAGGCGCGAAATGAGTAATGGTCAATGAGTACAGGTTCGCATTGAAAGAGAGAGAAAATAAATGGGGTGGGATGCGATGCGATGAAGCAATTGATAAAAACATTAAAAAAAAGAATTGAGAAGTGAGAACAGCATGCTGGGGATAGGGATTTTGGCGCGATCATTCAACTTAGTAAGAACATTATTAATGGGATGGAAATGGGATGGAAATGGGATGGAAATGGGATGGAAATGGGATAGATGAAGGAATTATACAAGTTATACAAGAATGAAGCGTAAATACAATCATTTTATGTTAGTATTATCATTTTGGGATGTGATTATATTAATAATAAGATTTTGATTGTTTTTATGTGTTGATTTTGGATGTTTAAAGACCGCCTTTCTCACGAAGCAGATAATCGTATACACATGCCCGGATAGCCTCGCTTTAATTCATGGTGCTTTTGTTTCAGTTAGCTGCTTCATAAGAAAGGCATATTCGGGAATGTATTTGGTTTGTATGTGTTGTAATATATACACCGAATCGAAATATGGCGGCCAATTTGAATAACAATTCTTCTTGACTGCCCAGCCTCGCATACATGTGAAAACTCTATTGTTTTCCAACGTGAACACGAGGCTAGACAGTCAAGAACAATAAGAGTACGCCATATTTCGCTTCGGTCTATAAGGTAGTCGTACCTATTATCGCGAACATACTATTATCGTGCCTTTCGTAAAAAATAATATATACCTTCTAAAACACTGCTTCAAAATTAATCAAAACAATTATGGCTGCTTATTCGGTTGCAACCAACTTTTTTGGTCCACTTTTTTCAATAAACTTTTACGCAGAAAAGAAGATATATATTACTTTTTACGAAAAGCACGGTAATAGGATGTGCGCGATAATAGGTGCGACTACCTTAAGTTAGAAAGAACATGGTTAATATTTATCATTTAAAAGCTGTTATCAATTATTGGTTAGGTATAAGCATTATTTTTTATATTATTCGGTTATGATTATGAGGCGTTATATAAGTTTTTACATTAATATGTTTTTAGAACATTGGCCATTAACTCTACATTATGCATTGTCAGACACGTTCAATCAAGCACATTTAATGTCTGAATCAAATCCTGTTTCCACAAAAAGCTATAGCCATCAGATATGCCAGGAGCTTAACTAATTTGAAAATACCTAAGCATATATTTTAAAATAGATTATTTTTGATCAAAATATGTCGACTTAGTGGTCTAGAGTCACAATCAATTTCAAAATTTATTTTAATACATTTAAGTAATAGTCTCGACTCGACATTTTCCACTCGATATCTTTCTCGCTATTCACGATATTCTACATTCGACTCTCGACATAGTCAAATATTTCGAGCTCTCAACTTTTGATTTTCAACTCTCGGCATTTGATCTCGACTTTATAATAATATACGCCTTTCGATGTCTGGATCCTCCCTCTCATAAAAATACACTTAAAAGTCAGATCTTATCATCAGATTATTAAAAATCGAAATTCAATTAAGAAACCCAACCCTGTTACAGCGAGTGAAAAGTTCTCGTTGCATGACTTTTTGGCAGTGGTTGTCTTTTACAAACGATAACATTATGCGTGTTGTTATATAGCCGGAAGTTTCAGGTAGACAACCTTTATAATATTTACTGTATAAGTAATGTTTTAGAGCAAAGAGCAGTTGGCAGCAATTAAAGTAGACTCGTATCCCTACAATTAAACTGTTTGGGGATCTGTTTTGATGAGAACACTTGTTTGTAACCGAATGAATTTATCAATAAAATAGTTTCAAGTCAAGAATAACGGTTTTAATATAATTTCAATATTTAAATCTCTCTGCTTTTAAAGAAGGCTAAACGTATCATAAAATGAAATATTGAAATCGGCATTCACATCATTATGAACAAAGTAAGAGCATGAACATTAAATAAAGAATATTGGGAACCATATACAGTTATTGGTAAAATAAAAAATAAATAAATAAATAAATAAATAAATAAATAAATAAATAAGAATTTTGTTAAAATATTGTTTCAAAATACTGATCTTAAAGAAATGATTACTTTCAAATCAAACGTGAAGATTTAATTACAGGACGTAAAATATTTTCACAATTTGGATCATAGCTTTATGAATATTTTCTTTTAAACATATTTTTTTCACGACAATTATTTGAAGAGCAAACATGACTTGAATAAATAAAGTTTGTTGGCATATTTCTGACAATTATTTCAATCTTTAGATCTTTTAAATACTGGTTTTCAATTCGAAAAATATATCGAGACACTGCCTGCTTGTTTTTTTGAAACAGAGAAGGTTTAAAAACAGCATGAAATTTCTTACAAAAATGAGTGAATTTCTGAATAATTTGTTCTTTTGTTTATATGATCCTTTATATTGATATGTCTTATTCAAACTACAAGGCAATATGAAAAGCAACTCCAATATAATACTCACGCCCCGCCGTCTGAACGAAGGACTTTTACCCAGGACAAATTCATAACATTTTCTGCTTGAACGTCTTCGTGTTGAAGTTCTAGTTTGAGGATAAAACTCTTTCACCAAGAAACCCGACATAGTCTAAGATATCTCAGCAAGCACGAGTTATTCCAACGAAAAAGAACAGTGCATAAAACCTGGCGTGAGTACGTCACAAATCTCTGGTCAGTGATTGGCTAGTAGGATGTGTTTCCGGTTGATTGTGATATGGAAATGATTGGTTAATTAGTGGTTGATAGTTTGGACACATGTTGTCTAAGGCCGTCCGGAATAAAAGCCACAAGGCACTTTCGTGACAAAATTAGTAACAAAATTTTAAAATACAAATCGGTAGATTTTGATTATAAAAAGCGGGTGTATTACCGACTTACTGACGTTACGTTTTGGAAGAAATTCCCTAATCGGAGATAAAATTGACGAAGGATCGAAGTCCAAAACTATAGTAAAATTTTTCATGTATAATAAGTTTCTATAATACATTACTTCACTTTGTTATGCGTATACAAACTAAAGCAATCTAGAGAAAAAAGGAAAAGGGGAAGTTTGAAAGGAAACTGAAAGGAAAGAAATGGAAAGGACAGGAAAGAACAGGAAAGAAAAGAAGAGAAAAGAAAAGAAAAGAAAGGGAAAGACAAGAAAAGAAAAGAAAGGAAAAGAAAAGAAAAGAAAAGAAAAGAAAGGGAAAAGAAAGGGAAAGAAAAGAAAAGAAAGGGAAAGAAAAGAAAAGAAAGGGAAAGAAAAGAAAAGAAAAGAAAGGGAAAGAAAAGAAAAGAAAAGAAAAGGAAAGAAAAGAAAAGGAAAGAAAAGAAAAGGAAAGAAAAGGTAAGAAAAGAAAAGAAAAGGAAAGAAAAGGAAAGAAAAGGAAAGAAAAGGAAAGAAAAGGAAAGAAAAGGAAAGAAAAGGAAAGGAAAGGAAAGAAAAGAAAAGAAAAGGAAAGAAAAGGAAAGAAAAGGAAAGAAAAGGAAAGAAAAGGAAAGGAAAGGAAAGAAAAGAAAAGAAAACAAAGAAAACAAACGAAAACAAACGAAAAAATAAGAAAGGAAAGGAAAAGAAAGGAGAAGAAAAGAAAGAAAGGAAAAGAAAAGAAACGAAGGAATAAAATAAAATCACAGTTCACTATCTTTTCGTGATAATACACTTCAAATGTTACAATTTAAAAAAACAAATTTTAGTTGTGTTCAATTTCAGTTCACAGGCCGGTATTACGGAGGTGTTCACATAGTGGGTGCTTTGATGAAAATATATCAAGAAGGAAATAATTTGGATCGATCGTCTGATTCCCCGTGTAGACATCTTGACATTCAATAATAATATTTATTATCATATGACCCGTATTTTGCCCGGCGCGCGCTCTTAAGAAAACCTTCGGAAAAAAGTCACGTGATGGGGTCCGTACGGCTTTTTTCACCTGGTCCGTACAAACACGTACGGACCAGCTACTCGAAACAACAAAACAAAAATGGCGCGCGCTGGGCAAAATACGGGTCATATGATAAAAAAACTTATTGACTGAGTTAGGTCGGGCCGTACGGGAAAATATTTGGCTCTTGGTCATTTGTACGGACCTCGCTGCGCTCGTTCCGTACGTCATGACCGCGAGCCCAATATTTTCCCGTACGGCCCTCCCACTCAGTCAATAAGTACTTATTATATTTTAAAAATAATAATATTTATTATATAACGCTGTTTCTTAAAAATCCAACAGCACTGCGCTTTACAATAGGACTCAAGTTTAACAAAAATATAGATATAGATACAAATAAATATAACTAATTATATACAAATAACTAAAAAATATTTCTATATAATAAATACAACATGATAAGTATGTATGTATAGAGAAAATATATATACAAAATAGTAATTTACAACTTTAAAAATTATTTTAAATCTTAACTAGACGCTCTAGGAGCGTGAAATCGGGCTAGTCATAAAATCAACACAGGAGGCTAAACAATTTTAAGTTGGGCTTCCTGTGTTCGTTCCCAAAGCATCATGGGGGACTATACGCGACATGATACATAGATAGATAAATAAATACATAGATAGATTGACGAAACGGTAAAACTAAAGTCGGGCCGCCTATGGCTAGCCCGACCAATTAGAATAAGCAGAAAAAAGCTTTTCCTAAATAAATACGTTTTAAGTCTAAATTTAAATTCGTTAATAGTTTGAATGAATCTTATGTCCTTGGGAAGCGAATTCCACAACTGAGGTGCAGCTACTGAAAACGAACCAGCACCGTATGTTTTTAAATTATATTTTAATAGGTATCGTATGATTTTAGCACATTTGAAATCCCTGTAAATTTATTTACATGGTAAAAAATATATAAGGAAACAAAATAAAAATATATCAATTAATATATAGTATTTATGCCATTTGGTACAGTGTTCAGAATGATGAGGATTACCGCCTGAAGAATTGATTTCATGTCGGTCAATATCATTGTAAGACGGATTCGAATCATTTCAAAATCAAAACTATCAGAATCTCTTTAATTGGTATCACGGGTTATGTCATATATTTGTTCTTACATATTTATATAATAACTATATTAAATACAGTTTTGATTCGACATGGATAATCGTAATGATTCAAGATGAAATGCTGAATGGGGTCAGTTGAAAAGCAGAATGGGAAATTGACAGTCACCAGTAAGTATACATCAACAAAACTAGTTTTTCAAATACGATGATCGTTAAATGGACTTACCTAATTGCAAGAACATTGTCCTGACTATTTAAAGAATATATGGTGCTTTTATAAAATATTTTTGCTTAGCGTGTCTGTAATATAAACACGGTAGCAAGCCGATCAGAGCGCACGTAGTATCTCAAAAGTTTTATTTATTTTTTTCTAAAGTTGACATAAAACAGATTGTTCTAAATACGTTCAGTCAAAAGCAGACGTCAAAGCCAGTCGTAGACTGCGAGCAGTCCTTACTTTTCCCTCCGGATTCAGAAACTTTTAACTTTATTACAGCCAAACCTACAGAAGCGTTCCTATCGAGGTTGGAAGGCTCGATTTATTCTTCCAAACTTGACTTTAAATTTGTTTTGAAATTTGCATAAATGAATCGAGCCTTGTAAGTTTCAAAAACCGCCTCAAATCAAAACATTACTTTCAATGTTTTTTTTGGACAACAGAAACTTGCTAAACCTAGTCTGCTTACAGAAATATTGTTATAAATACTTACTAAAGTATTCTATTACAATAGCATTATAAGTTATTGACCACAGATCGTGATTTCGGGACCATTATCGGTTGACGGTTGAAGTCTGCATTTTGAAACTTACAAGATTCGATTCATTTAAGCAAATTTCAAAACAAATTTAAAATCAAGTTTGGAAGAATAAATCGAGCCTTCCAACCTCGATAGGAACGCTTCTGTAGGTTTGGCTGTAAAACGAGCGAGCGGTGAAACGAGCGAGCGGGGATTGGTTTTCGCCCCCAATCCCCGCGCGTCCGTGTTTTATTAATATGCTCATTTTTCTCTCGTTTTCCTCGGAATCTTGAGGGAAAAGAAGGGACTGTTCGCAGTCTAAAGGCCCGTTCACACGAGCGATTTTTGCGGCGATTTGAGGTGCGATTTTTACAGCGATTTTACGGCGATGTAAACGCGCGTGTGAACAAACGGCGATTTTACTGTGGCTTTTCAGCTTTTCAGTATAAATTTTTGCTACAAGTTTCTGCGAGTTTTATGAAAAAATAATCATTTTTGATCTTCCTCATCTTTCCAAGACGGAAAGTAGCTACACATTTCCTATTGGGGGACTCCTAGTTCTAATTTTCACAGTTTTCTGAAATAAATCGCAGCTGAATCGCGGTCAAATTTGAACATGTTCAAAACACCGGCGATATCGCGGCAACGTGTAATTCCAAAATCGCAGTAAAATCGCCGGTTGTTCACAACGCGCGAATTTTCATCGCCGTAAAAATCGCCACGAAAATCGCACCTCAAATCGCCGCAAAAATCGCTCGTGTGAACGGGCCTTAAGCCCGTCGCGGAAGCGAATGTCAAATAGTGTGTGATTCAGCACGGTTTTACGTGATCAAAAATTCAAAACTATTTTTAATACAAGATCAAATATTTGACATAAAACAGATTGTTCGAAATACCGTTCAGTCAAAAGGTCCAAAAGCAGCCGTCGAAGATCGCCATGCAGCCCGTCGCGGAAGCATATGTCCAATAGTGTGTGATTCAGCATGGTTTTACGTCATCAAAAATTCAAAACTATTTTTTAATACAAAATCAAATATTTGACATAAAACAGATTGTTCGAAATACGTTCAGACAAAAGCAGACGTCGAAGACCGCCATGCAGCCCGTCGCGGAAGCGAATGTCAAATCGTGTGTGATTCAGCACGCCGGTGATCAAGTGCTGTTAGGCATGTTTAATTAGCCATTATTAGCGTATTCAGATTAGAATGTATACCGAACAGATTTAACTGGCTAGCTTTAGGCCTATTTTTGCATTTCATTGCAGATTTTATAGCTGTTTTTTTTTTTTTTAATTTGGTGTTTCCTGTTTTATCAATGTTTTTCCTTGGTTTGTGTTTTTCTTTTATTTGTTGTAGTGTTGTTATTATTATCATTATTGTAGTTGCTTTAATTTTGTTGTGGTTGTTGATGTTGTTTTTGTAATTGTTCTTTTAAAGTTGTTTGTATTTTTTTCGTTTGTACGTTTATTGGAGCTTAATTTGAACAATAAATAAATCTAATATTCCAATTCATGATGAAAATCAGGAAAAACATTAGCCAAAAGGCTAAAACATATAACCAGCATACAGCTAGTTCAAAAAACGTAGAATACTGAATGCTGCACTCTGAATAGTACATTCCAAGACCGAAATGCACTCTGGGGCATTTAATATTGTTTAAAGTAAAATAAATAATAATTAGCTATTTAATCCTTAGTGCATTCCATTCAAAACAGTATGCCAGTTAGTTAATGGGAGTAAATATCGCTGTATATTTATTTTTTATTTCAAATTAAGACCCATAATGCTCTTTGGTCTTGGAATGCACTATTCAGTATTCAACACGGTATTTTGAAATAGCTATAAATACTAATAACAGTGCAATGTTTAAACGGTGCATGTTTTGTAATTACTGGTGACTGATGAGAGCCAATTACATCGTTTGAAGTTAGAGTAATAAGCAATCTTCACATTGCAATTTTTGTTTTTTTAAACATTGTATTTATTAATTGCTTTTAAGTTGAGTAAAAAAAACTAAAAAGAATTACATTTCAACCTATTTCAATTAAAGGAGCTCAAGGAGCTCATGTGGTTACTCTCACTTGTTTAGTTGTAACACTTAAAAGTGTTAGAAATGATTATTTAATTTGAATTTAGAGTAGAAGTTAACAAAAAATAATAATAATTATAGACCTACTTTAAAATTAGATTAAATGGAAACTAGCGAGTAAACTAGTATAGGCTGCGTCGGTGTTTGGTATAAATGATAGAGCCAGTAATATAATGAAATTTGTAACATCGTAAAAATTGTTGACATAACTTTACTGACGTTTCGAGCTTTAGCCCTTCGTCGAAGTAAAGTAAGTTTCTAGTTTAACTCGTCTATTATCGATATTTTGGTTGAGTGGTCACTGACAAACAAATTCAATGACGCTCCGAGGAACAAATCTATTGTAGAAATGCCTGAAAATGAAAGCATTGATAATGATATCAAAACTTCACAGTCACAAACAAATGATAACGATTCAAGTGAAGATGAAGATGAAACTGAAACATAATAATAAATCTTTTTCTTGAAATAGAATAAATGGTAGACCCGGGTTGTTTAAAAAGAGTTTCTATATCCGAAACGAATAAATAAGTATCAAAAACTATCAAAGAAACAAAAAAAAAGGAGGAAAAAATGAGAGAAAAAAGAAAAAGGAAAAAAAAAAGTAGTGATGTCAATTGGATTCGAACTCGTAACCCTTCCAGTGTATCGCGTTTACCCAGGTGGCGTTAACCGGTTGTGCTAGCGTAGTAAACTTGTGACGTCACGCCAAGTTTTTGGATATATATTCATTGGTGCCGTTAAAAGGTTACACTCGGACTTACACCGCACGATGACATAGTGGTTACCTATCTTATAGATAGAGTAACCACAACAAAAAGTCACGCAATGTGGCCATTAATCGGGTTTTTTTTGTATTTTTTTGTTAGTCATTAAAATTTTCCGAAGATGTAAACTGATATTGCCTTAAATGCACCATTGTGGAAACACATGAAGGGAATTATAAGTATACATTAATTTTTCAAAATGTCAGGA
This sequence comes from Metridium senile, assembly GCA_949775045.1. Taxonomy (NCBI): domain Eukaryota; kingdom Metazoa; phylum Cnidaria; class Anthozoa; order Actiniaria; family Metridiidae; genus Metridium; species Metridium senile. The sequence goes on along the minus strand of OX459099.1, from coordinate 7,817,591 downwards.
AATGTGGCCATTAATCTTTCATTTTTGTGCACTGTATTTTTTGTTAGTTATTTAAATTTTCCGATGAAAAAAAAATCTATTGCCTTAAATGCACCATTGTGGCAACACATCAAGAGAATTACAAGTGTACATTAATTTTTCAACCTATTTCAAAATGTCACAAAATGTACTTGGCCATTATAATTAATCTTTTTTTCAATGTATTTTTTGTTAGTTATCAGACTTTGTGATACTATAAATCTATATAGCCTTTAAATTGGCCATAATATATGGCAAAACAACAAGATAATTATATGTGAACAATGTTCAACCTATTTCACAACGTCACAAACAACTGTGGCTATCAATCATTTATTAATTATTTTTTTCAAATTTTGTTAATTATTTGATATTTACCATTATTGTACATGTATTGCTTTAAAAATGCTCCATTAAGCCACTGACCTCAAGAGTTTTATATATTAATTTTTCTAAGCTTATTATAATGAAAAGTCACGGAATTTGCCAATCGTTTGTTGTTGTTTTTTTGTTTTGTTTTTTGAATGTTAATTTCTGAGTTAATTTTTTTAAATTTTCCTATTATCTATTCAATTAAAAATGCACCATTATCATGGCAAAACCCTCAATAAATTTATATTTTAAGATACATTTACAAAAGAGTCACGAAATGTTATGCATTTTAATCTTCCAATGAAAGAGTGAAAAGAACATCATAGAATGTGTAAAATGTGTTCTAGAACAATTAATCATTGCAGCCGGATATTTGAATATTACATAGTTTAAGTTATCATACTCTTGTTGGATTGTGCTTTAGAACCAAATTTAATTGTGTTCGACGAAGTCAATGAATATCAAATTGTTATCTATTTACAATAATCGCATTGCATATGCTTCTGATAATATTTGTAATATTTTATTCCGCAATTTATTTATTTATTTATTTATTTATTTATTTATTTATTTATTTATTTTTTAACAATAACTTTTCCTCTTCCATCCTCTATTCTATTTCTCGGTTTTTACCAACCTCGTTCCCAGGGCCCTCTCCCTTCGCTTTTGGGTGGGGCGGGAACCGATATTTTCCTTATATGCCCGTTTTATTCTCATAATTTTGAATTCAATTCTTTATTCTACTATCAGTTTAATTAGATATTTTAACCCCACTGATGCTGTTTCATTATATATTTCTTAGTTTTTATCATTCCTTTTTTCTAGAATGTTATAAGAGGGTCCTGAAGGGGGGGTCCGAATCCCATTTCCCAGTTTATATTTGGAACAAATCCCAGTAAAAATTCACATAATCCCATCAGTAAAATCACATAATCCCATCAGTTTTGCTCAAGTTTTCAATCCCATTCCCATTTTCTATTGTTCTTTTATTTGTAAATCCCAGTCCCAGTGCATCAAAAACCCATTTTCCCAGTCAAAAAAGGCCAATCCCAGCTCCCATTTTACCCCTTCAGGACCCTCTTATAACAAAAATTAGTCCATCAGTTCTTATACAAAAGCTATTTCAATATTATGATCTCCTATCATTTTTTCGATATTTTATATAACCACACTGATGCCGTTTTCATTATATATTTCTTAGTTTTTATCATTCCTTTTTTCTAGAATGTTATAACAAAATTAGTCCATCAGTTCTTATACAAAAGCTATTTCAATGTTATGATCTCCTATCATTTTTTCGATATTTTAACCACACTGATGCCGTTTTCATTATATATTTCTAAATTTTTATTAGTCCCTTTTTGTAGAATTGTATAACTAAATTATAAGTGCAGTTCTTGTACGAAAGCTATTTCAATATTATGATCTCCCACATCTTTTTTCATGTTTTATTCCATCATCAATAATGTACTTTCATTTATATATATTGTCTTGGTGTCTTATTTTTAGTAAGTCTATAAAAGCTTTCATAAAAGAGAATGTTCTATCAACCAACATCGTCTGGTCTTAAATTAAGTGCATAATAAAAAAAACTCTGTCATGAAAGTGAAATAACTGAGTACACTTATTTTAAAAGGGTTGTCTGAGACAATTTGTCATTCCAACCTGATGAAGACGGATAAAAGTATGGACTTTTACAATTTCAAAAATGTTGATTAAACGATTTTCATTCCAAGACAGATATTAGATATTAGTATATGGACTTTTACAACTACCTCAAAAAGGTTAATTTAATTTGTCATTCCACGACAGAAGTAGGTATTGACTATTTAAAAAGGTTTTTCCATAGCTTTCGGTCATACTCCAAAGGCAAAAAATAATAATAATAATAGTCATACACCTATTTCAAAAAGGTTGTCTAATAGTCCAGGCAATCTATTGTAGGACCTGGAACTAACTCCCACAAAAGCTTTCTCTTCGAAAACCTGTTAGAATTAATGTCTAGAACAACATACTAAAAGTCCCAAAAAATCCCAGCACGACCAAAATCAGTTGGAATTTCTTTTGTGGGAATGTGTTCCAGGTCAGGCATATTTTTGCCGTAGATTGTCTGGACTATAAGGCGATAGGTCATTCCAAAACGAAACGAAATTACTCCGTAGCATGCATCAACACCCAAACAATCGTTTTGCTTGTTATCATCGCTTTCATCAATACAGTAGCATGGAGGTTAGTGTTAACGATGGTAAGAGTCGACAAAATCATTCAAACATCTCGATTTTTCGTATTCACGTTTACCCATAGATCTTTGCCAGGGGCGGATTTAGACTAGTTCACCTAGTTTCCGGAAACTAGTCAGATTTTTTCCGAAAATATAAAAAGCTAAGATAATACAAATAAAATAATACAAACGAAAAGAGTTAGAGCGTAGTTTACCTTTTCGAACCTTTATTTGGTCGCCATTTTGTAATTACCACAGGAAACCCACATTTAAAATCGTTCCTAGGCTCTTTCAGACTGCATTCTATCTTGGCGCCTGTATAAGTTTTTGGGGAGGGGACCCACTGGGATTTTTGTCTGATGGCCGCCAATCTCGAGCCCAGAGTCTTACCGGCTTCTGGACAGCGGACTGTTGCATGAAAAGTGAACTAGTTCACTGCCTCGTTTTGAGCTCCGTGAACTAGTGACACACCCACTGAGTAGTTCACACAGGGATTCCAAAGGCGGAATTTAGAACTCAAGCTCGATTCTGATTGGCTAAAATCTGCGTGAACCATCATGGAAACTAGTGACAAAAGTATAAAAGGGCTACCCTACCCTAGTGAGGTTCTCTGTGTCATTAGAGTTGTTTGACCTCGTATCAGGTGAGCGCGTATCGAACAGAACTTAAAACGACAGAAACTGGCGATTTACAAACTCTTCTTACACAAAACAATAAACATACCAGCAAAATATAAATCGCTGCACCCTATTATCTATAAATTTAACTTAGTGATCTGGATTATATATAGATTAAAGTCATATTTCGATACGAATGTCAGACAACGTGACAAATCAAACCTCGAGCTAGCGACAACAACAAAGAAAGAGCTCAAATCGGCCTGTCTAAAAACTACTCACAACAGCCTAAAGCGCCTCAAATATAGCACAAATTCCTTCAGTTACTATCTATCTTTCTTTTTCTGGCGTTTATTTTGCAAGAACAACTCAATAATACTGTTTCTGAGTGGTTTTTGAACGGACTGTAACCGACCCGTCACCGAAGACTCGCCGGTAAAGATAAAAGTTTTCAAGGATCAGCGGATCCAAGGACAACGGAACTACGGACCAATAATTTGTGCTTTTTATGTTGCAACTTTTAGTGTTTGTAGTTTAGCGTATATTTAGAATGTACAGAGTAAACTGTTATTTATATATGCTATATCCTATTCTTTGGCTTGGAAATGGCTTGTTTCGAGTTGGAAACTAGTCAGTCAAAATGCTAGATCCGCCCCTGTTTGCGGCCTTGGAATAGCTCACTATTATGAACAACCTTTCTTGAAGCTGTTGTAAATGTGCTGGGGTCTTAGCGGCTTTAGAAATACATTAATCTTTGCATTGGTCCATATCAGTGGGACGATTCTAAAGCTTGTGAATTCCTGGTCATTTTATCTTAATATTTCATTTCTATGAAATATTAAATATGATCTCAATGTTATTTTCAGTGTAGCTCATTATAAAAACAACTCAATTGTGTTCATACATATGTAGAAATGCGTTAAGACGTAAGTGTATGCATGTATACAATAATTTCATCTTATTCAGAATTTTTTCTGGTTGCCGTTTTTTGAGTAAAAACGTATTTCGTTTGAACGGCTTGTATAAAAAACAGAAAATTCAAATTGATAATTTGTTCATTTTAGTCATTTTGAATAATTAAGGAATTTCTAGTGGAATAAAATGATTCATGATTCTGAATTGGTGCATATGTATTATTACTCATAATGCAGTAGGAATATTTCCATGCCATTTATTTGCTTATGGCCGTAAGATCGTACCTATATATATTTACGTCTAGGCATCTGAAATCAATTATCATTGACATTTATGGGCATTAAGGGCCTCCGCAGACTACGTCGTTTGTTATCGATAACTATTTAGTTATCGACCATAAAAAGATAACTAAAACGCCATTCTGTGGAAGAATGGCATCGATAACAAATTGTGAAAATGCAAATTGTCGACGAAAAATGATTTTTCCTTTTTGAAAAACCCATCTAGTTATCGATAACAAGCGTTAAAATGTTGTTGTTTTCGATCTGTGAACGAGTTGTCGACATTATTAGACGTCGAATAGTTAATATAGTTATCGTAACAAACGGTCTAAAGGTAGTCTGTGTCGGTGGAGGCCCTAAATAGCGATATACAGATAAACATTCCCCCTTTTTTGAAACTTGAAAGACAAGGAAAGTAAATTAAAAATTGATTCAGTAATGTCAGTTGTTTTATATAGTACATACTATATATTTAATTCTAATTTTTTTGTAATATTTTTTTATGTACCCGCAAGTAACATTTCCTTCCGAATTAAAAGAAGAAGAAAAACATATCACTTAATTGTAAATTGGTCTAATAACAATACCACCAGAAAACTGCTTACAATTATTTCAAGTGTTAAACACCCTTGAGCTCGATAATTTTTTTACATTAAATGACTTATTCAAATATAATATACATTTTCTCGTTCCAAGGTATTTAGAATATCCTTATCTGAATTAAAACACAACTTTATCAAGATTTTGATTTATGATCGCATCTTTACCGTTAATATATAGTTATTACTCCAAAACCGCATCTTCAAGTAAAATCCCTGAAACTGAGTCACAAAAATTCGTGTTTTTGCTAGCTTGTCTCCAATTCGTAGAAATTCAATACACAGTTTGTGTGATTTACTGTCGCAGTGAATTTGAATGCGTTTTGTAAACAATATTATGTACAAAAAAGAAAAAAGCTTATCAATAGAAAACACTTAACAGACTTCAATTCAGTATATCTTCCATTATACTGATAACTTGCTATCAAACGTAACCGACCATAAATTCATGGAAATAAATTTTGAAATGAAAGTTTTATTTTTTGTAATCTTTTTCGTACGTACACTCATGCAAAACATGGAAAAATAGATTTTGAAATGGCAATTTTATTTATTTTAATCCTATCCACAGACTCGTGCAAAACATGGTTTTTTTGAAATAGCAATTTTATTTATTTGAATTCTTTCATACACTCGTGCAAAACATGGAAAAATATATTTTGAAAAGGAAATTTTATTCATTTTAAACCTTTCCATACACTCGTGCAAAACATGGAGTAATATATTTTGAAATGGCAATTTTATTCATCTTAAACCTTTCCATACACTCGTGCAAAACATGGAGTAATATATATTTTGAAATGGCAATTCGTTTCTACTGATTTATAACTACCGGAAAGTACTATGTTCGTTAAAAGAAAATTATTTTTCAATTTTTTAAAATATAGAATCAAATTATATGTTTAGGCTTTTATATATAGGTCGATGAAACTATTATTAAGAAGCTGTTTTAGTTGAGCTATTAAAGCAAGATATAGAAGTCGAGAATATTTCGGTAAAAATGTAACCTAATTTATTCTTCTATCTGCTAGTAAAATAGGGAGTCGAAAATTATATTGGTAAAAAACATTTAAATTATTATAGAAATCTGTATATCAGCTCAGCTCTGTTGTCTTTATGTTTCTTATTACTAGCTATCGTACTACTTCAACTCCAAGTTTTATTGCTATGTTTTGAAAGCAAAGATTTCAATAAGCTTTATTTAGATTTAGGGAAGCTATGGATTAAAAATAGGGTGCCGAGGATTTTATTTTTGTCATTTGAAACATTGAATTTATTGTATTCTATAGAGAGAAATAGTTTCTTGATTTTAAATTCTTTTCTAAGCTTTCAAAGGATACTTTTAAGTCACTATATTTAAATATAGGGAAATACAAAATAGGGAGTCAAGAATATATTATTTTCGCCAAGACAGCGGTCATGCATCAATCAATGCAGGAATTCACCTGCTCACAAGAGCGTAAATAAACTATGTTTTCGGGTCATTCGTTTTTACCTGAGTAGGAGTGCTTGCGTTCATCAGTTCGCCCTCTGCTTCTTCTTGAATTTACGATATAAAAACGTCGAGTTTTAGGCTCATTTTAGCTCAGTTTCTGTAGCTTTCAGGTTCGTTAGATCGCTTGCTTGTTCATAAGATCACATCTTTGAGTTGACAACAACAGATTCTACGAGTGAACAATACAAAACATGAGCGAACAACACATTAACCCTAACCCTATTCATTGCAGGAGAAGCCGTTTTCTGAGCTTAAACTAACAATAAACTACAATATAGGGATTTTGAATAGCAATATGGACTAGGACATGAAGAGGGTGTTCAGTTTCGAGAATATTTAGTCACTCATCGATTCGCTGAAACTGAAACTGAAAGAGGATAAATTTACAATGTATATCAACATAAAATAATTTGTTAGCTTAACTTACAAAAACATCTTGAAATTTAATGACTATAGAGACTTTAGAGAGTAATATAAAGGTAATTTTACATAGGGAAATTTCGAGTTGGTCTCTCACATGCCAGCTTTTTAGTGTGCTGTCAAACGACTTGAGCTAGCCAGTGGGCGAAAATTGAGAACTAAAAGACCACAATGGGGTTTCAAACACATTTCCATGTACCTTAGATTCTTGTAGCACTAGGAAGAATCCAGGGCAAACGACTGGCATGTCCTTTAACTGATTCAAATATGGCTGATCTTTAGATTTACGCTGTACACCTACCGTATCTCGCTCACTGACAGGTGGTACGGTAAGATATGCAAATCATTCTCGACTCATTTAAAAACTGCATAAATTTAATCTTTTAAAGACAGCTTAGCCGTGGAAAGCAACTTCCCCCATTTGTAAACAATTCTGGGAATTATGATCTAAGCTATTTTGAATTAGACACCGAGAAGGGTATGCTTTTAGGTGGATTTGTGTATGCGTGTGTGTACGCGCGCGCATTCAAATTATATTTATATGTATGGCGTAGTATTTTTATTCTGCGGTCTTGTTACGTTTATATCGTATGGTCAGCTAAAACTAGTTATTGCAATAAATATCGATTATACCTTTAATATGTGAATGTCAAATAAACAGTTTCAATTTAAGGTTTGTTATCAAGCTATTGCTTTTTTTTTTATTAATGAATACAAGAATTGGATTAATCTGCCGTACAGAGAAAAATAATGTGAAAATTTGCACGGAAATCCTTAATTACAGTAATGCATGCTGAGTATGAATTTACAAATCGGCTATACTCTCTCAACTACACCTACAGATGAAGAGCTAAAAAACCGACTTGATTAACTTGAATCGGTATACATTTATTCATAGCTATGCTTAAGGGTATTATAGCAGACATTGATCAATAACAAGAGGATTTTTCAAAGCAATCTTTCATTCATTCTGAAACTTAAAGCAGCATCATCTACGATTAATATTTAATGTAAAAAAAAATTAAATACTCTCGTTATTCATGTTGTGAAAACCAGGAAAAACAAAGTTTTAAACCATACCCTGTACACCATTCATTCACCATAAATATAAAAAATTTAGTCCACTCAGGCCAGTTTAATAATAAAAACAAGTTTTGTTTATAGTTTGGCAGTAGCTGGTCGTCATGGTAACGAATAAACTCCAAGCTAGGACTCGTCATATCTAGTTATAGCCTTATAATGCGGATAATTGAATAGCTGAGTCTGTGGTTATTCGAGATAACTACTAAGTGGCTTTCAGTAAGTTCAATTTGTGCATGCACTTAAAATGATTACCACTGACCAAATCTGCTCACTCGTGATAAATTTTCAAATATGTGCCACACGATTTACTGTGGTTTGAGTGAGCTTAAATAAAGAAATACATCAATAATAAGAAGATATCTTTAGTGATGTTGTTTATCAGAATGTAGGATGTAGGATGTAGGATGTAGGATGTAGGATATAGGGAGATATTAAAATATACAAAATGGATAAAATATCAATTTGAAACTGAATACTTCCAATTCAATACGTCAAAATTGCATGCATATTAATTACATTTTCTTAAAACATAGTAAACATTTTCAAGTCAAAATATTTGACTTGACTGATCAATATTGCACAAGACATTAAAAAATATATATTTTTAACGTGAGAAGATAAAACTAAACTCATATTTTCAACTAACCCTGTTACTTTCGACACGAGTTTTAGCAGTCAAATTCAAAGTCAAATTTCTTACCATTCAGCGGTCCACAGTACTTTAGAACTCAATGACTGATTCGGCATTGCGATTATATCCAGTACAAACGCTAAAAGTCATTCAACAGAAATAAAACTGACAACTGGTTGGCTATTTGGGACAAGTTTTAAGATGAATACCATCTCCAAGTTTAGACTCCAATTGTAAACAAACTTTTCCCGTTTCCTTTTAATTGTTTTTGAGAATTTTTCCCTTGTTTTCTTTTGTCTCAGTATTTTATACGCTTAGGATAATCTATCTTTCGCTGTAATTATAATTAACACCGAAAATTCTGCATATTTCTGAACGATTTTGGCCTTGTTTTGAAATAGAACGAGTGCTTCGGTCTTCAACTTTCAAAGCAAAACGCACACGCGTTGAATTTTTCACAATGAGCGGGAAAATATCGGAAATGACGTCATTGACTTCCCAAATATATTTTGCATGAGCAGAGCCAATTTTAAATCCGGATTTTTCGCCTATTTCAAAGTAATTACTTGTCAAAACTACGAAAAAGAAATATATTATTAGACAGGAACCCAGTAAACAAAACCAGCAGCAAAAAGACTTTAAAATGACAGTGATATGAGAATTCTTTTAGCAAATGCGAAAACCAATAGAAATATGGACATTGTACTGATTAAACGAGAGCTATCTTATAGATTTATAATAGCTTGATATTATTAGCATAACTCATGTACACGATAATATACATCTTTCAAATCTTGTATCTTGTAATTATGTTCATATCTATTTTGTTTATATTGTAAAATTGTAAATTTAGCTTTCCAGATTGTTCAAGATATTTGGCGATCTACCATTTGATATTGTAATAAACGTGGACTGCTTAAGTTTCAATATAAGAAAGTTCCGGCTTTATAGTTGTATTGACAGTAGTCTATCGATTCGTCTTTGTGTATAAGTATCGCTGATAGTGTAGGAATATTTCAGAGCCCACGATCAATAATAGCACAAATACTGCAAAAGAAAAACTGTGGTCTGCGGTAAGTAATGACATGTTATTACATCATATCGCCACTCTGTGTGCCCACGTGAAATGTGGGCCTGCAAAAGCCAACATCCTCAAAAAAACAGGTATTTTTCAACATTTCATTTCCTGCCAAAAAAATATGTCTGCATCTTGTAAAATTCGATTCGATTCGCCCATTTTCGATTGAATTTCCAATAAAAAAGTTTCTCTCGCATTTTCTCAATATTTTCTAAAAAGGATCGTCAAATGGACATCGTCATTTTTTTCAGTAATAAAAAACATGTCTGTATCTTGTAAAATTCGATTCGATTCGCCCATTTTCGTTAGAATTTCCACTAAAAAAGTTTCTCTCGCATTTTCTCAATATGTGTTCTGAAAACGGATCGGCAAATGAACATCGTCATTTTTTTCAGTAGTTTCAAAATGTATGACCCTCGATTGTTTGGGCTTTAACCCTATACTCTCCCATCATCAAATGTCAAATGGTCAATGATAAAAAGATTCATTTGCTTATCACGTGCAATTAATTGCTTAAATGAGGACAGAAGAACGATCACGTCGTTTAAAAGACCGGCTAACGATAGACTAGAAGACAGGAGAAATCACTGGGAAAAAAACGGAAAAGGAAGGAGAACGTATCAAAGATATGCCTATTGTTCTGTTGCAATCTCAACCTGTTAAAAAAAAAATCTCGCGCGCTAATCAAAGTCTTTTGTTACTTCTCACCTACAATACCATATATGGTAATGGCATTGTTTTCAAGATTGCATACGGTATTTCTGATACGAAATGTCTAAAATAATAAAAGAGAGCAAAAACGATATTCTCTACTTCCACAATAACCATAATGCATTCTGTTTTTAAGGGGTTGCTACTGTAATTCAAATCAAACAAATCGTAATTCAAGTCAAACAAATTTACAATAACTGAATGATAGATTGCATTGTATGTCTTTTCTTTCAATGCATGGTTCCATATTGCTCAATGTCCAATTTATACAAAGCTGAATGCACATATACACAAAACTATATACGGCTAACAATAATTTCTATGTACATACAATAATGTTTAAATCCTTGACCAATGCTCAAAAGAGTATATCTGTTTAGCAACTGATCCCAGCTTGATATAGACTGAGGTTTATACATTGAACATGTTGCATTGTCTTTCTATTTATAGCGTTCCATATTGCTAAATGCATATCAAGCTGAATGGATGCATAGACAAAATAAAACTAATTTGAGAAAACGATGCGCGTCATTTCTTAATTAGGTTTGATTAATAAATAATACTTGTGTTAAAATGGATAATTTGTGAGACAAAATCATATTCTATATATATCTTTTGCTTTTGTATTTCATGCATTTTCTAAATATCATATTTTAGCTAGTTTTGTAATCCAGATTCATGCTGCTTCAATTATTTGTTTGTTAGTTTGTTGGTTGATTGATTGGGTGGTTGGTTGAATTGATCGGTCAGTCGGTCGGTTGGTTGGTTGGTTGATTGTTTGTTTGGAAGGTATACTAGGTTGGTAAAGTTATTTACAAAAAACAGCCTTGTACAATGTCTACTAGGCATATTATATTGTTCATACAAATTGTCTCTTATATAGCGTTTCTTTGTACATGCCGGCCTTCAATTTTCATATTTATCACACATTTTATTTCCATCCAAAATACTACAAATTCAATACCAACTCAGTTCCGTTGATATTAAAAACCAACTCGCTATTTCTCAAAAACATTCATGCATTCTCAGAATTCAAAAAAATCCTCGATTTCTAAGATATCAGTTTACACCCAATGTGTAATTCTGTTTCCTATACATTGTAAATACAAATACAAACTCAGTTTCGTTGATATTCAAAACCAACTCACTATTTCTCATAAAAATTCATGCATTCTCAGAATTCAACAAGATCCTCGATTTCTAAGAAATCACTATACACCCACTGTGTAAATGTGTTTCCTTTACAGTGCAAATCCACATTGATTCGAGAGTTTTAAGTTGCCACGCATGCTCGATGCAGACACTTGTTTGCACTGTAATTAAGTATTCACTAACGTAAACCTGAATGACCGATCCAATCGAACGACTAATCACCCTTTAAATTGTGTAGTGTCCTCGATCGACTACAATTTATTTCTCCAACAACAAAATACGTATTATATCATCCTAAGATTATGTTAAATTTTTATCATTTTGGAGAATCGAAGTAAATAGGATTTGCATTTTCTACACAGATTGAGTTTCGCATATCTCGTCCTGTTTAAGATAGCATTTTATGTATAAAATTAAGTTATATTAACTAATAAATTGTTTCGACACAATTGAGGAAGTCCACAGAGGAAGAGTTAATAAAAATCTTATTTCCACTGATTATATAAAATGTTAAAGAAAATTTATACGCAAAAAAATATTTTCTGCATCGAAAATTGTAGATATACATCGTACCTACTTGCATGTAGATTTAGAAGAGATATGACATAACGTACCCCAAAAAACATATTTTTTGCAAATTAAGATTACCCAAGCATTATACTACAAAATATTCTGATTCTCAATTCAGGACCATAAAAAAAATAAAAACTTGTACCTGTCTTTGAGAAAATGCGTTTCAGTTGTTGTTATTAATATGCATCTATGTGGAAAAATTTACCAATGCAAAGCATGTATGCTATAGATTACGAAAATACCTTCCGGACTGAAATTTAAAGTCAACCGATTGTTGAGTGTATACTCGATGAAATATTCGATACAATTGGACATAAATGACAGTGTTAGATAGCCAAGTTTTCAAAACGAAGATCATGATCTTTTAAAATAATCACAAATATGGAAACTCGCGTCCTGGGCGATCTTACAGCTGCGCAAAAGTTGTAGCCACCAAAACAGCGGTGAAAAAACATTCGTACTCACCTTATAATCAGTCAAAATGATTTTAACTTCTTTAACATCGTGAATGTCTTTTCGGTTCGTGTTAATTTGCGCGAAAAGGTAGGTTTCTACTTTGATTCGATTGCAAAATAGGAGGGTCAAGCACTATAGCTAATAATTTCGAGACAATCCTTATTAATATTTAATTATTTGAAGGATGGTGTATGATGCACAGGCCTTCTCTCTTTTATACTTCCGCGCAGTTAGTACTCAGTTGTATATGGTCATTGCATAACTTATACTTATCGCATCGTAGAAATACATACTTATTTATACTGATATTGAAATCAAAATTTCCCAAAAATGATCATTGTTTAAGGACGATCATTGAATAAAGAAATGTAATTTGCAGAGATCAAAATTAAATCAAACAACACATTTGATAATTATATATAATGAATGCATATCAGCACTGAACATTTTCCCGGTAAATTAAAATCTACCGATGTTGTAATTGAAATTTAAAGTTGTCACAAATGATTATTATACATGATAACACGACGTCAGCAAATTACATGACAACAGCCATCATTTGACGAGGCCTAGGAAATGAAATTTACATCAGCCAAAAAATAAATCGATATAATTAATAAATATTTCATCATTCTAATATATATACACAACTCTCTATCTATTTCTCTCTTTCTCTCTCTCTCAGTATATAGAACTGCTGACATTAGGCTGATTCTTGAATTGGACTATGATTGAATATGGAAATGGAAATAGCAACATAGAAATGTAAATCAAGAGTTGAATGTGTTGGATGTTTTAGCATGTTGATTAAAATACATTTTACCTTTACTAAACATTAGAGCTAGCTACTGATACGTGCTAAAATATGAGAAAATACCTGTTTGATCAATTGTCCTATTTCATTATGACGTCACATCAAAACATTCTATTGTTCTAACGCTAAGGATCATGGTCGCCAGTGGGGGACAGATTCATAACAACAATACACGATAAAATTGCATTTACAAGACGGATAGGAAAGAAATGACAACAAAATGCCATAAATATGAAAGTATAAACATAGACACATAACATAATTAGATAATTTGAAGCTCAATTTTCGAAGAGAAAGAAGATTTAGTTGAAATTACCTTTGTTTTCGGCGATTCTATCCGGCCCCACTAAAACACATCGTAACGTCATAATGAAATATAGGGCAATTATAGTCAAATAAGGAAGTGTATTTTCAATAGATCAATATTGCTAGACGATGATTATCAAATAAGGAAGTGAAATGAAATCAACTTGAAATTTACTCAAACATTTCGTACACATTACCAGCGGGAACTAACACTACTTTTCCGGCTCAAAGTCTAGAAATGCTTCAAATGCATGAGAAAGAAAAATTGAAAACATAAAAATATATTGTTGATCCATTGATTGGGCTTTCAGACTCACTGTGTAATGTTTGTGTACTACGTTTCGACGCCATTTTGGTCGTCTTCTTCAGGTACTGATCTCGTTTTTGGTCTTATTGTTATTAAAAGTGGTTTCCAATAATCAACAATAAAAATATATCATCATGAACAAATAGGCAAATAGGAGAAAAACGAAAATAAGATATTAAAGGTCACGATAGAGACAAAGAAAGAAATTTTTTTTTTACTGTTTAAGTTGTATTGTGATACTAAAAACAAAACATAATTACTAGCTAATGATATTTAGACTATACCTAATAATAATGGTTTAGAAAGAGATACAGTAATAGCCCGCGTATACTGATAATTAAGAACCTAGGTTTGAGAACCTGTTAGGCTAAAATTTTCATTTCAAGCCCCCTCTACATAAGAACCTATTAAAGTTTAAGTACCATTTATATAAGAATTATATATAAGAACCTGTTTAGACTAAATTGAAAAGTTCAGGTTCTTATACACGGGCTATTATATTCTAGGGTCAGTTTTCCTGTTCAATTTCGTGCTTGTCTTTACACTTTGCATTAGGTGGTTTGTTTGTGGTATGTTTGTGCTGTTATTATTATTATAATCATCATCATCATCATCATCATCATCATCATCATCATCATCATCATCATCATCATCATCATTATTATTATTATTAATATTATTATTATTATTATTGTTTATTTAAACTTCAGACTATGTTTTTACATTCTGTAAACAAATATTGCGGGCATAGATTGCCTAAGCAAATATCTGTGTGTCTAAACTTATAAAGATGTACATGATCATATCTAATAATTGTATAAACGTTTAACAATCTCACAGTTCTGTGAAATAACCCATTTCTGGCACTTTCTTATAATAGTTAGTCCTTCTGTTGTTCCTATGCTAGAGAGATTGTCTATCAAATTTTCGTGATATCCTGCTAAAAAGTCTAAAACAATGTTGACCTGTGTGATTATTATTATTATTATTATTATTATTATTATTATTATTATTATTATTATTATTATTATTATTATTATTATTATTATTATTATTATTATTATTATTATTATTATTATTATTATTATTATTATTTCTATTTCATTTACATGGCTTCTTATGCTATTTCCCTTTTTGCTGTGGTTGATTACTGCATATGTTTCCGCGTTTCTATATTTTAAGATATTTTTGTTGTTATATTTTTTGGTTTGTCTTTCGTTTTGGTTTGTTGTTTGAAAACGTTTACCAAAGGAAACATCATTAAAAACCCTTCATCATTAAAAACCCTTCATCATTAAAAACCTGTAGTAAAACTGGGGCCCGGTTGTACGAAGGGTGGATAAAGTTATCCGCGGAAAACGTTATGCACTGCATAGGTTTTTTATAGATTTTATCCGCTGGATAAGGGTTTATCTGGTGGCATGGATAGCGCTATTAATATTCACCATTCGTACAACCGGCCCCTGATGTGCAGCACAAAAGCACAGGTATCCCAACAATGGCCTTTCAGCGATAGCTATATCGTCAGTCAAAACGGAAAACACGCGACATCACAGCCGGTCATCATTGCATGGGCTTCCTGTGTCTGAGAGGGTCTCGTTGAAGGGAATGGGGGCCGGGAAGGAAAGGGACGAGCAGTTTCCGCACGTACGCGCTGTTCGTGCAGGAACCAATCGACGCAGAAGCCATAACAGGAAATAAAAGGAGCTACAATTAGCTTGCAGCCAAGCAGCCAAGCAACGATACGGGGCATGATTACATAATAATTACCTTATTTGACGTCATAGATAATACGTCATCATTATAATGATCATGCATTGTATTCTATATTGATATTTGTAGCGTTTTCCCACGATAATCAACAATGCAAACAATTTCAAAAATTAAGAAGATTCCTTATGTGAATGATATAAATGAACTCAAATTGTTGATACATAATGATAGTTTCTTCCTATATCTAGATGAGATGAAATTATAAGCAACTAAACACCAGTAATATTGATATATTAACATACTTCCTGGTTTTCTCGCGCGCAACAAGTAAACATCTTCCATGTCTTCCATGGAATCTATTTATTAGAAATTGTTTCTTTCGCGTGGATTTTTAACTTTATTACTTCTCATGCTCCATTCTCATATTTTGGCTTTTGTAGTTCTTGAGGAAAAGAACTGGTCATACAGGTTGTTGGCGGCACATCAAAAACTAGGTTGAATACACATACACCGGGGGCTGTTGTGTTGTAACATTTTCCCACGTGCACGACAACGTTAATTAAAGCAGTTCTATGTAGTCATATTCTCACGGCTTTGCATCAGGTGTAGAGTAGAAAGCATTAAGTGTTACGAATCTTGGGACTCTGAATATTTTAATACTTGATCAATGTTCTCACGTACGTAAATGACAACGTTAATACAGGCTGTTCTATGTAGGCATATTCTCACGGCTTTGCATCATGTGTGCTACGAATCCTGGGCTTTGCATCAGGTGTAGAGCAGAAAGCATTATTAAGTGTTAAGGGTCCTGGGACTCTGAATACTTTCATAATTGATCAATGTTCAATTCCCACATAGACGACGCCGCATAGACGACAGCGTTAATTCAGTGAGTTCTATGTAGGCATACTCTCACGGCTTTGCATCAGGTGTAGAGCAGAAAGCATTAAGTGTTACGGATCCTGGAGCTCTGAATACTTTCATAATTGATCAATGTTCCCACATTAACGACAACGTTAATTCAGGCACTCCGGCAGTTCTATGTAGGCATATTCTCACGGCTTTGCATCAGGTGGTGTAGAGCATTTAGGAAAGCTTTAAGGGTTACGAATCTTGGGACTCTGAATATTTTAATATTTGATCAACTAAATGTTCCCATGTATTAAATATTTGAACATTGATCAATTATAACGATATTGAAAAATATATTTGCCGATCTTTCGGGCTGCACGCTCATCTGCAGGTTATACAACAAAGCGAATTTGATAATGGGCGTTTATAGCCAACTAAAGCTCGCGCAATAAAATCAATTTGATAAATATTTAAATATTTTAAAATATATTTTCTATTTGAACACGGAACCAATCGGTACTGAAGACTCAACAATAAGTAACATGCAGCCTTTTGCATTCATAGTTAGTTTAATTAGTTTGTATATATTTTTTGTAACAATTTTGTTCAAAAGTATTGTTTTAAGTTTGTTATGATATTTAAATTGTAATTTTTATAGATTTGGGTATATGGATTGTGTAGTGACAGCCAGAGGCGCCCTTGTAACTGTGTATAACTTGTGTATAACTTCAATACTGTGTGTAACCTGTAACTGGTCTAACTCTTTTACTCCGACGAAGGGCTAAAATTCGAAACGTCAGCTAAAAGTTAAATCAACATTTTTTACGGTGTTACCGCAAATTTCATGATATTTACATATCGTTTATATCAAACACCGACGCAGCCTATACTAGTTTACTCACTAGTTTCCGTATATATAATTATATAAGCTCTCAGTCTACATCATTTTGTTTCTGTGTAAGTTGTTGCTTTTTTTTTGTGTAAAGCACCTAGAGCAGATTTGGATAGGTGCTATATATATATAGAAATATTATACATATTATTATTACAAATTATTGGACTTCCGTCACTGAAGAAATATGACTTTTTCCCACGGTTCTTAACAAACTGAAGTTCATTAAACCATGCAGTGTATTATCAAAACACAGAACTATTGTAAACACTTGGTAGTGATATTGCAGCACTACTTGAACCGAGGCAAACCAAACACATTTGAAAATTAACATTTTTTAGATCAAACATAAACCTTTTGCAGGGTTTGCACAGGCTAAGATGTTCTTAAAGTTCAATCTTTATCTATTTCGTTCACATATAATGAAACTTATAAGCATTTTAAGCCAAAATTTAAACATTTGTAGAGATTCTATTGTTCGTTTTATTGATCGTGATTGGATAATTCGGTGGAGGTCGTTGCACTGTCAAGTGGGAAGGATGTTGATCTAACGTTAACGTTGGTAGCCATGGTAATAGACGCGGCTCGTGGGTTTGTGTAAATATTTACCATTGACCAATTATTGATGACGTAGACAGAGTGTTTTTTTTTTTTTTAACAGTACATGAGTAGATGTTCGTCATGCGGATGATTATCACGGAATTATTATTGGCATTGATTTAATTATTTGACTAGCTAGTGATAGTGTGCATGTAGTGCTACTTTCCTTTCCTGATCAGCTCCAAAAATGTTAAAGTTCGCTTTGCCTATATTTATTTTCCAACAAGGAGCTATGGCTTTTAATTTGCTTTTGTACTAGCTATAGTACACCTGAACAGATTCAGTTCTTATAGATACATTAAATAGATACCCTAGAAACTAGAGAGATTCTTGATCTAGTATTTGGTTTTTATCATTTGTACGTTTGTGCGTTGTCCTCTATTTGTAACTGAGTATGCGTTACAGCCAGTAGCTCTTGGTCGGTACGTGTAAGTTTTTATTCTTCTGGTGTTGCACATGCTAGCTAGTTGACGTTGGTCAGTGTCTTCTTATTAAAAATATTCTGCAGCTTCTTTGGGTTCCATATTCACCCAAAAATGCCGGTAAATAGAACCTTAATAATATCTGGACCCCGTTAAAGAGAACATTTCCCTTGGTCCCAGCACTAGTACTGTCCGATATAAAGGGGGTTTGCTATTATAATCCTATTGTATCAGCAATATCTAAAACACGCGCACGGTCATTTTATTATGATATAAACACGCACATTAGGGATGTAGATAGTGAAGCACAACATAATAGCGTGCTAATGTACACGGTGGGTGATGTCTGTAGACAAAAAATCTCCCACAAAGTCGTAAATTTAGACAACCTCGCCCTTACTATATCACAAAAGAACACTCCAGGGTCGATATAATAGGCTCATTAGACTATTTATAATGGTCAGTCTCTTTGATTTATAATTAGGGAGTATTCTTTGATGGTTTATATATAACAAGAAGAATTACTTTAACAGCTATTTATATTTGGATGATATGCATGTGAGCTATTATTGACAACAACAATTTGTTTCGACACTCTAACATTAGCTGCGTTGTTTGTAGTGTAGTAATGGTTTGTACCCAAAATATCTAAGCTATAAAGCTAATGTTATTATATCAAAGTTATTGGGATGTTGTAACATTTTGTTGCATACGATCACCGATTTCGTAAATTAAAATTGACAAATACAAAAAGGAGATTTGGCAGCCCCAGAAAATATCACAAGGTACTTGATTGTGGACCATTCTGAAAAACGAAAACCCTGAGTACCTATGATATGATTCACGTTGTATACTGAACGTTCCTATTTATGACTATATCAATCGTTCGTAAACCTTACAAAATAATTTACAGATCTACAAGGCTTAGATTCGAAGCATTTTGATATAAGCCAAATTAAATTGAACTTGATGATGTCATGATCAAGCTAGAAAACTTTGATATCCCATGCAATCTGGTTCAATACTGAAGACAAAAATAATATCGATCGTTCGGAAATCTTTACACGAAAAATATTTATCTACAAGGGTAAGATTCGACGCGCTTTGATGTAAGCCCAGGATGTAGTATAGTGTGTAAGCCAAATTTATTTTAATTGATGATGTCCAATAAAAAAAATTGATATCAAGTGCAATCTTGTTCAATAATGACTAAGACAAAACAATAACTATCTTTCGGAAATATTTACACGAAGAATATTCTACTGATCTACAAGGGTAAGATTCGACGCGCTTTGATGTAAGCCAAATTAAATTGAATTTGATAATGTCATGATCAAGAAAACTTTGATATCACATGCAATCTGGTTCAATACTGAAGACAAAATAATATCAATCTTTCGGAAATCTTTACACGAAAAATATTTTACTGATCTACAAGGGTTAGATTCGACGCGCTTTGATGTAGCCTGATGTAAGCCCAGGATGTAGTATAGTATATATAGTGTGTAAGCCAAATTTATTTTAATTTAATGATGTCCAGAAATATGAATTAAATGATCGATGTCCACGTGCAATCATGTACAATAATGACTAAGACAAAACACTTACATTCGACGCGCTTTGATAAGCGCCGATATAAAAAAAAAAAATTAATTTGATGATCTCAACAAAAACCTGTGATTTCACAATCTTGTGACTTATGACTAAACAGGAATATATCTCTTGCGTAGAAGGGTACTTACATTGTTACAACGCACAGTATATACGCCTACTCAACACACTTGACTCACGGAATCAAATCAAGGGTGTGGCCGACCATAATGATGTATTGACCTGCCTACGCTTATTGTGAACAGAGCAAACACTATATATATCAATGAAATAAAATAAAATTGCATTTATCTTACCTTGAGAGTATAATAATTTAATATTTGTAACGTTCAAATTGACATGTGTTTATGATCAAATGCTCGTAACTTGCATGTGTATATAAAATATATGTACCAATATAAAATTTAAAAATGTGATGATATATGATATATATGCAATAAAATATGATAATAATAATATAAATTGAAGCGAAGAAAGAGGTTCTCTTACCCTCGAGCAATTGTCTCGGCGCTCTACCAGGTTAAGAAAAATATATTTCACTCAGACAATAATAAACTATCTAAAAGTTTGTTCTATTTTAATAGTGGCTTGTAGTTAATCAGTTACAGACAGTATAAAGGCATAACAAAGTATAGAGCGTAATTTATCCATACTTGTCATAATAGCTTGTATACTTTTCATTTAGTTTTGATTTCACTATCATGTTTAGTCTACTGGAGTACTATATTTGGTGATTTTGTATTTTGTTTCTGGTTGAATGGGTTCACTTGACTTCATATGGTTTAGTGTCTTCACTCTATTCATCACATTTTTTTCTATTCCAATAAAAAGCCGATATGAGGGCCCCTTAGAGTCTCAGTGGTATCTATTTGAAATTGAAAAAAGTCGATACTGATTCAATTGATATTTGAATATTTTGACTATCGACTGCAAACTTAAAGATGTACTATAATGTACATATTCTTATATTTTCAGCTACAAAAGTATATAAAATAACATTTAATGAATACTGATTTGTATGTCTATACATATAATCAAAGTACACAAGTAATACTTGTTCAAGTGAAACTTTTGACACAAACAAATATCAAAACGTTTCTAATAACGACTCGTTTAAAAGTATATATTCATTTTGGTCCTGGCTTGAAGTTGCGACAATGCGTATGTTTTTTTGAAATATAGGTGTACACAAACAAACATGTCGATATGTTAAATTAATTTATCAATAAATCATTTAAGCCATTGTAATTACCAACTTAGGTGACAAACTATTTTGTGGCTTCCTTCAACAGTCATTAATAATTTATTTTTTGCGGGCATTCAATTTTTCTAATACGATCGATCAATATTATTAAAGGAAGTTGTGACTAATAAACGTCATTCAGTCAATATTTGTACCCCTGCAGAGCTGTCTGAATTGGTTTTGCCATCTCTATCAAATCTATAATGATCTACCAACTAATGATTACAATTTATCTTGAAAATTAAAGCTATATTAAGCCTTTTTGGGAGTATGAAGCAAATATTTAATTAGCACATTCATAGGATAACAATTGAATTTGATTAATTGGTTAGAAACTAGGTGATTACTTTTCAAAACTCACGCGATTTTTATTCGCACTTTTGTAAATTATGTTGACAAATTTTAAAATAAGTTTTAAATTTCATACCTTATGTTTTGTTGTAACGAAAATATCATTTATTTATCAAGTGTAATGGATAAAAAGTTGTTATTTCCATTTTGAGCCAAAATAATGTTTTTTTTATTGAACAGACCTGCTATAGAATAACCGTTCTCGATAATTAAATTTGTTTTGCAATACCTTTACTTCTAGACCTTTTACAAGATTCAATTTTAAATGTCAGTTTTTATTATTACTTTAAGACATCAAAATTATTATGCTCAATAACAGCAATCCATTATTTTTATATTTGACAATTCGACTACAAAGAGAGCGACTCGTCAACGCAAATGACAATATATCAATCTTCATCCGTGTTATTATATCACGCGAACATTAGGTTAACCGCATACAGCTGTTTCCAAAAAGGTTGAACTGTGAATACTGAATACCGAATTGAATAGTTCATTCCAGACCGAAATGCATTGTGGTCCTTATTAGTGTTGATAGAATTTTTTTCCAAAACGTTTTTTTTTTCTTTTTTTGGAGTCTGCAGTTTACATAGCCTGACAAAACAGATACTCTTTCGCTCCTCTTCCCCCCGCGAAACTGGGAAAGAGGAGCGAAAGAACGTCTGTTTTCTCAGGCTACAGTTTATACTTTATTTCAATCAATTTTTTCACCAAATATCTACCAACATACCAGCTGGAAAACAATGTGAAATACTATACATTAAACAATAAGTAAAGCACATTCAAGCTTGTCATTGATCACCTGATGAGGAGAAACAGTAACCGGGTAAAAAAATAAAATAAAAAAACCTCAGTGTCAATAGTAAAAACATGTCAAAACATATAGAAACGTGTCAACCCATAATATTTGCTGGTCTCAGTTTCACACCTCTTTGGTGACTAACTATATTGAAATAAGTACAACTAATAATAAATATCAGCCCATTGTCCGGTATTTAATTTAGGATATGATCGGATTTTCCCAAAAGAGAAGCGTTGCTTACGTCATTCATTTATAACGTGACGTCATGACGCTTATCCTGTGATGTTGTAACTAGCCTGCTAGCAGTTTGTAAATTGTATGTTGTAACAGTAATAAATACGTTTTCAAGGAAAAAGAGCTATTTTAACTGACTATGTGTCATGACTATATGTTGCTGTTGTTTCTCCAAATACATATGTCACTTGACGAAGAATGGCTTTAAATAAAAAATTAAATAGTTTTATTACATAAATTACACATAAATTTATATTTTATATTTCTATACATAAAAATGTTCCTTCTATTAAAATAAAAAAATAAAAAATAAAATGTGCGTTGTACTTTCTTTGTTATCGATCCAATTAGATATTCGATGAGACACCGTATCTAAAACCAGCCTTATAAACCGTTTATTTGGTTGTATATTCCTGGAGAGTGACATGAAACATTGGCTCTTGTCCATAGGTTCCCTGGATGGCCCAAATTAAATAAACAAGCTTTGTCGTCTGACGATAAAGCCGCTTATCACTCAAATAGTGTAAGCAATAATGGGATATAAGTACGTCACATCCATGCGTTGGTCGTATAGCTAGATAGATATTTATCTGCTACGTCTATATTTTTAATTTCCTTATGATATTGATATACACACAAAATTCCTAACATAGCAAGAAAATTACGTTCCATAAATATATACCTAGAGACTGCAAAACAGTTCCTATACTTATAATTTACTCGAAAATTTCGAGTGAAAAAGTGAAATTTTGGCTTAGAGAAAATGGGGAAAGCTTCTAGTTTCCATGGAGATTTTGCTTCAAACTGACAGTAGCGAGTATTTTGATTTTTTGATTCCGTGCACACTGGATCAGATCGATATCAGTCAATGTAAAGACACTAAATTTGGATCAACTCAAAAATGTTATGGCAAACATGTTTTACCCGTTATGCAAAGTATGTAAACAAACTAAGAGAACATTTTTTTATTTCGTCCAGAAAGTTCGAAAACCTCGCTGGTGTCCAAATTACGACAGTTTCAAAATAACCAAAATAACAAAATAAAATTAAGATAAAAAAAATTGATCTTAGATAAAAAAAAAGACTGTTTCGCAACAAGATTAATCGTTATTATGAGCATTTATATTGGTACTATAGAGTTTAAATACAGTGCCTCTAAAATTTGATCAGCCGTTCTATAGATAGCGTTCTTAAAATAGGAAAAAATAAACAAAGCTTCAGTAGAACAAAAATACAGACAAGAAAGCACCAAGAGTTCAGGCATAACTAGTATACTAACTTTTTATAAACCACTAACGGCATGATGGGCGTGATTATAATAAGAACAATTGTAACTTTTTATAAAGGGGTATTTCTTGCTGAGTGAGTCAAAAAATCAATGTTGACCTGTCTTCTATCCATTGTAATAATGTAATATTTTAGGGGATTTTTTAACCGCGTAAGCTTAATAACTTAAATTTTAATCCCTGTGAAAGAAACAGGCTTTAATCGACTTTAAATCGACTTTATGTTTTAAATTATTGTACAGTCAATTTTCCGGTACGGTCAACAAAATATTTTCAGGATTCTGGCATCCGCGAGTAAAAAATGTATATATTACTTTTCAAGGAAATATTTGAGATGAACGGTATTTTCTCCATTTTTTATTAGATAAAGAGATATCTTTCAGGAAACGGATAGATTTTAAAATATCATATACTTTTCTGATTCTGAATTAATGTGATCCTTCATGTGATTTCTTAATTCATTAAAATAATAGTTTTCATATGTTTAGGCAAAAATGGTTGGTTCTAGTTCTTCATTTTTTTTTAAAAAAAATTTATACCGGAAAACAGAGAATGCTGACAAGACAAAACCGGTTCTGAAATTCCATCTTCGGGTACTTTCAGACCACAGTTTGAGGACAAGTGGATTGACAGATATAAAGGACTTCGGTAAATATTATTTTCCATTTGAATAACCTCCTTGAAGAGGCTGAAGACATGTTTTGCACTGTATAGGCACTATATCTCGCCTTTAATTAACATACATACACACCTATACATTTGCCAATCTTGGAAAAGTATTTGAGACATTGAGAGCGATAGCAACGACGTACTTGAAGATAATTTTAGACGTTTCAAGTTTGTGCTTGTAAAGATTAAAATATTGACAAATAAAAAATTGTCGGTCACCTTTCTGAACATGATGTCTGTACACAATGGTATTTGTCATCATTGGACTGATGGCCTGAGGAATGTGTTTGCATAAGCGCATATTTTTACAGGGAGTAATACCAGTGTAATCAAGTTTTAGAAAGGTCGGGCCCCATTCCGATCAATTAGAGCTATTTTAAAACTATTTTCCTAATTAGCAGCTCTCCCGGATCAACGTTTGTCTTTCGTCATATGCTTGTCAAATTTATTGGGTTTTTAAGCCATTGCTACATTCATAAATCTAAAACAAACGATGAAACATGCATCTTAGAAAAGACCTTCTGACACAGGTCGTTCCACTGGCTTAGCAACCAAATACATCTTTCACTAGCTGCATCAACGGAGTCAAAACTTCTTGAACTCGACTTTGTGCTGAAAGATACAACTTTGGACCTCGGAATTTAGACCTGATGATCCAAGATTTACTTATCAAGTTTTAATTTCAATATTAATTTCGGTTGATAAGCTTACGGTATTTGTATTAGCACTGGGACGTGATTGCAACTGAGAAAACAAAGGGACGCTGAAGAAAAATGCCGTGTGAAGTCATCCCTTGTTTTGTCAATAACACATACATAGTTGATCAGGCTAGAGCTAATAAGCTTGGGAAGAGTACAATGCATGAAACTAAAGCCAAACCTATACACGAGAATAGCCTGGTTTGGACAAAAGCAGGCCAACTCCAAGGGGGTTCACAACTACATAAAGATGTATCCAGTTACGGAAGGGCTTCTTCAGAGGGGCAACCTGATCACATGCTCCAGAACGATCTAAAATTCCATGACATCGGGTATAGAATTTTACCCAGAGCATTTTCAACGCTCGGGGATTTTGGAGCTATTGAAGAATCTGAGTCAACTTCGAGTGGTCATTTAGGCGAGACAAGAGGTGCCTGGTTCTCACGGTCCAAAATCCAAGACTGCGAAACCCCGAGGCGATATAGTACATCATCATGGCCAAGCGAGAAAATTTTCAGGGAACGCTTTCAACAAACCTCTCGTGAATTTCCTACCTACAAGAATAATAGCAGACGACAATCAGAAGGATTTATTATTTCCGGAACAAAGGCCTTCGGAGTAGTTGGATATCGAAATGAGTCAGTGAATATTTTAGGCAAGCAACGAAGCGGGAACCACAATCTGAATACAAAGTTAACCAAGCGAGTAAACGAATCACAGGGTATCAAAACGCTGTATAACATTTCCTTAGCGTCATTCGACATGATGAGTTCAGTAGTGACAACACTGGATCAACCAAAAGGCTACTATAGTCTACCTAGAAGGCTGAGCCTTCCTGTTAAAGATATGGGAAACGATTTCTACCAGAAGAATGGGAAACCACAAAGAAATTCGTTACCAACTGAAGAATGTTTACGAGAATATAATTTCGATAACGATACAGAACTACAATGGCAGAGGCTCGTAGCTAGAGCGAAAACTCTACAGTTCACCTCAACAAGAAGCCCGGAAATTGTTCGTTCTCGATCAAGTGACAAAAACAAAGAAGAATTAACACAAAAAGCGACAGAACCAGTAGGGGATCTTGATAAAGGTGTTGACAGTACTGGCAAAGATGCTGGCCAAACGAATGAAGATATATGTAGCGAGAAAGAGAACAATATCAAACCGATTAACACAAGAAGAATACGACGAACTGAAGAGAGACGATATTCTCTAAAAAAAATACCAACTGTCGTCGAGAGTTCAAGTGAAAGTCAAAGTAAGAAAGATAGTGATGATAATACGACGGAGAAGGAAATGACGCAGCCGCAAGGCCATGACACAGTGGTAAGAGAACGACAACCTACGATAAGTTTAAATGATAACACAAATCGTAGACATTCTGTAGCTGTTGTAAGACACACAGAAGAATCTAAGGAGAGAATATCTGGGTATAGCACACATGGAGCACTTGAGTACGCCAAAACACTGATGGGAAAGATACAGGAAGAAGGAAAAACGAAAACTAAGAAAGAAAGACTGGATGAAATGAGTAAAGTGTTGAAATTAGTTCTAGAAGAACTCAACCGTATTGAACTGCCAGATAGGGACCTTGTCAGCCTTTTTATTAGTCTCAGAGCAAAGATGGTTAATTTAAGAGCTGAGCTCAAAGCAGATGAGGTAGATAAAGACATTGAGACGAAGAATGAAATAGGAGAAGTGAAAAAGGATGAGAACGAAAAGAAATACATGTCGAGAAGTCTGCCTCGACAAAGCAGTGACGGGGAAAGCACCCCCACTCATTCAAGACGATTTAGTTGGATCTAGATTATAATATTAACTATATATTGATAATTATTAGTGATAAATATATGAGGATGTGTTTGGTAACTGATATATGAATATAAATTCTGGGAAAGATCGATGGCAAATCCTTACTAAAAATTTTAACTTGAAATCTTTATAATGTGTTAAAATGTGGAGCTATGTTTTTATGAGCTTATGTAATAATTAAAATTATTTTGATTAGTAATATTAATAATAATATTATATTATAACTGGCAATTGCTAAATCGTTGTTGTATATTTAAAGTTCTTTTTGTGAACTGACATGACAGAAACACAGCTAAACACTTTATGGAAAATTTAATTCATTCATTAGTAAAATGTTTATTTATCGGATAAATGCAATCTTACTATAAAAATACATTACAAGACTAAAAAAAATAAAGATTTAACTAGTGATTGGAATAAATTGTCTTTTTATATGACTTGTAGCTAGATCAAGAGGTTCTTATCGATCGGAGACGAAGATAAATAGCTGTATAAGAATATGATAAATGGGTATAATAATCGAGATTATATCGGGAACAAATGTTATATTTTCTTTATCCACACATGAATATTTTTGAATGACAAGAACAAAAATAAAAGTTAGCCAATTTAAGCGCATTTTCGAACTGATTCAACAAATGATATCATCAAAAGCACTTTAGACAAGCTGATAATACAATTGATAGAGTCTTTCTGAAGACTACAGTCGGCATACACTTGGACTATCACTGACCGAACATATTCAACAAACGGGGAGCAAATGTTTGAAAATAAGGGGGATCTATCACATATCACGAATAATCCGATTATTCTGGAGCCAGTTCTAACATTTCAAGTCATTTGTGTTTTTTTTTTCTTTTAGAGTCGGTTCCTACTTTGCATGATCGCAGTGGTCAAAACAACAGCATACTACAGTACACTCGGACCATGAATGACAACATATTCAACAAACGGGAAGCGAAATGCTTGAAAATAAGGGGGATCTATCCATATCACGGATAATCCGATTATTCTGGAGGATTCGAACATTATCAGTTTTCTTTCTTTAGCGTCGGGCTGTATTTTTCATGATGGCAGTGGTCAAAACAACAGCACTAATATCGATTTGTTGGCATGTGATGTGTCATTACATTGACATTGAAGTTGTTTTTATGGATCAATATCGCTTAATTGTTGTGCATATTTTACAGCCTATTTCAAAAATCGCTGTCACATGCAGCCTTCTCAATCTTCTAAGGCTGCAAAGGATGTCGGTATTTTCATCGTAGTTTTTAAAGGATCAGTCGGTGTTTTTATCGTAGTTTTAATTAAAATCAAGTATTTTACCGAATTATTCATATAAACATATACAACTAACAAATCATTTGACTGCATTTCAATACTTTTCTTTCATTCCTAACTATTAAGACCCTAGCTTAATAGCTATAGTTTAATTGGCTGTTGCAGAAAGCGTCAGCCGTTCCGTTTCTTTTGTTGAAATGTTTGCGCACTGTGCGCTTTATATAACAACCGGGCTTCCTGTGGTGGTTCAACCTGCAAAGTGGCTGACTCTGGGAGAGGGGCCGGGAGGGAAGGTCAGAGATATAGAAGATTATAGTATTAGTTTCCTGATGTATTATTTCAATAACTTAAGATATTTAATCTCTTATTTTTTTAACGGTGTAGTTTTCCTAAATATTCTAAAAATAACTCAAGAATATCTTCCGTGACAGTGTTTTCAATGGTCACGGAAACATTGGCATTGAAGTCCTTCATTATTATAATCATCAATTTCAACAAATTGAAAATCATTTATTTTGGTATAGGAATTAATTCAACTTTAATGATTTTCTTGCATTGAAATGATTTTATGATTGATCATCAATTTCATTAAAAAGCATTCATTTTAGTATAAAAAGAAGTCATATTTAAATGAATGATCTTTGTTGTATTTTGTCAACTTTGCTTCATATTAAAAAAATACTTAACTACATTTGAGTATTAAATTGATACCAGTTGCTTATAGTACCCTAGCTATATAAAATAAAGGACAAAACTAACATGAGACAATTTCTCAAAAATAACTAGGGGGCTGCATTTTATATGAAGGCTAGTTGTCCCTGCTAGTCAGGATAACTCTTGTTTTGTATCCCCCAGTGAGAATATAAAACAAGAGGAAAACAGCCCCTAGGAATATTTATTATTAGCATGAATTTTCTCCCTTCTTGTCACAATGCCAGGGTGGCTTTTACAACCAGCAAGATCCAAAATAATGATAATATAAGATCAGATCCACATGCAATGATTACTCTTCTGCTTGCACTCAAACTTACTACCTCGACTACCTCTACATAAAACATTTTACATACATCACTTCTCACATGTTGATTTTTGCTTCAAACATCATAATTCACAATTTCAAAATCATGTACTTTGTTGCCTACAATAATATTTACAAAAAGTATTCTTGGTTTATTTATTACAACATAATTTGTGGTAAAAAGGTTGGAAATAATGTAGGCAAACAAGATGTAACTGAATCTTCCTCATGTTGACAGCCTTCATTTGCAGTTTAGGTATTTTGTTTTTCAACAATGTACAACATTCCTACACCCAGTGTAGAACTAAGGAATGGACCATATGATAATTTAAGGGGGAGAGGGGCTGATTCTTGCTCAATATGATTGTCTCCCTCAAGTGTGGCAAAGTTAATCAATATTTTTTTTGGCCATTTTTGACCTTGCATGATATCGCTTGATTTTCTTTTGGAATTCAACCCACCCCACCTTCAAATATCAAATTGTCTCTCCCTAATTAACCAAGTATTTTCTCTTTAGATTTTAGTTAGAGTAAAAATAGTTGGTCTGGCTACCATCAAAGAAAATACATACTAGGTGACAAGCTGCTGCAAATTCTGATACAACAACATTTGTCATCCACAACAAGTCACACAAATTCAATCTGGTTTCAATTTGTGTGTACAGTTGCAGCAATAAATAGAATGAATAAACACTAGGTGAAATGTTGTAGCAACAAGTTAATGCAGCAACCTGCTCCTAGTGTGTTCTTGCCTTCAAGGAGATATTTGTTCCACTTTAAAATAACATTCTAGTATGGTGAAGTGGTAGTATTAATGTACTGATAGTTAAGGTAATAAACTTTTATACACCTATTTCAAAAATCTTTGTCGCAGCCAAAGCTACAGACCACACACTGAACCCTGCAAAGGATGTTGGTATTTCTTCCTTTGTTATCAATCCATTCATAGCCGTATATTTTGTTATATGACCATGACAAGTTGTTGCAGTGATAGATGATTAATATATTAATTTCTTTAAAAAACGTGTGATAAATCACAAATCATGTTCATCCTTTGCAAGCAACAGAATGTGGAATGTAGCTTCGACTGCAACAACGATTTTTGAAATAGATGTATATGAAATCTAATAGTCACAACTTTTACGCGAAAGTTCCAGGGAATCGAGTTGAAGTTTGATTGAACAAAATTCTGGCTGCAAACTTCAACTCGCTTCCTCGGATTTTTCATGTAAAAGTTGTGACTGTCTTGCAGTCTAATGTTTCATATATAAAAGTATCTCCATGAGTTGCCACCCTTTGGATGTTTTGACTGATACAATACATTTCAAGGCAAGAAACAAAAGCCTGGTTCATACTAGTGGTGACATACGCATAAGAATAAGCAACATACGCAGACTTAGTTATGCATTTCTCGAATAGGTGTGAGAAACTTAGACAAGTACCACTAATGAGCAAAGCACAACTGAGTCTGAGTATGTTGCTTATGCTTATGTCATTCGTGTGAACCAAGCTTAAAGCTCCACAAACGCTACTGTGTTCTCTGATAAATCAACATAAATAGCAAGCTTGGGCTTCCTGTGGTTTATAATCAGTTTTCTGTAGAAATACAGTTCTCAACTTTTTACTAGTAGTCTTTTCTATTTCGCTTTTGTAATTGACCAAGTTAAATGAAATGTTAATTAAAATGCATCAAGTTGTTCAATTATGATATTCAAATATTTCAGTTGCTAAATGTACAGGCGATCACGAATCGAAAAAGAGCATTAATTTTCTCAAATGAGTCTGGTCAATTTCATCACTTATAATCGTAACATTTTGCTTTTCTGAACAATCAAATAAACCCTATTTTATATCGATGGCATTAATTTCGGAGCAATAATTTAGAAGGATTTAGTATTTCTGATTAAACAACAACCCTTTGTATTCACCGATACACGGATTGAAGAGAATTGATCTTTGTTTTGTTTGTCATTGTTGAATCGCTTGATTGTAAATTATTCGTGTGAAGTTATCAAACGACGATGTTAAGGCCACAAATGATATATAGCACATCAAATATTACAGCAAACTAGCCCTTCGCTGTAGGCTAGTCCCTGAAGATGTACTCGATAAATCAGGAGTAGATATAAATTCTTCTTCTTCCATCAGCGAACTTTGGTCGAATTTAATATGTCGTATTCCCGCTTGAATCTTAGTAAACATTCTCATTATGTCCTTATCTTGGGCTCTCAAATCGGCGACTTCTTTGCGAATCCATTCAAAAGCTGTCTCTACAACATCGACCCTTTCCTGAGAGCTCTTGTCGTCGCTTTTGTTTATATTGTGAATCAAGTCTTCGGCGGCTTTACGTGTTTTTATCTCACTCTCCTTCCAGTTTCTTGAATTAATGCTAGCTAAGGGCCGTTTCGGCATACGAGGTAGAGTCTGTGCTCTACGTACTCCATGGCCTTCACTTCGATGACTTTTATAGTCAGAATCACAGAATTCGACTTCTTTGAATTTCACAGTTCGGCCGTCTTTCTCTTTCTCCTCGTTTGACCGCGATTCCTTCTTGTGTGATGCATGGCTCGGTTCACTCATCGCTCTGTGATGTATCCTTGTTGTTAGGTTTGTATTTGAGTTCAATTCCGAAGAGAATTCGTCTTGATTTGAATTAGTTATACGTGGTTCTGGTTGACGTATCAAAGCATATGTACGACCCAGAACGTAACGCCTGCTTGCATCTGGTTGTGACCTGTCATTTGGGAATCCAAGTGAGGCTTCCTGAATATTACTAGCGTTATTATTGACTTCAGACCTTGCATGAATTAGCGACCTCGATCTCGGAATTCTTTTGTGTCGACCTTCCGCCACTATGTCCCCGGTAGAGCTTCTCTTTTGCCATATATCTTCTCCAGGCGTTTTTGAGTTGTCGAGATACCTTTGCGCCATTTCTGCAGTTCGTAGGAATTCAATTTCACGAGCCTCTCGGCATGATAAACTACGGGCACAAGATTCGGAATTTCTCCGACCTGTTGCATTAGGATCGCTCATCAATCGACACCTCCCCGAGGATACTTCGGATACAACTCGGTCGCTGTCGGATAAACTTCGTTTCTTACTCGGAACACGAGATGCTGTTCCTGAAATGATTTCATTGATAATTTTAGTCTTCTTTGTTTCGATAGAGTCTTTCAGTTTAGGTTTGGAAGTGGAAACACTGAAAACATCGTCGTCGAGATTTTCCGAAGAGTCGTCGATAGTTATCGTAGACCTGTCGACTTCATTCGTAGACAACCGAGAGTCAGATAAGTTATCTGCAGGAATATTCGAAGTATTCAATACACCTTTTTCCTTATCTCTCGATAGCTCGCCATTACAGACAGACCATCCTCTCGGCCTGAAGATCTGTCTTCGTAAAGAAGCCGCCGTGGTATCTGTTTCATTGCTATTGATGTCCAGTACTTCCTCAGGAAGAGAACTCAGAGAAGTGCTGCGGTTACGTTGGTCAGTTTTCGCGCCGTTTTTTCGCGCCTTTTTCCACTTGCTGTACAACGTCTCGCTCGTCAAATCATCGAAAGATTGTGAAATTCTTTTGAGGCGAAGTAAGTTGTTATCTGGCATTGGTGTTGATTGGCCGGAGAATTCGGACACTTGTCGACGCAGCACAACTCGCTCCATTGCGTTCATGAAATACTTTGGCAAATCACAATGTCCTAGTTGCCACAGTACAACCAGTAAAAACAATAAAGGTTAACCACAGGTAACTTCCCAGAGAACTATGCAATAAAACGGTACGTTTTACAAAGATGAGTCTATTACTCTAGTCACTTGTAATGTAAAACCAAGAGTTATGAATTCCCTCTCCCTTCGATCTTCAGTTATATGCTCTTGCATAAATCTCGTAAATTATTTTTATATTGCCTATAGGGTTTGATTTCTGCAAAGAATTGAATTTGATGAATAATTTATATCTGAGGTTTCTCTGTCCACTGCGATGAAGATTGCGTGCTGGTGGTTACCAAGGGAAACGATCAATGACGTCATAGGCTACAGGGACATCTTTTGTGTATGATGAATGTTGTTTCTTTGTTTTTTTCTCTGTATAATTATATTAAGATAAGTAAGTAATCAAATTAAGAAGGCAGTGTAATTAAGAATGTTAAATAGTATCAGTAATCGGTTACATTGTTACTGTTTGTGAACAATCTCGATACAATAGAGTACAAACACAAAAAGTGTGCAATACTTTGTACTATTTACCACTAAATAGTGTTGATTAAACAATAGAGAACAAAAGAATTTGCATAGTTTAGCAGTATTTAGTGGTATTTATGTTGCACACTTTTAGTGTTTGTACTCTATCATTTTTTTATTATTTATATTTAGACTGTAAAGCATTTCCTGTTTTTACACTAGAACTGCGACAAAACTAGGATATATATATATTCTACATTCTG
Source organism: Metridium senile (assembly GCA_949775045.1). Classification (NCBI taxonomy): domain Eukaryota; kingdom Metazoa; phylum Cnidaria; class Anthozoa; order Actiniaria; family Metridiidae; genus Metridium; species Metridium senile. The sequence goes on along the minus strand of OX459099.1, from coordinate 7,783,617 downwards.
TATAACTATAGAATACAATGCCAAATATAGAATACCATATCTCCTAGCAACTAAAAAAACTGCCTTTTGCCATTTTGTTGGAACTGATGGTCAATCTCTAAACACCCTTACAAGATCCATATATAAACGTTTCAAGCTCCATCAACAGCCTATCCACCAACACAAATTCTGAAAGACTGCTTCTGACACGAACCATCAACAAACTGGTTGAGTCTTGGCCTACTTTTATAAAGTAGGACCTAAATGATTTTCAAAGAAAAACAGGGAGGTATTGATTGATTGATGGCGTTGAATGAGCTCAGCAATTCCTAAAAGTCTGAAGCTATAACGTGTTTTCGCAAGTTTACAAAGCTATAAAGAAACTAAGTTACTCGTTCTCAGTCATTTTCCCTTTTACCCAACCCACAATCCCTAGGAACGAAGTTGAATTAATGCGGAAGCAAATTGAAGTATGCAACTGAATGCAAGCAGTGCTACCAAAAAGTAGGTATGGATATTTCGAGTTGTTAAAAAATATCTTTATCATGCAGTGCGTTCATTATATTGGGATTTGATAGCCTCAAATTTTGCAGCTGAATATGTATTAATTAACTAGTAACTATAATAAAAGCTGCATGGAACGGAGACAAAGCGAGCTAGCTTTACATGTACAGTCTTTCTAGAGCACAACAGCAAGTTACGGTATGCTCTTGCATGCAAGCGCAAATCATGCAGTACTAATAAAACCTCAGGTAAATATATATATCGGTAAAATTATTATCTATGCAATCTTAATGAGCTAATGCAGCTTTACTTACTACACTATGTTAAGCCTAAAATGTTTGCACTATAAAAATCCAGCTCAACCACCATCAGTTCCTGGCAACTGCAACTCAATACTGCATTCCAAAAACGCGCTTTGTAAGAAAACATCTAACTGATTGATAAAATACTAGCTATACATAGTAATGAATAGACTAGACTATAATACCAGATTACCTGTATAAGTTGAAACCAGCTTGTGTTTTGGTGTATCTGGAAAAAGTATCGTGCCTCAAAATCTGGTAAGGTATCTTGCACTATGCGTCATACACTATGGTTATTATGTAATTCGATATGCATCGTCATGGAATTGATGTACGACTCTGTCAACATTTCGTGCAATGGGACTAGCCTAGATTGATTATTAAAGTGGTATTAAATGGTATACAATATTTTGTTTTGAAAAATGAAATCGCTTTTGTGCCTTTGTTTTGGTGAGATTAGCGAAACAACAAAAGGCAGAACAACTGACTTTTGTGAAAAGCATACCTTCGGATGTATACAGTGATTAAGTTAAGATTAGGGTAACCATTAAACTACACTATACCCAGAGTCAATTTTACTAAATCTAGTTTATAACAAAACTGATATAATCCTAAAGTAGTTTTTGGGATAGAGATCAATCTCATTTTTGATGCGTTTTGTGAGCTTAACAAAACTTATAAATCTGAAGGATGTTTGACAGATTTGTGACAGATATTTGTTAATTAACTATTTGACATGTCCACTCACCTGCAACGAACTTACTCTTTATAAGACATGGAATATATAAACAACTCTTTTGTCCTGGCTTTACTCGGCTTAATTGGCTGCAAGCAACAAATTAAAACTGCAGTTGCCCCGGACAAAACATGTAAACACAATCACTTTTTATCAATCTTATAGAAGGCCCTCGGGGGGAGGGGGGGGGGGGGGTCTCCCTTAAAAAATGGATAGGGGTGCTCGACGGACGGTTTTGAAAATCACCCTTAAAGGTACGCATAAATTGACTCAGATAATGATTTCAGACCTCGTCGAGCACCCCTATCCATTTGTTAAGGGAGTCCTCCCCCGGGGGAAGGCCTCGGTAACACAGATGGTAATAGTAGAAGGGCACAGTCGACTTCTCCCGGGGGGGGGGGGGGGTAGGGGGATTAATTTTAAGCAAGAACCGTAACTCAACACGGACACTAAAAGGTACGTACGCACAGGAATTATTTTCAGCTCCCGATGGAGATTTCTTTCTTTCTTGTTCCCCAATATCAAGACACATCAAACTTATTTTGTTTATTGTTTAAACATCTCATTTGCTTAAGTCACACCAACTGAATACACATTACTCGTTACAACACAACAGGGAATTTTTCTTACATCGACTTTCAAAAAACATTTTTCAACGGAGTTATATTTGTCCTGACAAATTTGATGGCATGGGCCATTTATAGCTATTTTGCAGACATTTTCAACCTGATTCAACAAATTCAGGAATTCAAAGAAATGAATTGTAGTGATGCTGACATGTTTTTCTGTTATCGATTTGTCAGACATCAACATGAACAGTTAATCTGTTTTCTGCTCGATCCTATTTACAATACTCCAGCCGGTTTCATGTTCTATGTAGCACCGCTGTACCATTTGACAAAAGGCGCATTTGCGCAGGTCTCGATTTGTTGTACACAAATCCCAATCAAAGCATGATAAAATGTTATCGCTTAACAATAGAACACACATTTGATTTTACCCTGAATTGAGGCTATCCCTGTGCAAATGTGCCTTTTTCAAATAGTACAGCGGTGCTATAGATAACATGAAACTGGTCTTCTCAGTAGAAAAAACTGCCAGGATTACATTTCATATGAGAATATATGATATCAGTATACATAAATTGGTGTCAGGGTTTAGGCATTATGGATATCCTCTTCATCGACGTCTTTGATCGAAATAAATTCAGTGTAATCAATCTCCCCATCGCCATTATCATCCAATAGATTAATCAATAAAGTAATGTCTTTGTCTTCCATTGGTACGCCAATGGACTTCAGCCCAGTATAGAACTCCTCACGACTCACTGTCATACTCTTATCCTTATCAAACTGATTAAAGAGATCAACCATGCGATAATTCATTCGGTCGACGTAAGCCATGAGTCGATTTAGAAGTTCAGCCAGTTTCTTTTTTCTACTCATGCCGCCTAGCAGAGCGTCAAGTTCGTTCATTAAATTACCACTACATTGGCTTAATGTGCAGGTAACCACAAAGTATGGTCGTACACCTATGATGTGGTCGACTAAAGCTTTTGTCTCGGTGTCGATGACCACTTTGTTCAAGCAAAGTCTCTCCATGGCACAGTCTGCGTTGTTCTTCATCGCGTTGAGTATTGCATTAGCACCAGCGTTCTGTATTGGATTCATGCCCATTCTGAAGGAAGAAAAATAAATAAGGATCATGTATAGCTTACTGATTAAGATTTTATATCAAATAGAGGGATTTCGTGACAGCCATGTTTGTGGAGCTTGTGGGGCAGTATGGAGCTTTTCTCTAAAGGGAACTGAAATCCTTCACTGAAAAACGTTCTTTTGTACTTGCCCACAAACATGGCTGCCATGAAATTCCTCTATTCCATGTACCAACTGTCAAACCATGTATGGCAACTTTCTCAGTTAATATGAAGAAATATAGACAGGAGGAAAAAACTAAAAATAACGAGACGAGGATGAGAAGAATAGAATGAAGCTCAGTTGAAAAGTAGGGCAAAGCTAAGGAATTATTACTGTATAATTATTATTGTATAAAACTTTTGATTTTTGAATACTAATTTTCTCTTGAAAATGACGCTAGATAGCGTCGAAACGTCGAGAATAGGATTAAAATGATCACAAACGTACTTGCGTTAGTTTTTGTTATAAAGCTTAGGAAGCTATATAAATAGTGGAGGAGAAAACCGCCAGATGGAAAAGGACAGGAGACGCATACGAGGAAGAAGTTGAAGAGAAGTTTAAAGAGAAGAACAATTAAGCGTTAAGGTCATTTTTCCTTCTTCTATAATTTTTCTTCTTCTATTTAAAAGCAAAACAAGAAAATGGTAAAGAAGGAGGATTAAAGAAACGGCAAACCTAAAAGATAAAAATAGACAAGAATTGGTATAGGAAAAAGGGAACGCTAAGAATATATGGAGAAGAACATAAACATCAGAAGAAGAGGATAATGGAAGGAGAAACAACAAAAAATAAGAACAGAACTGACAAGAAGTGGAAAAACGATACAACAAATCTACGATTAAACCACCTCAATACGTACCTTAGAATCTTCAGCGTATCGTTCACCTTCAGACCTTCTGATAATCTCAAAGCACCTTTGGTAGATATCCTATTATTGCTTAGATCGATCTCAAGTAAAGTGTTGTTCTCACGAAGAGATTCGCCTACAGCTGCTGCCCCATCGTCAGCAAATCCATTCCATGACAAGTCAAGAACCTTAAGGCTAACGTTTGCCCTGAGCCCCTTCCCGATGGCTATAGCACCTTTGCCTCGTAAGTGGTTCCAGCTGAGGTTGAGGTGCTCCAATGAGTCGTTGGAATCTATTGCAGGAGCTGCATGTATGATAATAAAGAAAATATTAATGATTACAACATGGTTCAAAGGGGTGGGGGGGGTTGTAATGATTTCAGTGATTGCTGGGCCCACTCAATCACATGAGCTACTTTATTTAAAGAGGGTGACACGTGACAGCTAACGACGATGACCCTAATAATAATAATAATGTCTTGTTCTTATATAGCGCATTTCCAGAACTGCTCAATGCGCTTACTCAACGTGTTCGAGTTGAAGGTATATCAAGGCGCATAAGCTGCTACCATACAACTCATGTCTGAACTATAATTTCAACTTACCAAAATTGACACCTGCTTCTTCCTCAAACCCATTCCCACTCAAATCTAGTGCATTGAGGGCGTGGTTGCTTTTCATCATTTCAGAGAGTGGTACGGAATCTCTGTTTTTGAACTCGTTCCACGCAAGACACAGAGATTTTACAGTGGTGTTTTCCGTCAGCGCCTCACAGAATGCAATGCAACCCTGGGTTTGTATCTTGTTGTGTGATACATCGATTTCTGTCACGTAGAAGTTTTCTTTGAGTAGTTTGGCGATATTTTCGCCACCTTCGGGGCCTAGTGAACAAGTGAGTTAGTAAGATTATAAAATGACAGTAATAATACTCCATTTGAAACAATGTGTGATTCATCAGGTTTAAAAGCAAGAATCCCTATAGGTTCCGACTAGCAACATGAGCATAAGCAACACACGTAGGCTCAATGAAGCATTTATCGAGAAAAGACAAGTGCGGCTAATGAGCATGCAAGGCGCAACTGAATCTGAGTCTGCGTATGTTGCTTATGTTTATGTCGCTAGTGTGAGCCAGGCTTAAGTTTTGTTTCATGGAATTAAAAAAAAGATGCATGAGTATACATAAGAGAAAGCACCGATAGTGCATTTTATTTATCTAAGTTGCATTTATATTTACCGACTGCGCAGTCGCAGAAGTTGATCTTCGTAGTCGTGGTATTATTCATTAAAGCTGAAGCAACCGCTTTCGCACCACTAGGACCCAGTCCATGATGCTTGATGTCCAACTCCTCGTCCGTAATGTGCTCAAGGACGAAAGAGACTGGTACAATTCCCAACTGTTTACAAGCCTCCCGGTAGGCTTTGCGTCCTGTAGGGTCAAATTCCTCTCGCAGTTCTTCTGTTTCCAGGTCGGTGTCGTAGTCACTGTCACGGACAGATTCATCGCCGGAGCTTGTGGCGTCGGCAAAGCGTACACCAGCTGGAGTAGATGATCTTGAAAGTCTGTTGCAAGATGTGGCAGCGCGACTTCTTTTGACTGAAATAAAAGAGAATGTTCTTAACATCTTCTATTCACCTTCGATCCCGCCATCCACTCAAAAGCGCCCCAAGGCTGGAAATGCGCCAAGTGAGAAAATATGATGATGATGATGATGATGAGTGTAACGAGTACATACTTCAAAGGAACTACGATATTGACAACCACCGTGAGTTGATCGTGTTCCCGGAAGGGAATTATTGGTCACCTTTTTATTATTAGCTTTTTCGAGAAGTAAATAAAAAAATCAAAAGTAGTGTAGAGCCGGTATAACAGAGACAGCAGGCTGCTTTCACAAATAAAAGATAAATAAATGAAATATTTATTTCCCTGAACCATCGTCTTACCGGCTGATTTTTGCTTGCGAGCACTCTTTCGTTCCTTTTCCTCTGCGTTCGTACCATCGGTGATTAGACCAGGAACTCTCTTGATGACGTCATCGTGTGATTTCTCTAGTTGTACTTCCGGTACACCATTTGATTGCACTTCTTGATTGACGCTGTCAGTCATCTTAGAGGATCATTTTTAAGGATTCCTCTTGCTTCACTTAGATGCTAGATTTTTCATAATAATTTGGTCTGGAATAAAAGAGGTTTTTTAGAAATGAAATAAATCAATACGTTTTACGTCGAAATACGGGAATTAATTGCCGAATATTCTCCCTATAGCCAGTGGCTAATTCTTTTTAAATTGTCTGATGCACCCTCACTACCCCTAGATTCAGTATTTACATCACACAACGGCTACTCACATGTTGATTTTTAGCCTGCCACGAATCTTATACTAATTTCACCAAATAAAGTAGATAAGTAAGTAAGTAAGTAAGTAAGTAAGTAAGTAAGTAAGTAAGTAAGTAAGTAAGTAAGTAAGTAAGTAAGTAAGTAAGTAAGTAAGTAAGTAAGTAAGTAAGTAAGTAAGTAAGTAAGTAAGTAAGTAAGTAAGTAAGTAAGTAAGTAAGTAAGTAAGTAAGTAAGTAAGTAAGTAAGTAATGTGGTGATTATAACTGTAATGGAATCAACAAAAGTAGAAAAGGGCAAAACGTAATAAGACAAATAACTGATCGAAATACAATACTTCATTATACAATACTCAGCATTGATTCACAAACCAGTAACTAAAATAAATTGTATGTTATTCTAATAAAAATGTTTAAGTATATAAAAAAATCCATCTATTACTTATAATATGCCGGGATAATAAATTGTATTTTATATAGCGTCAATATCAGTACTTTCAACAACGCTTTACAATATAGAAATTTTAAACTACAACTAATAATCATCAATTATATTGAAATAATATATTTTTTATAAATTTAAAACTTATATAAAACTGTTTTTATATTAGTACTTACATTTTCAAAAAACGCTAGAAAGTTGGATCACATTGGAGCTATAGGACAGCTGAATACTGCAGAAGGGAAAAGAGCATTTAGTCATAAATGACTGTAAGCGTCTGTATCTGAGTGTAAATGAAGTTTCTAACTAACCTAACAATGATCTCTTCCCAAGACAGAACTATGACATATACGCTTTTCAAATTAAGGTTTATTAAGCAAACCAAACAACAGTTCTTAATTCAATCTTCTGCTTTTGTTCGGCATTACCTTTAAGTTAGGGATCATCGTTTATGTGATTATCAGTTTTTGTCCAAGTTATTATTTTCCTTCCGTAGTTTTTGGAATGACATAGAGAAATTCGTCATCATTGTCTGACGAAATATCCGTAAAGAAAATAGACGGCAACTTTGTATTGTAATAGCCTAACCAAACTATTGTTATTCTAATAATTGTCAATGTTTTTGTCATGCCGAAACGTCTTAAATGTTACTGAAAAACCTTAATAATGGTATTCTGTGCAGGCGGTTGACTGATAACGCCCACTTGTTTGATTGAGTAATTTGGGAATGCGGAATACAATTTTCCGTTTAGCGTTGCCGAATCGAGTGGTCCCACGTATCCAGCACTGCACCGAATCTGAATATCATCAACCGGAATGCTTAGGTTATTATTACGCTGATGTCTATATTTTTATCAATCTAATCCACATGTATCCATATATTTTTCAATCGAATGAGCAACTCCGTTTTTCGTTGCGCATTTGCAGCGCTTGCCATCCCGCGCACACGAATTAAGTTAAAATTTTCAATTTGATCATCTATCAAAATTTACTAAGCCCGATTTACACGGCACGATTGTCGTGTACGACTTGTAGTATACGACTCAAATGAGCTCCAAGTCGTGCCGTGTAAATGCCCCTACGACTTGCCTACGACTGACGCACGCGACCTATGACTTGTAGTAGGATTTTGAACCAAGGATCAAAACCCTACGACTTGTCGTAGGAAAATGACGGGATTTGTCCCATATGAGGACTAGATCTAGTATTTCGTCCAATCACTCGCGATTTTAGCAATGGCGTGTACGAATCGTATACGACTAGTCGTGCGCGTGTGAATGGTACCTACTACAATTTGTAGGCAAATCGTATACTACAGTCGTAGGTCAAAATCGCATCGTGTAAATCGGCCTTTAGAAATTACGGCAAAAATTACGAAAAAAATGACGGTGTTCGTCGGCATTTGTCATTAATCATGTCGACAGCGAGATAAAAATGTTTGTTTATGCAAACTAAACTGTAAAACGCACATTAAAAAAAGTCTGTCGACTGAGATGAAATTTACTTCATGATAACCTTAATATAGGCAGCTAGAATAAATAAGGTGACCGAAGATTCGGTGCGCAAGTAGTATGTGTGCATTAGTAATTAATCTACTTTCACGTTCGACTGGTTTTTCGCATCTTGAAAACTAAAACTTTTAACACGAAAGTTTTATTGGTTTTATTACTAAGCCAGTCTTACAATAATACAACCTAATACAAGCACAAGGTTCTTGAACTTGAAAACTTTCCAAAACAATAAAATTTGATGTATTTTCCTAAAGATATCTTTGTACCGTTTGTTTTGGTTTGGTGTTTTGGTTGTTATTTCATACATCGCCAAACACGTTTCAAAAACAACTCAACTTAAAGCCGTCAGTAACTTCACACTGTAGCTACTTTTATACGATTGTATGTACTCATTCTTCCCTAAATTCAGTCAAATATTTACGAAAGCTCAATGCGAAATGGTACACGAAGCAATACAATGTTTGTCTATTTGCTTTTAAGTCACATGTCTTCTAATTACAAATAATTTTTCTTTGACGAAACTTAACTGAAGAACTCAAAATATACATACCACTCTACTTTAGATTTCCTCTCAGCTTTTTGTCCAGTCAACTTGAATTGGCTCCGGAGTCAGATTTTCATCATAACTTAAGGGTTGTTAATAAAAATACAAATCACCCAGATTGTGGGGTTCTTTTGTTCATAAGTAGATGGTTGCTATGGAGACCTTACACACGAATAATTTCGGCATTTATAAGTGTTATTTGTAATTGTTATGTCTTTGCTTCAATTGATGCATTGCGAATAACAATAGGCCAAAGGATTTAATATCGAAATAATTGAGACTTGTTTGACGTAAAGTGACTAATTATATTCATTATCAAAAGGTTATTGAGTCAGTGATGACGAATGTTAACGAATTATAAGTACGATCGATCAATTTTAAATTGGCTTGTTTTGATTTATTATATACTTGTAGATGAGGCATGATCGTCCGGGGTGGTGTAGTCTTGAGAAAGACTGATGGTGTTGATGTCTGATGTTTCGACAACCTGAGCGGAAGTCATCTTCAGAGTAAAGAAATCGAAAGGACAGTACTCTTTCTCAAGACTACATCTCAAGACTACACCACCCCGGACGATCATGCCTCGTCTACATCGATTACACCTGGGATCAGACCATTCACTCTTATTATATACTTAATCGTTACTCTTTATCATTTAGATAGATTAAAACTACATGTATATATACAATCAAGAAGGAGAAGGAGAAGGAGAAGGAGAAGAAGAAGAAGGAGAAGAAAGAGATTTCAATGCAAATTCCTTTATTGAGCCTTTTCTTTTCTAAAACCATGGCCATTTCACAATAGACGGATTTTTACTGTCAATAAAGCTAGCCTGCTTGCTTGCTATTCAATTTCATATTTCGTCATAGCTTTCTCCTATCACAAGTCTGAGCATACTCAAGTGGTCATTTCACTTCCGCCCCAACTTCGCTTTGCTAGTATAAAACTAATGGAACACTAGTATTCCAATCATGATCGACATTATCATGGTAAAGCTGCTGATTACAACACTTGAGCCTGCATTGCAAATACTTAGACTGCAGCAGTGTATGTTACATTCTTTCTTCTCGCCTATTCCAGCGGTTTTACACAGAAGGTTTGCACTCTTGTCACACTGAGAGCTTGCAGCACAGTATTTACGAAAGAATTTGTGATCTTGGCTGTGAAGCTGGAATTGAAAACAAAAAATCATCTTACATTTAATTTAAATAAGAACTATGACTATCAGTAACCATTTCAGGCCCTGTCCACACATATCCGGGTATTTTTGAAAACGGTGTTTTTTTTTCTCCGTATTCAAAAAGATCCGCGTACACACGTAACGCATTCGAATCGTATTTGCCCGTCCACACGTATATACATGAAAACGATTCGAGAACGCCATAGCTTCCATACAATTCATTAGGCGCACAAATGACTGGATATTAGCTCTGACGTCATCGTATTAAAAAAAAGCTCCGTTTTTGCTTTCCACACGTATACGATAAAGCTCCGTTTTTAAAAATCTCTAGTCTGGAGAGCGCATTCGAAAACCTTCGGTGATCATGAAACGCCGTTTACGTATGGATGGATCGAACGCGTAAACGGAGACGGAAACCTCCGTTTTCAAAAATAAGCAAATACGTGTGGACATCAAGCCTCAATAGATCTTTTTCATGAAGCAGCTATAATTATTATCACATGGCAAGCCTCACTCTTATTGAAAACAGTTTCTTCGTTAATAATGTCCAGTTGTAGCTGCATTGTGAGAAAGGTCTATGACAATGAGAATGATAGTAATATCAAAGGTGTCAATAAACAATATGCGTGATACGTTGATGATGATCATAATTATCATGAGGGTAATCTATGATGGTGGTAGTGGTAGTAATGATGATTGTGATGACAATATTAATGATGATGATATAATAATGATCATGCTAGTGGTTTAGTTCATGATGGTGATGATGGTACGTGGTGGTAGTGGTAGTAATGATGATTGTGATGACAATATTAATGATGATGATATAATAATGATCATGCTAGTGGTTTAGTTCATGATGGTGATGATGATGGTGGTAGTGGTAGTAATGATGATTGTGATGACAATATTAATGATGATGATATAATAATGATCATGCTAGTGGTTTAGTTCATGATGGTGATGATGGTACGTGGTGGTAGTGGTAGTAATGATGATTGTGATGACAATATTAATGATGATGATATAATAATGATCATGCTAGTGGTTTAGTTCATAATGGTGATGATGATAAGGATGTTTTGACGATGTTGGTGATTTTATCGGTAATTTAAAGTTTTTGGTGGTGATGATGATGATGATGATGATGATGATGATGATGATGATGATGATGATGATGATGATGATGATGATGATGATGATGATGATGATGATGATGATGATGATGATGATGATGGTAGGAATTTCTGTTATTTCAAATTGAATTGGTGCTATTGTGTTAAAATAAAATTATGGAGATGATAGAGAGAACGAAGTTGAAAAACAAAACAGGCTACACTAGTACTGGAGTTGCATGCACTGAGCATTGTTACAGTCTGCGCAGTGGCGGATCTAGGCTTTTAGCAGGATTTTAGAAAGGGAGGTTCAACACATAGAATACTGGAGCGAGAGCAGCCACAGAGTGTACAAGAGCAGAGCAAAGAGATTCTAGACAGTGTATTGTCGTTACAAAGGGGGGTTCCATGGAGCCATAGGACCTCTCCTGGATCCGCCACTATGCCCGTTCAATCAGTTAATGTGGAATTATGGATTTAGGCGCTTCGCAGTGTTATGTAGTTACTGTATGTAGTGTTATGTAGTGTAACGCCAATGCTCAGGTTAACGTTATAAGTGCTAATGGAACAATGATTAATCACAAAATGAACACTCACTGTATATTTGAGATCTCCTTTGATGCATGTATCTTCGCCAGCACCACATGCTACTTGCTCTTGTTTTGATTCACAGTCAGCATACGAGATAGTACTGTCGCATTTGTAACACGTCAAACTGTTCGCTTGATAAGAAAAAACAAAATGGAAATTATGACCTTTTTGAATAAAAAATGAAAAATAAAACCATTTAAAAATGTTAGAAAATTAATTTCGTATTTTATTGAATTGTTTATACAAGTTTAAAGAAGTTAAACCTCTCATAAACTTCTTTACCATCGTATGCATGACAGTGCATGACATTTCCTTAATGTCATGCATACGATGACATTACAAGATGAACATGTTTACATAACATTTACATGTGAAAGAATCAACTCTCAAGGGTTTCATCACGTGGTCTGAAATGGGTAGATAAACAAGGAAGGTGAAGTGGTATATTGCCATCCATGCACCTAAAAATAAATTTGAAGCTATTATAATAGGAGAGAGGTATACTAAATCAGTAAAGGTCGATTTACACGATACGATTTTGACCTACAACATGTAGTAGGTACCATTCACACGCGCACGACTAGTCGTATACGATTCGTATACGCCATTGCTAAAATCGTGAGTGATTGTACGAAATACTAGTTCCAGTCCTAATATGGAACAAATCACGTCATTTTCCTACGACAAGTCGTAGGGTTTTGATCCTTGGCTCAAAATCCTACTACAAGTTGTAGGTCGCGTGCATCAGTCGTAGGCAAGTCGTAGGGGCATTTACACGGCACGAATTGGAGCTCATTTGAGTCGTATACTACAAGTCGCACACGACAATCGTGCCTCAAGAATGATAATTGATAGTGATATGTCGTGATATACGGACTGCGTCGATTTAATAGGTCAGACCACTCCTCCTGCAATGTAAACAATTTACAAAACTGGCATAATGGTAATATTTTACAAATAAAATGACCAGTTCTGCATAAAATGTTATAATTACATAGCTAGAGTAACACTAAATATATACTCAGTAGCTATTAGAATCTAGTAATAGTTTGAGCTTCGGTTATCTGACGAATTGCAACCCCATACATCGATCTGTATACAATGTACATAGCATTGTAAACATAACATATTAGCTTAATTTGGAACATGTTCCTCAAAAATATAGATTTACACAGCTCTGACTGCATACGAAAACGTTTTGTATATCCGAATGGAAATGCATGTCATCTAACTCTTAATTGTCCGATGTTCAAAGAGGATTGACACGTTATCGGTTTCCCTAAACAATTACTCGTTCATATTGAACTACAGGAAAGTAATTTCGGTAATTCTTTGCTTCTTTTGGAGAAAGATCTACTGCACAACTGTATGCATGTAAAAACATTTTACATCAGTACAAGTCCTAAATAAAAATGTGATCTGACTTGTCCGATGTCACAACTAGAGGATTGACACCCTATCGATGCATCTAGCCTCATTTTTCATCCCGACAGACACTTACCAGTATGTATCGATGCTAACAGAATGAAAAGGCAAGATGTGATGATGGTCTTCATAACTGACAAGTATTTGTTGGATAGGACGAAGTTTTCGACTCAAAATCGTGATGACGTTTTACAGTGTTTTGTATACAGCAACGTATTTATACGTTTCATGTTTTGAGCACGTGTATCGTGTTACTCGAGGTATGTCGTGCATTAATGGCACGTTTGTGCGCGAGGCTGGTAGGGAAATAAAAAACAATATATGAAAACCATTAATAAAACAACGGTATAAAAAGTCAAAAAAACAAATGCGAAGGGAACTCTGGCACCCGTTCATAGATAGTAGTAATAATATTTCTGATATTTACATGATCAAGCTACGGCTTGTGTTGTGACATGCATCGTGACTGACAGCGGAGAGTGATTTCAAAAGGCTGGATCGAGGGGGCGGAAGGGCAATCCGTTATCGATATCTATTTGTGTCAGGCTCTCCCTCCCTTTCTCCCTCTCCTCTCTCAGTCCCCCTCCCCATCCCTGAGAACCTGATACTCAGTCTACGAGGCAATGCTCCCTCCTTCTCCTCCTTCCAAACCCCAAAGTGCTATCATCGAGTAGCCTGCGTTACTCCCGGAATTATCTAACTCCGGATGTAACGCAGGCTATCATCGAGTCGGAATGTAGCTTGGCATGCACCTACCATAATATAATATACACACAGCAAACCCTTTTAAAAACTGGGCACAAACCAGGCCATCGTGTAGTTTGAACAATAAAAATACCCGAAATTTGTCGCAAATCATACCGAATTGTAATCTTTATTTTTTTAAAAAAAAGTCAGTTCCCTATGGAACCAAATACACTTCCCGCCTATTAACGCTTCTTTGGGGTTCCTGTGGTACGACCGAGAAAAAATAAGCTAGCCTGCGTAGCTGGCCCTGGGGGTGGGGAGAGGGATAAAAGGGGATAAAAGGGGACGGATGGGAGGGGGATGGGGAGAGGAAGGGAAGAAGGGAGGGCCTGCAGCGAAGACCCTTGATTTTCCATTACGCCCCGCAGCCCCTCCCCTCCCCTCCGCTCCTTTCTCCCTAGGGCCGAGCTACGCAGGCTAGCTATTAGCGGACCAACTCGAAATATGACCTGCTATTGCTACTTAAAAGTAGCGCCGATCACCCCTCGGAAAAAGCGAGTCCCCGCGGAGAAAATCAATTAATGTGCAAAAATAATTTAAATTTTAGATCTTTTCTAGTCTAGAAATTGGATGAGAAGATATAGAACGAGACGAGACTAAAGAGATGAGAAAACTCATGTTAGTAAATGCGCGTACATATGTTCCTCGCGCGCGAGGTTTTTCAAACATGTTTGCGCGCGCACATTTAAAACATTCAAACTGCGCGCGCAATAGCGATGGCATACCGATAATTATGCACGTCATCAACGAACAAAGATAACGACAAAACGGTAAGAAGAAAAAGATCCTTCAACACACCACTCATTGGCGGTACTTCAAAACGATCCTTGTAACAAGACAAATGGCTACAACACAAAGAGAAATACCTTCAGGTCTTGCCGACCTGCTGGAAGGGTTTGTACTAACGGTTATCAAGGAAAAGCCTGAAAACCTTGTTGAGTTTGCAGCACAATACTTCAGTCAGGTAAAACGGAGGAAAAACAGTCTCGTAGAGCATGGAGTCAACATAGAAGGGTTAGGAATCGATTTCTTTTTTACTGGATCGCACTGGGACGGTGAAATCTAAGGACTTTTATGTTATGGACATTGATGCGATGGCAGAATTAATAATCATTACTGAGTAATGTTTCTGAGGATTTTGAATTCAACACAGAGCTCCCAGGAATAAGCAATGGAAATGGAACGAGACGCAAGGGGCTGGTCATGTGAAGAGGAAATGAACAAAAGTTTGCAGAAAAGAAGACCACTGACTAGAGCATAAAATGTGCAAATGCAATCGCGAATGTTTAATTATTACCATCATATAATCTATCATCCAGGTCCATAGTAATCTATCAAAAACTGGGCACAAACCAGACCATCGTGTAGTTTGAACAATAAAAATACCCGAAATTTGTCGCAAATCATAATCTTAATTTCTTTTTAGAAAAGTCGGTTTCCTATGGAATCAAATACATTGTAGGCAACTTCCCGCCTATTTACGCTTCTTTGGGGTTCCTGTGGTACGGCCGAGAAAAAATAAGTGGTACTATAGCGGGCCAACTCGAAATATGACCTGCTATTGTTCTCGACTGGCTAGACTCGTCTTCACGTTGGAAAACAATAGAGTTTTAACATGTATGAGAGGCTAGCCAGTCAAGAACAATAGTTATTCATATTGGTTGTCATTTTTCGATTCCATGTATTCCTACTATTTTGTCGTCTCACTTTTACTGCATTTTCGTTGCAGTAGTGCTTGCAAACTCATTTCACGATATACCAAAATAGCATCTACAAAAATATGAATGCCATGCAAAATACAGAAAAGGAAAAAAATGCATGGTATGGGGTTGTTGGTTTTGGACGAGTGAACTACAGGGTTGTGACGAGGAATGTGCGATCAAATTCCTGGAATGGGATCAAGGGATCAAAATATGTGAGCTTTTGGGATCAGGGATCAAACTTTTGTGTACAAAAATCAATCATGTCAATCAGGCATGAGAAAACATCCCTCGTCATGACCCTGCAACTACCAAGTTAGTTGTATAGTAACAGTTAGGATACTCGAACCGTGAACACTTTTTGTTACCTTGAGTAAATAGATTAGCAATAAGATTTATTATGAACACTTGGTGTATTTGAACTCACTACTTCATTATTAGAGGTTTTGAATGAGTAGAAGGTTCACAAAATAATAACATGAAAAAAGTCCAGCATTCACGGTTCAAGTATCCTCACTGTAAAAAAAATACTTTGGATATGAATGGCAAAAGAATAAAGAAAGAAATACCATATTTTATTTTGCATACATTTTTAATTTCAATGCATTAGAAGCCCATTTACTTGGTGCCCCTTTTCTTTGCTAGCACAGCTTCTTTGGCTGCTTTCCTGCGCTCTACCGTGAGCAATTCTGCTCGTTTGGTACTCTTGGCATGAGGGTTAAGCCTGAGCATCACTCCAAGGTTCTTGAGAGGGTTCTTCTTGAGAGAAGTACGTCTAGCCTTGGCCCTAGAGAAATCAACAATGATTAATACAAATTCCCATTGCTCATTGTCACACAATAAAAGGAAGATTTCAAAATATCCTTTGAGCTTTGAATATCACTGGAGCTCTGAGAGCTTAAACTTGATTGGTTAGATATCTCTACCCATGGAAACTGGCAGAACATATAGGTCTTTAAAAACTCAACCGAACAATTTGCGATTCTCCGAGTCTTAATTTTATGTTATTTTTAAGGTGATTATGTCATATGCTGGCATGTAAAACTGAGACGGTGTGCAGTGATTTGTCAGCAGTGTTTCACAACATGCAAACAGTCTGGAAACAAATGGAATGATTCTAAAAGGGGCAGTAAGAAATAGAAAGGGTTGGAGATAGTGTGGAGGGCTTATGCGCCTTCTGGCGCTCAGAGCAATGATGATGATGAAACAGTCTGGAAAGATGAAAACCATGACAAAGAAATCCCCACGTTTTCTAACCAGATTGGCCGTGCCATTGAGTAATATGCCAATGATTCTTGATGAGTTTAAATTGTAATTGTACAGGCATTTTGTCTAAACAGAGGAAAATCTTCTTCTGTAACATCTTCAATCTTTCAATTTCAGTTTTTTTTTGTTAAATGTTTTGATTTCATATCTAAGTTTTTATAGTTGGCAACTTAAGTTAGTCTTGCTACTTTGAGATATATTTTTGAATTTGTATTGATGATATATCATAAGCTACTTACTGTATTGGTCTAATGACAGATTGGATTTCATCACTGTTGATGAGTCTGTTGAGATCTGAGTTGGCCATAATTGGACGAGGAAGACTGCAAAACAAAAACTCAATAAGAATAAAGGCTCATTTTATTAAAAGAGTTTGTTACATGGTCATCCAAGCACACAGGAAGACTAAGATGTGATTTGAAAAGGGATTTGTGTTGACTAATCACTGTTAGAGTACAAATATTATACCGTGAAACAAGTAGTACTAAATAGTGCTAATTAAACAATGGATAACAATAGAATTAGCATAAAATTTCACTATTTAGTACTATTTATGTTTCACGCTTTATATGTTTGTACTCTAATAGCAAAAATATAATTAAATTAAATTAAAGACTTTATAATGAGGCATGATATATGTTCAAAGGTTATCACTGATTCTTTTAAACTTAAGGTTTGGACATTTCAAACACTTTCTGAAATCTTCAGCAGTAGAATGACAGGACAAGCAAAAGACAACTTTCAAGTTCTTGATTGTGCAGTGTTAGCCTTTACTGAAGGTGAATTAATCAAAGAGTAGAGATAAAACCTGTGGTATTTTGATTGTTTGGTGATGTTTGCTTTTCTTCCCTCCCACAGGCTTTAAAAAATATAAACAGGGTTCGTGCTGATGTCAGAAAACAAAATCTAAGGAGTTTTCAAGGACCAAAAAGTAATTTTTAAGCACTTTTTGCGACAACTTTAATATATAAATGATATTCCTGTCATTGTTAACGTCACACAGAATGAACAAACTTTATCAAAATTTACCATACTTTAGCTAGAATTAAGGAGTTTTTAAGGAGTTTTTGCTGATTTTCTAAAATTCAAGGGCTTTTCAAGTGCCCTTAAAAACGTAAATCAAATCTAAGGAGTTTTCAAGGAGTTTAAGGAGTAGCACGAACCCTGATAAAAGATTAGACACATGCTATTGAGGCTTACAATGAGCAACTAGGAATTTGCAACTGGAGTATTTCTGATTTTTTTTTTTTTTAATTAAACAAACAAATTAGAAACAAATCAATCAGCTACATGTAAATAAAAATATTAATAGATAATTCAACAAATAATTGATAAATAATGTTTATTAGGAGACCAAGCCTTATAATTTTCATATGTGCTGTAATAAGTGTATTTTTCATATTTTTTTTGTAGTTGTAGTGATTGTTAACTTTGTAGAAATAGTCATTAAAAAATCATTTATGGAATTCACCAATACTACAATGTTATTCCACTTCTTTGTCAATATGCAACATAGATTTATATTTTTTTCCTTTTTACTCCGATGAAGGGCTAAAGCTCGAAACGTCAGTAAAGTTAGTAAACATTTTTTACGGTGTTACAAATTTCATCACCTATCATTTATATCATACACTGACGCAGCCTATACTAGTTTACTCGCTAGTTTCCATTTATAGATTTATATAAGCAATGACAAAGCACCATAAAAAGAAAAGGCTTACTTGAAATTGTTCTTTTCTGTTGATGCTTTCTTCCATGTTCCATAGAGACTGTCAAGTTTCTCAAAGGCTCCTTGGGTCCAGATGATGAATCTGTTGAAAAAAAATAGATAGTAATGTCAGTTTTAAAATTATGATTTTGAATGCAAATAATGGTTGTTCTCATTAACCGTGAAACAAAGGGTATAAAGTAAGGTGTGAACACAATGAAAATAGACGTCATCTGGGCGATCACTCGGACTTCAAATGAGATATGATGTCATTGTTCCTAGGAATGCCTTGGACCTAATCCTATAATTTGAGGACCAAGACGACGACGAAAAAAAAGAACCATATGCATTTTTAGACTTGGGCTTTTCCGTACACAAAAGCCTGAGTAATTAAGTAGCCTTAAAGTGTGATACTCTAGAGTGTGTTGTATGGGTTTATGAAAATTAGGAGTGCTAGGTACTACCAGATAGTGCTCATTAAACAATAAATAGCAATAGAATAAGCATAAAATATGACTGATTAGTAATATGTATGTTGCACACTTTTAAGGTTTGTATTTCTAACAGCATAATAAAACACTCAAATCAATAAACAGGGTGGGGAAGAGGGGGTACCGATCACGAATCATGCACCGTTTTATCATGATTTCACAGATCACGGAGTAACGTAAAGCGTTTTCACGCATCACAGTTTTAGAACTTGCGATGTTAACTCGTGATGTTCCTACTAGGCAATGTTTTGCGCTTGTTAGGCGGATAATCAATATTAACTGGATCTAATAGATCTACAAAGAATAACACAGCTAGCAATAAACATCTCATTTTACACAACCGTTTCTATGAAAAGCTGTCACGTTTTCACGGATCACTGATTCTGTAATCACGAGTCACGACAGTGAAAATCTGTAAATCACAGGTCAGGCGAAGATGATTTCACGGATCGCGGTTAATTTATTTGCTTTTCACAAATCACAGGCCAAATTTAGTGTGAATCACGGAAAGCCTCTTCCCCACCCTGAATAAAGGAACAAAGAGGGAAGGAAAGAAAAGAGCAAAAATGAGGTCAAATAAAGCATTTTCTATTGTAGATGTCATCATGAATTTCATATTTTGCCTTTTCTTTTCAGACCATATTTAATTACAATCAGGAATTTTTTTTGGTTTGCAAGTATTGAAGCCAAAATGTTTTAAATACACAGTATGATGAAACTGTGAGTGATACAGTTGTATTTTTACCTTCCCATATGACCACCAGGACACATTTTGAGTAAATTCAGTTTTTCAACTTGGAGTAGATCGACACCAGGGAGGTTACGGAAGGCTTGACGAAGACCTTGGTCTTGGTTGTAGATGATAAGAGGTCCCTTTCGCATGGTGGTACGACGGTTACGGAGTTTACCCTAAAACAATAAGAAACAATTAATATGAATGGAAATTATTGAAGTAGGTTGTCAGTTTGACTAGATAAAAGAAAGTGACAAAAAGTATAATTATATTGATCAATTGCTTTTATCAAGGTTTTGAAACAATAGGTTTTGAATTCCTCAAGTCCCCTTGCACTCGCTTTCATGCATGTTAGAACATTCCAAACAAAGGTTTTCACTCTCCTAGGAATAAACATGGCCGCATGTGATAAACGTCCATGGCAAATTTTAGCTGATTCAGTGTGGGTCAATATCATCATTCCTCTTATAATATGATTATAAATTGTCCTTCAAAATAATTTAGATAAAAAGATAACTTAAAAAAAACCATAATTATAATATAAGCAATGTTTCAGTGGATAATGAAGTGTAATTATATATAAAATTAACCCACTTGTGAACTGGTTATCAAATAAATATAACACTATTGCATAAACACTAAAAGAATGTGATTTTTTTGTACATAAGCACTAAAGAGAGCTAATTATACAACAAAAACAATATAGACTTTTAGTACTATAAGGTGCCCATTATGTTACATACTTTTAGTATTTGATTTCTTTAGGCAGCACTTTTTAATTGACTTATTGTACAAAATATTTAAGATTACAATACTGTACAAGAATTTCAATTACCTTGCCAGCTCGGACTTTTTTCGATTCCTTGCATTTCTCAATATCTTCATAAGCATGGATAGCTTTCAACAATTTGACGGCAGCACTAGTCTTGGTGCATGACTCCATGCTATCGGCAATAACAAGAGGAACTTCGTTGACATTCTCAATGCGGTGTCCACGGGACATAACCAGAGCTGGGATGGCGGAGGCAGCCAAAGCAGAGCACATTGCAAAGCGGCGTTGGTTCACATTGATCTTGCGATGCCACCTACGCCAGGTTTTGGTTGGAGCAAACATGCGTCCTCCACGACACATCTGTTAGAGATCAGTCAAGGATCATAATAACAATAGCAACAACAAAGGCACAACATAGCTGTCTGCCAATGGCCAAATTTAGTGTTTGGCAGGCAAAAAAAAATATGAATTGCCAAATAGTTAATGAAATTGCAGTCAAAGTTTACTGGAAATGCACTGGAAGTGGCAGGCCAATTTAGTTTCCTTTTTTCTTTTCCTTAACACACTTTAGAAATCATTTGACACCAAATTATTATAGAAAGCTATTCAAATAAATGTGTTTTGCCAATGATACCCTACAGAAAATTACAGTAGTAATAGTCTTTCACCTACCAACAGAATCAAAAATACAACCACACATCCCACCACACTCACATCAGTATAGACTTGTATATGAGCAACTGTCTTCTATTGAACACAAACATCAGGCAAACCACCAGCACACTCAAGCCCAGACTTTTACATTGAATTCTATCAATCACAAACTAGTTACAACTCTTAAATTTTTTTTCTTACGACTTGTAACTAACTTTCATTCCTCTGAAGATGGCTGCGAAGGCCAAAAACTTAGAAGTTTTTTAGAAATTAAAAGGTTGAGGACCAACAACTACTATTATTAATCAAAATCCAACCTACAAACATTTGTTTGATTTAGTTACAACTTATTTTGAACTCCAAACACAATATTTAATTTTGAAATTTTGAAAAAGTTAAAGAGGATACATTGCCAAAAGCACCCTGGCCAGAGCGATGAGTTCCACCACCTCTAACACGAGGGATCCTAGCAACAGCACGACCTGTACCCCAAGACTCAGCTGAGGTCTGATGGCCAGCAAGCTTGTTCACAGAATAGGCCTGACGACTGTTCTTAGACATGTCAGAGTGGACAAAGGTCACAACATCTGGCCTAATTGGTGCCTTCAGGACAGCAGGGAGGGTGGTTTGACCAATACGGTCACCATTTTCAGTAAAGATCGATACGACAGGGCGCGCTGCCTGTAGATAACAAATTGGCAATTAAAACTATATAAATTTAGCAAATACAATATGTAAGAACAAAATAGAGAAAAAGTAACAAAATATTGTACTTTTTTTTTTTGCTTTAACTTATTTTTACAAAATTCTGAGGAAGACTAGTTTCTTTCCATACACCACTAAATTAACTTAATAATAATAGCTAAGGTGAAAGTTTACGTAATTTCGAATTTACTTTTTTATAAGCTTTACCATGAAGCTCACAGTGATTCATCCTTACATTATATATAGCCATAATAACTTAGAATATCCATCTTTAGAAATAAGATATTCTATTATATTTAAGTATAAAGAAAACTGTATGAAAGTCATTTTGCTTTTTGTCTAATGAATTGTTAAACGAATGGCATGTTATCTTTAATGAAGCCATTATTTCACAAGACTTCATTTTCTCTCAGAACCCTAGAATACATCGAAATATTAAGCTTGTATCGACTTTATTTACCAGAATAATACAACCAATACAAAGATTGGGCATTTAATTATCTTGTTTAGGTATTTGTATATGTCTTCAGTGTGGATTTTGTAAGTTATTTGGTAAAAATTGAAGGCTTACGTACCATTTTTAGCTCGTTCAAGATGGCCGGCAAAAGAGAACTAGAGACACGTGGGACAATACATTTGGGGGGCTCCCACCAGAAGCGGAGAATCAGGGGCTTGCGCACAAGGTCTCGCCTGGTGAAATATATACCACAGGAAACCCACAGATGTAGAATAAAAACTCAAGTCAAGATCAATAAAGACAAATTTAATATTTCTAACCTAAATAAATAGAACAATATTGCATTTTTCGACTTTCTTCGACCTCAGACATTGCAACAGTTTAGTTGTGCAATACGTGAGTTATAGCATGCATCAGCCCTAATATTTTCCCAGCTAGCCGTTCGAATGTTGACTGAGCTCGTAGAATGCCGAGAACTGATGGGCAGTAAACAGCTCTTATTTTTATTTCATTGTGTTGATAAAAAACTGCCGAGTCATACACGAAATTTGCCAACTTTTAATTAATTTTGCATAATTCACACAATAGCGAGTTACGATCAACCAATGAGAACGCCTGGTTGGTTATTGTTTAATCTTGGAGTTGGCGTCTCGCGTGCAAAGACTATCTTACTTATACTTGAAGTAAAGCATTAGATACAACTCTATTTAGCTAGTACTACTCTTCAAAAACAACAACATGGATGCCGAACAAACTTTCAAGACGATGAAGTTCCTTCAGACAGCCTTTACTGGTTTAATGGGAGGCTCTGCGTTGTACATCTCGCTTGTAGAACACCCAGCTCGCATGGCCATCAAAGACACCGAGTCAGCTCACCAACAGTTTCTATGTAGTTTTAACAAGGCCGCTCGTTACATGGCCGTGGGATCGATGTTTCCAATGGTTGGAGGTGCAGTTGCATGGTATTTGAACCCAAAAGAAGGTCTCCCGAACGCCATCATTTCTGGCTTGTACCTTTTCAACGCCCCGTACTCCTTTCTGTTTCTGATTCCAAACTATGTCAATCCCATCAAAGATGACTACTCAGTCATTTCCAAGAAATATTCTGACAAGGAGATCAGAGATACGATGAATGCTTGGTGCTTTTATCACACCCTCAGAACCACTGTTGATGTCGGTGGCTTTATCTATGGCGTTTACTGCTTGATCTTTCATTAGACCTTTCATTTCTACGTGGACTTTGGAATCGGGACTATGGACTGAAAACACTTCATCCTGGCAGTTAATGGACTAAAAACTGACAATATCACATTAATATTTACTGAAAAGAACTTCATGACTGGATCGATCACTTAACTTTGGGCTAACTCCTATCTATACTTTAAGTGTTAATTTAACATTATTTCTGGTGTAAAAAATCATGATTTCAATAAATGCTTTAGTTATAATACTAGTATCATTCTTTAATGTTCAGACTTCCAGTATTCAAAGGTGAATATCAATGAATAGTTCCTGAGACAAAGTCGAGGTTATTATTCACCAATATTCATCATCCTGAGAATAAAATATTTGAGTATTAATAATATACTGTAAAAAAATTACTCGATTCTGATTGGATGATGTACAATTTAATTGTAAATTGTAACTGCAGAGTACCAATTAAATTTTGGCCAATTGGAGTGCACTTTAGATCTGGCATTAATCTGTTAATATTTGAAATTTTAGAAAAAAGCACAAATCAGTTTGGAATGAGATTGCACAAGCTTGCTTCATATCCCATGAGGAAAATACCTTGAATAATCTTTTTTCAGTATATTATTATTTGCTAAAGGCTCGTCCAATTTTGAAAACTTTCAAAACAACACTTGCATGTACCTATTAATTACGAATTGTACTCAAGATCGTGCAATTTCCTATATATATTTCGCCATCAGCACAACAATCTTAGTTTCAACAAGACAAAGAAAACCAAAAATAGTTTGAAATCTTACAGTCAATGCATTTCACACATGAACACTAAACTTCAATCTTTGATATACTCTAATTTTGAAAATAAACAATTGATTATTCAAAAGGAATATTTGAATCTTTGGTTTCAAAGCTGAAAGTATACATAATCCAGAATGGAAAATCTTTTTTATATTTCAATTACAATTGTAATTGTTTTTCATATAAGGTAAAATTGAATTTAGTTTGCTTGAGTGAATATATGAATAATCATTTTGAATAATGAATTTTCAATTTAAATATTTGAAATCTAAAATGTGTTCATGCATAAAGTGCATGTAAAACCTTTCACATATATAGCCTGTCATTCTCAGTACTAATGTAGATTGCAGTATAAGCAGTCAGAATGTCTATAATATAATAGTTTAACAAGAATCAGTGACAACTCTGCAACCGTAATACCCTTTCCATATATTTATAGTCATGGCATATATTTTGTAAACTATAAATTCAAGGAACTGTAGGCAATCATTTCCATGGCTTTATGTAAATATTTAGGCATGCAATGATCCTGTCAGATCATAAATGTACATGTGGTCATGCAAGCTCCCTTGGAAGAAATCATTCAGTTTCTGAAACTTCTCCATGTTCTTTTCTCATATATTTATTGCACACATGAATTTAATCTTTTTTATTAGATTGAATTTTTTAGAAAACAAGTGTTATTTTACAAAACCTGGTAGTACGTATTCATTTTGGTCTTGCCTTGATATGCTTGTTGCTTATAAGCTGTGACAACAATTTTTGAAATAAGTGTATAAAAAATAGTTATTCCCTTCACTGCCTGAATCTAGGAATATTTAACTTGCAGCCACAAGATTTGATAAATACCCTGCCGCTTTCAATATTCGATCGATCACCACCAATTCAGAAAATAATTATAATAAATTGTTAATCAATAGCTGTCATTGATATCAAATCAATATTACTACATATAAAAATAAAGTGCCTACCATATATTTACTTATGAATAAAAAAAATATATAATTGTCTATTTGGAAAAATTAGCATAATGGATTAGTGGTGCAAAAGTTGGATAACAAAAGCCATATATTGGCCATCAATCACTTTTGATTTATTCATGCCTAAGTGAATTCCTTTAATAATCAGTTGAGAACTAAATTGTTGATGGCTTTAATATCAGCTTAGCATTTGAGAAAATATTTTTATACAAGGGCTTATATTCCAAACAGATATTTGATAAGAGTTCCATAATCCAAAGTCCTGAAAATCCGTTCTCATATTTCATAATCGAAAAATTCAAAATTCTTTGTTCAATTTCTTGTTAGATGTCTTACTTCCAAGTCAAAGCAAAAATACATCCTCCAAAGACAGCCAGTCCGAAAACAGTGCGTACAGTATGCAACGAATACCAACTTTCCAAATGCCTTCTCATATATTCCTCTCCTTTCTTTTCTGCTTTTTCTTGATTGTATAATGGCCCTACGGCGAATGGATACATGACAAGCGCTGTATACGGCAAAAGAAATGCCATCGCACCACCAGCTAATAACCAGGGAATCCCCTTTGCTTTAGGCTTTAGCAAGTAAGCTGCTATCCCAGATAAAGAAGATACTAAAATCAGCAAAGGCATTGGTTTTCCGTGCTCCAAACTGCCTTTCCATTGTAGATACATCTGTTTAGTTTCTAGGCCTCTTCTTGAAGGATGTTCAACAAATTGTATATAAAGAGCTCCTCCTGCGAATAAGCCAGCCGAGAAAGTAGTCGTTCTAGTCAAATGACGGAAAATCGATGTTTTAAAACCCATTTCGCAGTAAAACTAAATTGAAACAACTTGTTGCTTCAGATTTTCCGGATTCCTTAGCAAATAATCGAGTAGTGGACTGGGACGAATTTTAAAACTATTTTTTGGGGAGGGGCTGGGTAGGATGAGATAGCAAACACGTCCCTCTCTACCCTAGTAAGTAACCTCTATTATACTTTAGTATAAAACAGAACATCAGAACATGTACAAATGTTTTTTCTCTTCAGAACTCAAAATGTTCATGAAATTGATATATATTAAAAAATCAACAATTTTTAAAATTATTGATTAAAACTTTAGTTGAGATTTTTGTTTGAAGATCATTCTCTCCCCCCCTCAGTAAGACCCCTCGCTGCTGTGATTTCTGCCTCTTCCGGAGATTTTATACAACAGTAGATGGAACGTTTCATCCGATAAGCACTCAAATGGCTTCTTCCGCTTCTTCGGAAAATGACTTCGATTGCACGTACAAAATATTAGTTCTTGGGGATAGTGGTGTTGGGAAAACATGCCTGATATTTCGATTTACTGAAGATATATTCTCTGATAGCTATATATCAACTATAGGTAAGAACTTTGTGTGATTATATTGTTGCTGCAATTGAGAATTCCATGAAATTTAGTCGTTACATTTGCTATAATCTAGAGGGATTTGTGCTCTTTTCTTATGCAAATCCAATTTGAGTTTAATACATTGTTGAGCTTGCACGTTCGATTTATTAACACTAGACGAACCCATTACAATCTTGAAGTTCTAATTGTTTAGCAATAATTATGCTAATATTTCCCATCAACAAAGACATTATTGAGTCTATTATGGTCATTATCGACTGGTTTAAACTATTTCCTTGACGCAAGTTGAGCTCCCACGGAAGTATAATGAATCGATGTGAAGGTATTAATGTTAATGATGGCTCCTTTTCCACAAACAAATAAGTCATTGAGTCTACCATGCATCAGCATTTTCGATCACTTTGTTCTATCGTTGTAAAAAATCGAAATGCAAACCATTAAATATTAAACTGCACTGGTTAATTAACGAGCTTATGCTCAACGCTGAGGTTTCTCGATCGTTCCTTCTGTATTTGATTTTCTACAGAGAGCTGTATTCGATTTGTACCGCTGAGTAAACCTACTATTTGTTACAGTGAAGTGTCTGTCCTTTATATGCTTGCATTTAACATTGTTTATTTGCATTTTGATTGATTGACATGTAATGTTGCAAGATTAGTTACAAATATAAATAAATATTATTGTATTGAAATGTAACAAATTTATACAATTGGAAACGACATGTATTTTGCTGGAATATGATTGGATCACATGGGTGGCCTATAGCGGTGATAGCACTGACCTTTAACCACTGTGAAAGGCATCAAGTGATACAGTTTATTTGACTGTGCTGATGTCTCCCATGCCACAAGGTTTTTTTTTAATTTCTCTGGGTTATCTGGTTTTCATCCCTCCTGAAAAATGTGAGTTGAAAGTTGAGTTCATAGAATATTCAAATGTAGAAAGGAGTGTGTGGGGGTGATACCCCCGGGGTTTCTCACTTTGTCCAAGTGGTAGGGGTGATCGGCGTTCCTTTTAGGGTTGGAAATTTTTCCTGTGAGTACCTTTTAGGGTCCTTTTAGGGTCCTGGCTTAAAAGCAGTTATGTAACATGATTCCGTACCTTTAAGGGTCATTTTTACTCTGCTTTGTTGCTAAAAGTAAGCTTGGCTGGCAAGAACATTGCACATCCGTACCTTTTAAGGGTTGAAATCAGTAAGGTTTTAACAGTTATTTTAATCTGTGCGTACCTTTTAGGGGTCGTTTTCAAAATTACCTCCGCCGGTCACCCCTACCACTTGGACAAAGGGGTGATACACGGCCCCACAAGCTTATAGTGCTTTAAAATTCTGCCATGTATACACCTACTTGCAAGAACTTTGTCATACAACATTTGAACATCTGTAATTTAGTGGATTAGGAATAAATTAAAAGTACAAAAGAAGATCATTGAAGCAGAACTCTTTCTTTTGTACTTTTAATTTATTCCTAATCCACTAAATTACAAATGTTCAAATGTTAATGACAACGTTCTTGCAAGTAGGTGTAAATAGAAACTATTTATTTACTATTTACTTGTTTATAGGTATTGATTGCAGGAGTAAGGTTGTTGATATAGATGGGGAAAGAATAAGACTACAAATATGGTGAGTAAACTCCTTTTGTTTCTGGCATAGGCTCCCGAGGGGGGTACTCCACTCAAGGGTGTTAAGGCCTGGGTCAGACGCCAATTTAGCTAAAATCACTAATTCTAATTTTTCAACCGTTGCTTTAAAAATTTTGTCATGTAACTTGACCAAATGATTAGTTTTAATGAGTTTTTGCAATTTTTGCTTGTTGAATGGCATTTGGGTGGTCACGTGACCATACAGGAGGTTTAGTATTTATCAAATATTCAATGCAAAATGGGGTAAATAGAGAAACAAAATAAAACGATTAAAACTATGTCATTAGAGGACTTTCGTAAATAGCTTTCGACGTAGGCTTGGATTGGATGACTTCATCTGAACAATGGGGAGATATATGGATATTTGTAAAAAAATAGTCTGGTCACGTGACCTTTTTTGCCAAATATCTCCTAAAGAACCAATGATGGACAACCAATCTAAGCCTACGTCGAAAGCTATTTATGAAAGTCCTCTAATGACATAGTTTTAATCGTTTTAATTTGTTTCTCTATTCACCCCATTTTGCATTGAATATTTGATAAATACTAAACCTCATGTATGGTCACGTGACCACCCAAATGCCATTCAACAAGCAAAAATTGCAAAACCTCATTAAAACTAAACATTTGGTCAAGTTACATGACAACATTTTTAAAGCAACGGTTAAAAAATTAGAATTAGTGATTTTGGCTAAAATGGCGTCTGACCCAGGCCTTAACACCCTTGAGCACTACGATTTGGGTAGGGGTGTTCCGCTGGGATCCTAAAACGGTTACCCTGTTTATGACAGAAAAAAAAACAAATTCTTATACCCTGTTTATGACAAGTGATAAAAATGGGACCCTGTTTATGACAGTTTAGGACCATGTTTATGCCGCGAAAACGTGCTGAATTTCCCAAAAGACGAAAGACCGCGCTGCTCATCATATTACCTAATTACTACAGGGCATCTGAAAAAGTGCGAGGGTGCGATTCCGCACTATTTGCCGAAAATCGCACCGAATCGCACTATTTATCGTTTTCCGCACTTTTCAACATTTTCCGCACTTTTTGCCAGAAAAAGACAGAAAAACTTGCAAATCTGTTAACAATGTTCTTGAATACACAATAATTCTTCAAATAAGGAAGTTTTTCATCGGAACTCATCGCATTTTGGGCTGGAAATCGACTGTAAAAAGTTGTTTTCTTTCGCCGTTTGACAATAATCTACCAGGCGTTCCTCGCGGTATCTAATTCTATAAACGCTTTTGATTGGTCTAAAAAGCATCCAATCACATGCCTCTATAAAAATACAGCAACTTTATGGGGAATTTAGCGGAAAATTTCTTCATTTTGCATCAAAATAATATCAATAAATAAATAATAATATGCAAATTAGCATTTCCGCACTTTTCCGCACTATTTGCTAAAATTTCCGCACTTTCACAAGTTTTTTTTCCGCACTTTTTCAGATGCCCTGTTACTATACCTGATTATGACAAAAAAAATAAGGAAATGGGGAAATGGGGTAAATATATACCCTGTTCATGACAGAAAACTAAAAAAAACATACCCTGTTTATGACAGAAAGCTCGAAAAACCATACCCTGTTCAGCGGATCATCCCCGTATAGTAAATATATGGGAGTACCCCCCCCCCCCCCCCCCCAACCGGGCATAGGCTGGGGATTTCTGTGTTATCTTTGAAGTGAAGCAATTATTGCATGGGTGGCTTTCAAGGCTGAGGTTGTTTTAATAGAACCTTGAAAAGTTATATTCAAACTACATTCTTTATTAAATTGTCCCTTGTGCCTGTGACTGTATGCCCATCTGTAACCTGAAGTTACCATCCTTTT
Organism: Metridium senile; assembly: GCA_949775045.1. NCBI lineage: Eukaryota > Metazoa > Cnidaria > Anthozoa > Actiniaria > Metridiidae > Metridium > Metridium senile. The sequence goes on along the minus strand of OX459099.1, from coordinate 7,753,358 downwards.
CTTTCCTTATTTGGGTTCCTGTGTTTATATCAGTGGTGGATCTCGAAATATTTTAGGGAGGTGAATGTGAAGTGTATATTTTGGTATTTGTGCATTGTTGATGTTACTCATCAAATAAAACACAATAAAAAGCAGAAAACGGAGCAAAAATGGGGGTGGCTAGCCACCCTATTCACCATCCCTAGATCTGCTACTGTATATTCTGGCAAAATGACCAGCAGTTATCATTCATTGGTCTTCCAATTATCTCTTCAATTGTTTCAAAATTTTATCATAAGTCACAAAAACCATTACTGCGGTTTTCGACTTTCTGCGAACTCAGTCATTTCAACGGCTAGTTGTGAAATACATATTTTGCTGCTGTCAATCAAGGATTAAAAAGGTACCAACTAATAAATTTTTATTGACAGCAGCTAAAATCGTGTTTCACAACAAGCCGTTTAAATGTCTGAGTTTGTAGAAAGTCGAAAACCGCAGTAAATGATGTTAATTGTCATCAATAGATATTGTATTGAAATTTTGGTTTGATAATACAGGGATACAGCTGGACAGGAAAGGTTCCGTACATTAACAAATGCATACTATAGAGGTGCAATGGTGAGATTTTAACATCTATAGCTACAGATGAAATACTAGACAGTAAACCTTCTCACAGACACTAGCCTTTCATGGAGTTTGACAATTGCATGGCCAACAATACAATAACTTATACAAAGCTATAACTAAGAACCACAATTATTGAGAAAACTGGGTAAAATATTAGGATGGGGAAACCAAAACTTGTTAGCTACATATGTGGATGTTACACAGGGCGGATTTAGGGGTGGGCCGAAGGGGCCGTGGCCCCCCTTTTGTTGAATAAATGATCACTCAAAATGCTGGAAATCGCATCTCTGACGGTCTCAATTTCAAAATGTTCTGGACAAATTTTCCCAGACCCCCTAGATACTCCCGCCTTCGGCGGTCGATGGGACACTGAACCATTTTAATTGGCCGGCCCCCCCTTTCTCAATATCCTGGATCCGCCCCTTACAGGCTGCATTGGTTGATGGTCTGCGGAGTTGCAAAGAACAATATAGGATTTTTCCTTTTGGTGTCATCACAACTCTGCAGACCCCAGACTACTCAGGCTATTACATGCACAATTGGTACTAGTGTGCACATTACCATGACTAAACCTAGCAAGCAGTGAAAATTTCACCCTATATAGAGGCACAATTATGGTGATGGTGTAGGAAGATACTGATGTGCTTTCACACCACAATGTGGTGAGCACCTCACTTCAGTGTAACTTGATGTTAATTGTTGGTGAAAAGAGATCTGGTATTGGTATAAATTCGCTCCATGATTTGTAAAAAGCAAATAAAATCTGATCTCCTACTAAGGTTGAGCATGTTGGTAAAATGTTGTAAGATTCTGGTAAGTTCATCCAAGATATTACTAAAATCTTGGCAAGTAGATTTCTTGGAAGGATCTTGGGAAGATCTTCAGAAACTTGAAAGTTCATGCAAGTTATTTGCATATTGATTGCCAAGAACGATCATGCCTGGATCATGCCAGGATATCAGATCGATCTTGCATGATATTACATGGATCTTGGTAAAGGCTCGGGCTTGAATGGCAATGTTGATGCTGTTTGCCACCCCATTTCAACATTGTCATTGCAACCGTTTATCACCCTACGTTCAACATCGTTCAACATCAAAATCAATGTACTCCAAAAAGTATCAGTTTTGATTTTCCAGGGTTAATCAAAAGTTTGTTTAGGCAGCCACATTCAGGCAGCAAGCAGATGAAGGTCTTAATTCTGACAGCTTGGTCAAATATTATTTGGTCATATTTATTATTGTTTCTTTTAATCATTCACAGGGAATTGTATTGGTGTATGACATTACAACAGAAGATTCCTTTAAACATATTTCACAGTGGCTACAGAATATTCAAGATGTAGGTTTGACCATATTAGGGGGCTTTCATTGATTAGTGTATGGGGGGGCTGGCAATATTGAGAGGGGGTCACGTTATTTTTGGAAGCTATATAGGGGGTGGGGGGTGTTACAAATTGTATGCTGTTCTATAGGGCATTGGACCAAATATAGGGGGGTTATAATATTTTCGCCAACCAGGAAGGGGGGTCAGGTAATGTTTGGAAAAGACAACAGGTGATTTTGCCGACCACCCCCTTATTTCAAAAACGTTGTCCCAGCTTATTTAAGCAGCAAGCATGAAACCAAGACCGAAACAGGACCAGAATGCTGTTTTTTTGCTGGTAATATATATTGAAATCAGATTTGTTTTCTAAAGAATTTGAACTAATAACAAAATGTGAACATCAGTTCACGTTGTTTTCTGAGATTTGTGACGTAAAAGTAGGGACTGTTTTGCAGAGAGTTTGAGGAGAGGAATAGAGAATGGTATTCACAGTTTTCCCATTTTTTTAAATACCATCTTCGAGCTTCCCTTCCCCTTTCCCTTCCATCTCTTTACGGTATGCGTGCTTTGGTTTCAGAATGCATCTCCCGATGTCTGTAAAATTATTGTTGGCAATAAATTGGACTCAGAAGACGAAAGAATTATAGAGAAAGAGAGAGGAATGTCGGTAAGTTTATTTACAGCAGTTCTCAGTCACACGAGCACCGCACGCATAAAAAGCACCTCTATAAAACGTGAAGTTGGTGGACGTCAATCAAACTGTGTTTACAAGAGGCATGGTGTTTTTACTTCAGTCGGGTTGCGAAACATGTCTGAATTCCTACAACAACCTCTTCGTCGGATTCAGACATGTTTCGCAACCCGACTGAAGTAAAAACGCCATGTGTCTTGTAAACACAGTTTGATTGACGTCCACCAACTTTATAACGTTTTATAGCGGTGCTTTTTATGCGAGCGGTGCACGTGTGACTGAGAACTGCTGTAATATATAGCCATACGAAAGTGTATATACTTGTATTTGTATTTTGAACAGTAGCTATAGAAACGTCGAGCTAGGTCCAAACCTTCGACATATTCGTGAAGCAAACGAATAACATTCTACTTATATCTCATATCTACGATGAATAACCGTAAATATTTAATTATAGTATTATATATGATTGTGTATTTATGTATAGTGTAATGTTAATTTTATGTAATGCATCTCCCACATTACACCAATGCACTTTTAAACCTTGGGTCTCGCATCGTGCCCTGTTGGGGGAGTTTAAAAAATAACCAGCTATGATGCAACCCAACCCTCTAGACCGTTACATTAATTTATGTTTGCTGTTATTAATTTAAATATCTGTTTATTTTTTCATATTGTGTTGAAAGATTGTAACTAATAACCCAGAACTGGGACTGGAGTTTTTCGAAGCCAGTGCAAGAACAGGTGACCACGTTCATGAGGTAAATAATTATTACCGCTAAACGGCATTTTTTATTACCATTTTAAGTTTTTTCCTACAACATTCAACGTCAGGTTACCAAAGTTTGATAGCGAGTTGTATTTTTTCAGGCATTTGTTGCTGTAGGAAGAAAAATAAAGGAATTACGACACCAAAAGGTAAGAAAATGTAACTGTATTAAATCGGTTATGTAACCACATTTACGCATTAGGTCTATGAAGCCAAGGCACTCTGAAGCGTCGGTGCGCGCGCGTAACTTATACAGAACTACATTTTATTTTCTACATGTATGAGCACCATATTTTTCCTAAAACTCCCCAAGAACGCGCGCAGATCTCAGCGTTTTAACTAAGCTCTCGACGGACAAAGAAAAATGAAATCTGCTTGTCGCACATGCTATGTGCATGGTTTTCAATTTAGTAAATAGTATTTGACTCTCTAACGTAAGTTTTGAGTCTATTTTAAAAAAAACTTCACTTTTTGCCATGCAGTAGAATTAATATAACCATTTTGTGATTCATATTACAGGAATTGCGAATCCAACGGAATGAACCAGGAATACATCCAATAACTGGAGACGAAGACGGTCCACAGACAAAGGGTTGTTGCTGAAAACAGTGAAATCGTTGTCGGAGCGAATGTTACAGTCCACACACTGAACCCTGCAAAGGATGTCGGTATTTCTTCTTTTGTTATCAATTCATTCATAGCATATTTTGGATGGACGTGTTTGTGTTATATGACCATAACACTGTTACAGTCGTAGATGATGAAACACTGATATTTCTTTAAAAAACATGTAATAAATCACAAATTATGTTCATAATACCGACAACCTTTGCAAGCTTCAGAGTGTGGACTGTAGCTTCGGCTGCGACAACAATTTTTGAAATAGGTGTATAATGGCGGCGTCCACCACTCCTCCCCTCATTGTCTCTCCAACTCGTTTCCTCGTAGTTTTCGCGTAAAAGTAGGGCCTGTACATGTTTTGCAATCTAGACGACATATATGCTACAAATTGTATAACTGAATAATGTAACTGACAATTTATATATACTTGCAATTGGATATACAAATAATGTAATATAAATGTTGGTGACATTTATTAAACCTCGACATATTTTAAATATATACATACATAGGTTTTAGCTCTTCTTCTTTACAGAGAATAGAGTAGCTTTCGTATATCTTAAAGTTAATTTTACTAAGTTTATCGAAGCTTTAAAAAGCTGGTCCCTGGTCAAGGCTGTTTTCGGCGTCCTATAATTTACGATATTGATCATCGTTGAAAATTAATTGTTTGTCATATATATGTATGCTGATGTGGTCAACCCTGATCGTGACCAATCAACTAGTGCATTGGGGTTTTAAATAAAAAGAATAAATATTGAGCTCAAAACTCGTTGGGCCTTGGTCCTACTGTTTTGGTTGGCTTCCTTTATCGTTTAACTTGGAGTTTTTCGTTGTTTCTCAGTTGAATTAGATAGAGTGTGTCCTATAGCCCTGTACACGGTGAAAGAACCAACGCCTTCGCTCCCTGGCCGCGCATAACCATTCAACAATGACACAATGACCGACTCATTATAAAGCGCGCCCATCTCACAGATAAAGTGCGCTCTATAGCATGCTCATTAATTCATTTATTATTATTTCTTAACTCTGATTAGCTCAAATTCTGCAGTAAGCCCTTTCATTAAAATAAAATCGTGTGGCACAAGTTCAAATGCACAAATCAATAGTTAAGTTAACATTTTTTTACAGTGTTACAAATTTTTATTCTATTACATCATGATAATATCAAATGCACAAATAAGTGTTCCGTGCCTTGTTCTTTTCTCAGTAACCGACCGAAACGTCTGTACATATATAGTTTTATTTGTCTCAACCTAAAATATAATTTTAAAATGCGTTTATCGAAAACACCAAGCCTCGAAATAAAATCAGTTAAGCCATTTTATAATTAGTATTTCTTTTGTATATATAAATCCTCAAGGGAAAAGATAAAACATAGATATAGAATAAATTAAAGAATTAACTGACCATGCGATTAGGAGGTCATTGTGAGCACAAATAACAACTGTTTGGGTTCTAAATTCACATCATCCTGAGCTGATTTGGGTTATTTATCCAAATTTATCAAATTAAAATCGCCATGAAAGGGATAGTGATGCTGGTACTTTTACTTGGAGTCTTCAAGTCAGGTATTTATCAACTTAATAAGTATGAACCAATTAAGAGTCTTCAAATATAATGCTCAACCAGTTGAAATGTGCATGTATTATTATTATTATTAGTTACGAGTAGAGATCGTGTACGCTTAAGGTAGTGGTGGATCGGATACCTCAGTTGTGTGACGAATAACCTTCAAAATTTTGCTCCCCGCAACGTTTTCTTTTTGCGTTATTGGTACCGGCGAGGGAGTCGACGGGATCGAGTAATGGAACTTGACCCGGGAGCATGCGGAGTCAGGGAGCATAACCCTAGCTTGCTGGTGTGTGGACACAAATCGTTGTCGTAATCAAGTTAGATACAGTCCACACTCTGAAGCCCGCAAATAATGGCGGCACTAGTTTCTTCTCTTGTATCGATTTATTCCTAGCATATTTTAATTTGGTTGTACGTGTTTCTCATGGTTATGCGACCATAACATTTTGAGGCATGAGCAGGCTCGTAACATGGTATATTTTGAACCTCTTGATCCCGGTTAATTTCGGAATTTTTGATTCCTGAGCCAAATTTTATTCCAAACTTTTGACCCTTGATCCCTGAATCCGACTCAATTTTTCCACTGAGACCGGCACTGATCCTCGATACCAGCCCTTCAATCCCTGATCCCTGATCCGGGCCTAATTTTTGGGCTTGATCCCTGATCCCATATACCATGTTACGAGCCTAGTAGAGGGATTTCGTAGACGGTTTTCATTGCAGCCATATTTGTGGTCAAAACAGTGGAGTTAAAATCCTTTGTCATTCAAAACCTTCCTTTTGTATACTTGCCCACGAACCCCAAAATCACGAAAATCACTCTCGGACTCAGGAGTTGCCTGCGGAGGAGGCTAACTGCTATCCAATTCCCTTAGTCTTTTGCGCTGGTAAATGATGAAACAAATATTTCTTAAAACACCTTATAATGAATAAAGAAAGTATGTTGACATGACCGACATCCTTTGCAGTCATTGAAGTGTTGACTGTGTCTTTAAAATTATAACTAGTTTGATACTTATTCAGTTTCTTGTAAACAGTGTTATATTTGTTAACCTGTACTTCTTTTCAGTCTTAGTTTATCGTCATGTACCCTGGTAACAACATTTTTGACATTGCTGTACTTATGTCTTTCCTTACAGCATGAATTTCTATAAATTGTCACAGATGTGTTTCTGACATTTCCAACTTTATATATATTCCAATGACAACCTTTTTGACATTGCTGTACTTATGTGCATGTTTCTTTACAGCATGATTTTCTATAAATTGTCACGTACAGATGTGCTTCTGACATTTCCAACGACTGTAAATGTTTCTTTGTTTACAGCATGATTTTCTATAAATTGTCACGTACAGATGTGCTTCTGACATTTCCAACTGTATATATTCCAATGACAACCTTTTTGGCATTGCTGAAATAGTTTCTTTCTTTACAGCATTTTCTATAAATTGTCACACCTGTACGTCAGACGTTGGGAACTGTATCTCACAATATACCGACTGTGATGATGACGACAACTTTTGCCAAAAGAAAGTCACCGGTAATCTATTCGAGAAGAGCTGTTCAACATATGAATCATGTTTCCAAGAACAAAGATCGTGTCAGAATGCAACTTGTCAAGTCTTCTGCTGTTATGAGGAATACTGCAATGGATCAAGTTTGCCGAATGCAAGCCTAATCGTTTTAGTCGTATGTGTATTATTATCATGTATTTATGTCTGAATGTATGAATGACTCACTCTGATCTAGCACTGATATAGAACTGCAGCAGGAATCGATCAGGATTACTGAATGGAACCCGGGAGGAGGGGCCGGGACTCCTTTGTCCAAGTGGTCGGGGTGATCGGCGGAGGTTTTGATGAAAACGACACCTAAAAGGTACGCACAGAATTAATAAAATACCTGTTAAAACCTTGCTGATTTCAACCCCTTCAGTTAAAGGTATGGATGTGCGATGTTCTTGAATTGCCTGACAAATTTATTTTTAGCAACAAAGCAGAGTAAAAATGGCCCTAAACATGACTGCCGAGTTTAAGCCATAACCCTAAAAGTTACGCACAGGAAAAATTTTCAATCCTAAAAGGTACAGCGATCACCCCTACCACTTGGACAAAGGGAGAACCTCCCCCGGGAATGGAACTTTTCTCTTTTTAGACTGTCACTGTATTAGAATATATACCTATTCCAAAAAGCGTTGTCAGAAGGATCGAGATCTGAATCTGCAATCTGAGACGGAAATTAATTCTGGGGTACGGCAGTTTTTACTCATTGCATGCACTTTCTGGCTTCGGATATGGCGACGGTAAATATAAATCTGAAGGTGCTAAGCGCAAAAAAACAGGGCCAGGCCTGTTTTTTGCAGTAAGCAATTTTCCTGAATTCATTTCGGTCTCAGATAGCAGATTGCAGATCTCCTTCGACGTTTTTTGAAATAGGTGTATATGTCTGAATGAATGACTCACTCAGTGATCTACTATTATAGAACTGAATGTTGTCACTGTATTATAATATGTGTCTGACTAGTACTGAATGGATGACTCACTGTAGTATTATGGTTACCTTGTTTTAAGTTGAAACTTTACACTTTTACAAATATCAAGTTGTTTTATTTCCGATCCACTTCTGGGGCTCAATTTTACACAGCTATTTGAGTTAATGGAGAGGCACGCGACCTCTTAGTGTAAGCCGCTTATTCAACCAAAAGATGTCATGGGGTGTTCAGTTTCATGAAATATTTTGTATTGTTACATCCTCGGGAACCCAGGGGTATTCTTCTGTCGCTCGTTTCTCGCTTCCACAACATATACCCCTGGGAACGTATACTGTTGGAGCTTGTTCCGGAAGTCAAAATTCAGCTCTTTCCTGATTGGTCGACCTTATTAGATAACCATTCAAAGAAAGTCGTTAAATAAGTTTGAATTTTGACTTCCGGAACAAGCTCCAACAGACTACGTTCCCAGGGGTATATGTTGTGGAAGCGAGAAACGAGCGACAGAAGAATACCCCTGGGTTCCCGAGGATGGTATTGTTACTGTTTTCCTAGATCAATCTTCGCAAACGCACGTTCAAAGCATCACGAGAGCCATTCATCATGGCATCTAGTTGAAATATATATCCCATGAACCCTTTCAGTCTCAAAACAAGGATTTAGACTTAAAAAAACACTTTTTTTAACGTCTCAATGTATTTAGCCAGTGGCTAATTGGCGAGACTCAGACACACTCACTACCTCTACGTTAATTATTTTGCACACAACGGTGCTCACAAAACTTGAGCCTGGTTCACACGGCATCATAATCAGTCATCATAGGCATCATAATCATAGTCATAAGAAATTTCCATTTTCTTATGATTATGACGTTGTCGCACGTGTGAACCTGTACAATCATAGTCGTAAACGTGGTTATGATTACGACGCCGTGTGAACCAGGCTTTACCATCATGTACTATCAGTATCTTGGCTCAAGATATTGTTAAAAATAGCGAGCAGAAACAAAGGGACTTATAAAATGAACACGAGTCTTATTGCAGTTGCAAATTTATTCGTTGTGTTTTACAGATATAACAGGCAATACAAATATCAAAATAATAAAGACATTCACAGCTAAACGACATATGACAATGTTTCAAAGCATTTCCCCCTATGTTAATTTTACTACAACCTACTAACAACCAAATCACAGAATCAATCAAATGCACGAGCTGACGCTGATATGGCCAATCACACAACAACTTACGTTCCAATCACATTCGCCCATACGAGCTTTCAGAGTAAAAAAAATAAAGTAACAAAGCAAAACAAAAAAGAAGTGGGAGCTAACCAATACCATTGAAGTCTAAACAGAAGTAGCCAATCAAATACAAAACACTGAATTGAACAATCACACAACAACTTACATCTTCCAATCAAAATCGCCCATAAGAGCTATCAGGGTAAAAAAAAAAAAAATGAAGTAACAAAGCGAAAAAGGAGCTAGCCAATACCATTGGAGTCTAAACAGAAGTAGCCAATCAAATACAAAACACTGAATTGAACAATCACACAACAACTTACATCTTCCAATCAAAATCGCCCATAAGAGCTATCAGGGTAAAAAAAAAAAATGAAGTAACAAAGCGAAAAAGAAGGAGCTAGCCAATACCATTGGAGTCTAAACAGAAGTAACCAATCAAATACAAGAGGGCTAACACTGAATTGACCAATCACATTACAACTTTCATCTTCCAATCATAATCGTTTATACAAGCCATCCAAAACCATTAACCAAATATCACTAATCAAATGCATATGAGCAAAACGCTAAATTATCCAATTACAGCATAGTTTATATTGACCAATTGGTATCCTCTACATGAGCAAACCATATTAGCGTCACAAACAGAAGTAACAAGTCAAATACATGAGGTTCAACACTTTACAACGTAATTTACATCGTCCCATCAAAATCCTCCATACAAGATTCTCAGCAGAATTAGTCTTGATCGCACAATTTTGCTACCAATTTCTCTAGAATATCACCCTCGTTGTCGTCAGGTGCAGTGGGTTGGGTTTCCTTTGGTTCAGTATGGCCGTTAGTGAGTGGGACCTGGTTCTTGAGTGTTCTTTGGTAGGTAAAACCACGTGTTCCATCTGGTCCAATTGGCTTACGAATGACCTGAAACCTGTGTATGAGGTAGAAACAAGATACAATGATTCTCTCTTGTTGGTGTTTTGTGATCGTTCAAGCTTGGTAAATTTGAACACCGTAAATGGAAACGCAGAAGTGAAGTGAATAAAGAATTGAAATGCGTTCGGTGTATAATTGAAATACAGATACATGAGAAAAATATCATATGCCCTTGGCGGGAATTGAGCGCCATTATTGTAATAAGGAAATAGTTATGTTGGGTTACCTGTCCTTGTTTCCTTCCTCTGACACAGACCTCTGCTTCAACTGCAGTCGCCCTGGCCTTTGGGTTTCACTTTATTTGAATAAGAAAAATATATAAGTTTGACTGGGAGATTAATAACAGTTTATTAGCACTATCGTCGTTACTGACATCATCACCATCATCATTATCAATATTATCATGATCATTTATCAACATCATCAATAATCATCATCATCAACATTATCATGATCAATATCAAAAATATCATCATCACCATCATCATCAACATTATCATGATCAATTTCAAAAATATCATCAACATTATCATGATCAATTTCAAAAATATCATCATCACCATCATCATCAATATTATCATGATCAATTTCAAAAATATCATCATCACCATCATCATCAATATCAAAAATATCATCATCACCATCATCATTATCAATATTATCATGATCATTTATCAACATCATCAATAATCATCATCATCAACATTATCATGATCAATATCAAAAATATCATCATCACCATCATCATCAACATTATCATGATCAATTTCAAAAATATCATCAACATTATCATGATCAATTTCAAAAATATCATCATCACCATCATCATCAATATTATCATGATCAATTTCAAAAATATCATCATCACCATCATCATCAACATGATCAATATCAAAAATATCATCATCACCATCATCAATATTATCATGATCATTTATCATCATCATCATCAACATTATCATGATCAATATCAAAAATATCATCATCACCATCATCATCAACATGATCAATATCAAAAATATCATCATCACCATCATCAATATTATCATGATCATTTATCATCATCACCATCATCATCATCATCAACATTATCATGATCAATATCAAAAATATCATCATCACCATCATCATCAACATTATCAATATCAAAAATATCATCATCACCATCATCATCAACATTATCATGATCAATATCAAAAATACCATCAACATCATCATCATCATCAACATTATCATGATCAATATCCAAATATCCAAAGTACCATCATCAACACTGACATCATCTTCATAATCGCCACCACATAATGGTCGTCATTATAATCATAAATGTACAATAATATTATATCTTACTTTATACGAACGACATCAACAGCACTCATTTTACCACCACGCTTCTGGACGACATAGAACTCAACCTCGTCACCAGGCTACCGCAACAAAAAAGAATATATAGTCTTAATAATAACCTTAAGTCTTTATAGCAACAGAGGGCTTTTTTCACGTGTTGTTAGGCACATTAATGGGGTAAATTGGGTATTGAGAAAGATCAACAGAGCAGAAATCAATGGCAGAGGGAACATAAAATACATTTGAGACGCAAATATTATAACAATTCGTATCGAAATTGTGGTTTATAGGACATCCAGGAGAAATTCAATGTAATACTTTTGAAGAGGTTCTTTGTGATATTCTTTTAGAGATTAAAGAAGTAGAAAAGCTTTGTGCAGTTATAAAGCACACTAGGTCTGTCAGAGCCCTTAGTCGGAGGGCTAAAGCTTGAAAAGTCGGTAAAATCAACTTTAAATATCTATCTCAATCAATAAAAATTTGTAACAAAAATTTGTAAGCTCTTCTTCGCAGAAGAGCTAGAAAACATCATCTCCTAGGTGGGTACCGAGGATGGGCGCTAGCTCGAAACGTCAGTAAAGTTAAGGAAACATTTTTAAGGTGTTTCAAATTTCATTATATTACCTATTGTTTATATCAAACACCGACGCAGCCTATACTAGTTTACTTGTTACAATGGTACCTCTATTAAGCGGTCACCCTCAGGACTTTCCAAAGCGGCCGCTTAATAGAGGTTGGCCGCTGAATAGAGGTATAGAATATGTACAGGAATATATTTGTGACTTTTTATTGTGGCTGCCTAAAGGGTGGACCATTTAACTTCTGAGGGGGGGGGGGGGGGGGGTGATTTTTAAAAAACAATTTCCTGCAAGCCAAAATCACCACTCAAATAAATTCTGTGCGCAAGCCAGCAGGCTAAAAAAATTCCCTGCACAGACCAATCTAACCCCCCTGCCTCAAAAGTCAAATGGTCCACCCCTAATAGAGGGTGACTGCTTAATAGAGGTACCACTGTAGTTTCCATTTATTTGAATAACATTACCTGCAGTTCAACAGCATCAGCAACTTCACTAACATGGAAGAACAAGTTCTTGCATTCTTCGTTTTCATAGGCAATAAAACCAAACTGGCCCTTGATGGATTCAACTTTGGCCCTGACACGATTCCTGTCTGGAGTCACCTCCATGGCCAGTTTACTGCCGGTTTCTTTGATGATACCAACCTTAAAGCAGACCTTTTTCAAAGTAAAGAATACTCGTTGTTAATTAGATAACATAATGATAAAGTTACACTTGATTCAAAGTTATTTAGACCCAAGTGCAAAATCAACACGATGATTAGTAAAGAAATTATGAACAAAATGAATAAATGAATAGATAGATGGATGTAGAACAAATGCACAGAATCATGGTTGGATGAATCAATAAATGAATCAATAAGTGAGCGAAGAAACAAATCATTGAACAAATGAATAAATCAATTAACAGAAAAGCAAATGAATGAACCAAATAAAAAATGAAGGAATAAATATATAAAAATAAATGAAGGAATAAATAAATGAATCAATAAGTCATCGAATAAACAAATCATCGAACGAACGAATCAATAAATGAACACAAAAAATAAGCATAGGAATGAACCAATTAATAAATAAATAAACGAACAAAAGTATGAGTGAATGAACAAAAGAATGAGCAATTAAATGAAAGAATTATGGGATTTACCGTGTCACCACACTGGAGCACAATCTTCTTATCAACCAAACTAGTTATGCCATACTGTACCGTGAAGGACTGGGAAGGAGTTGTTTCAGCCCCTTCTTCACCAGTCTCTTCAGGGACACACTCAATGAGACCCGAATACTCCAGTTGCTGAAAAAAATCAATGATTTAGATGATAATGACATCAACAACAATAATGATTATTATGGTGGTAATTTAATAATAATGTAAATATTTATTATGTTGAGAACGACTATAATTTTGATGTTACTACTCTTCCCAGTTGAGCGAGTTAGTTGTGATTTTTTTGACGATCTCTGGGCGTCTGTTATGATAACGGCCGGTGTGTTTCAAATCAACCACGTGATCTCAATGCTGTACCACGTGGACAAGTTTTTTACATCATGTGACTGCTGCGTATCTGAACGCGCGAAATCACACTAAAAGTTACTAGCTACCTAGTGTATACTAGTACTGGTTTACATCATGGCATTTTACCAGCTGAAAGTTAAATATGATGTGGACAAATACGGTGCAGTTTTTATTTCTGGAGATGAAGCTCTACGATTTTCTAAAGATATGCTCTATGAGAAAATTCGTTCTGTTACAAGCAGATTCAACCATGTGAAAGAACTAAAGGTCAAGTACTTGGATGACGAGAAAACCTTCGTAAATCTTCCATCTGATGAGTTTGCATTAAGCGAACTGTTTAGATGTGCCGTACTAGTTGAGAACGCAGATTTCAAAAGAATTACTATCTTGATTGAAGAGTCATTTTCACCTGTCCAAGGTCCGTTAGCTGATAATGAAAGCGATGTGACGAATTTGCCGAGAAAGAGGACAAGCGACCCTAAAAGTGCATTTAGTCCAACAAGTGGACCAAGCGCAGTCAAAAAGGAACATTGCATGCAAAACGTTAGCCGCAGGAGTCTTGATTTTCAGAGCCTACCATGCGTTACTAGTTCTCATGTCGTCGTTGGCCGGCCAGATACACGACCACTTTTTAAATCTCCTCTTGAAAAGTTCCTTCAAAGTCAAAGGGAAAGGTTGTCCAGTCTTACAGTGAAAGAAAAAGAAATTTCACATTCCATCGCCAATTATCCTAAACCGAAAGCGAATGTTTCTCGAGGTTCAGATGGCGCGGGTCCAACTTGTAGTAATTGTCATCGTCAAGAAGGGCACAACAGATTGAATTGCCCGTACAACAAGTGTGAAACGGTCTTTCACTGTGGAGCAATCAATAAACACCCAGAGGAAAAGTCTAACTTGAAAGAGTACGAAAAGCAGCGACAAGATGTCCTCAAGGAAATTTCTAGAATACAACAGGACATCGATGTCAAAGAAAAAGCGGCAAAATCCATACAAGAACGTTATGTAAATAAGGTGCGACATCGACTCATTGAAAGCATACCTGAACGATACCTAGATGTCGGAAAAGACGGGAACACTGTAGAGAACTGGTTCCAACTTAATCGCGACGCAAAAAAACTTGAAATTAAGCTAAAAGGGAAACTGCCTCCGCCAGATTTAAACTTGAAAGAACTTCTCGATGATGACTCGAGTACTGCTTCAAACAGTCTCTATTCTGTACCTGGTAAAACAGCTGTAAGAAACCCATACAAGAAATTATGGGTGGATAGAGGAGTAGCGTGGCCTACAAGTCCTACAACCATGAATGACGATAGTCTACTCGCTATTGGAATACAGCGAAGTCTCAATGCGTCTTAAGATGTATATAGACATTCAGACCTGTCCACAAACCACTTCATCCACCTCTGTTAATTCATAGCAATTTATCTACAGTCAAACCAGTTCATGCGTTCCTATCTAGGTTAGAACATTCAATTTGTTTATCAAAATTTGATTTCTAATTTGGTTTGAAATTTGCATAAATGAATCGATTCTTAGTTTCAAAAACCGCCTCAAATCAAAACATTACTTTCAATGTCTTTTTGCACAACAGAAACTTGCTAAACCTAGTCGGCTTGCAGAAATATTGTATATAATATATACTTACTAAAGTATTCTATTACAATACCAGTATTATTATCAGTTATTGACCACAGATCGTGATTTCGGGAACATGAATAATCGGTTGATGGTTGAAGTGTACAAGAAATGAAATTTACAAGTTTTGATTCACTTATGCAAATCTATTAAATAGAATTTATAATTAAATTCCAAGAAATAAATCGATTTTCTAGCATTAATAGGAACGCATCAGCTAGTTTGGCTGTAAATAGTTCATATCGTAACCCCTATAGTATTAAAAAGGGTTAGGCTAGTACTCTTCTGTTGTGTTAGCTTCTATAGCTATTTTGGGCTTGTGTTTATAAATTAGATTTCTGTTATAAACTGATATCTATTATTAGATTTTCATGCAGGGTATTGGTGTTAGCTCTGATTGTCTGCCAAAACAAAAGTTGTTTTTCACCTGATTCCAGAGATTTGAGTGTAAAATCGAGCCTCTGTGAACATAGTTAAATTGCGTTTTTTATTTTGTTATGCTTCGATTTAAAAACAAAAAGTCACAGGCTTTTAAATCACAAAGAATCAGTAACTGTCACTTCGTTTATTGTCACTTTTATTTGTTTAAAATATTTTTAAGACAAGCATGTATACTAGTAAATACTGTCGTTAACTTAACTGATTGAAGTTTGTAATAAACTTGCACAATAAAGATTTATTAAACCAATCAAACTGAATTGTTCCCACGACTACACGGAGTGAAATCTACATGGCCTGTCAATTGCAAGCCGCCGTCAGTAGACCCCGCGCGTTTCATACAATAGTATAAAGTAGTGATTTTATCTTGTTTTCATGTATCGATTATATTATATTGTTATTATTAGTATATGTGTACATTTTTTTAATCCAAAATAAGAAAAAGTCTCACAAATACTCTGAAATTTATCTCACGGACTGACGCAACAAAAACTGCCTAAACATTGATATATTGAGCGTGTTTTATAAATCCAACACAGTCGTCCACAGTTATTTCTTCTAGACATGCATAGATGCCATCATGGACACTTCTTGCGAATACTTCTCTGATTTCCTCTCTAACAGCAATCTTTTTTAGTTTGTTGAATGCTAATTCAATTGGGTTGAGTTCAGGGCTGTATGTCGGTAAGTAAACAACTTCAACTCCGATACTATCTAACCACTCTCCAAGTGCGTAACCTGCTTCGTTGTGGTGGATTGGACAGTTATCTAGTATAACATGGTCACCATACTGCAGAATTGGCTCGCCATTAGGCATCAAGTTATTACTTGCCTCCCCGAAGAAGTTTAAAAATGTCATTGCGTCTGACGCACCATTTTCAGTGTTTGCGTACAAGAGCCCCTCCATTCCAATAAGCATATTCAACGTTATATTTGGCGAGGTTAGGAATTTTCCAATCTCCACACAGGTAGTATTTACAGGTGAATGTCCATAATTCGGTTTACCTACTCCACTATGCAGAGCAAAACCTGATTCGTCAAAAAACTTCAGCTTATAAGGGTCGACACCGTGAATATAATTCAAGAAGTCTTGACAGTAGTCAACATTGTCAGGGTGAAATTTCTCACATTTAAAACTTGCCATTCTTTTAAATGTCCATTTTTCTCCATTCAGCCTTGATTGAACTGCGCGACTGATCGCAGAAACCGATGTCCCGGAAGGTATGTTGCAATGAGCGTCTACAGCTTCAAGGATCTTAGAATAAGGCATTGATGGCTTTGCGCTCTTTAAGGCTTCGATAAATTCTAGATCCTGGTTCTGAAGATGGGGAGGATTGTTGCAACCTCTACGTTGTGGCGAAATCGAACCTTCTTTGCAACATTTCTTCCAGAGTTTCGATACAAAAGACTGACTCAATTTGAAGTGATTGCCAACTGCACTCATAGAACCTGGAAAATACCCTGTTAGCAAATCGCCGCCATTTGCCACAATGTGATCAATAATTAGACAGCGTAAAGAATTGTCAACAGCTTGACCTGAAACTAGAGTTCTTCCTTTTTTAGACACAAAACAACTCATTTGGATTCAGTTTCGCTTTATGTAGCGGATGTTTATAAACAGTGTCCATCGACCAAGCAAACCGATCACATGATGTAAAAAACTTGTCCACGTGGTACAGCATTGAGATCACGTGGTTGATTTGAGACACACCGGCCGTTATCATAACAGACGCCTAGAGATCGTCAAAAAAATCACAACTAACTCGCTCAACTGGGAAGAGTAGTAATGAAGATGATAAATGATAACACTTATGATAATGAAAATGAAAACCATGATTGTGATGATGATGATGAAAATAATAATGATTGTACTCATCATTCCAAGATGATGATAGTGAAAACAATAGCAATTAGACATTCAAAATAGAAATTAATTAAGTATTGATACTAAAAATACATTAAAATGGTACGAGGACAATATCATATTGCAACAAAACGACTTCTAAGAAATATCATTATTTCCTACCTGTGGATCAGCCCTGCGCAGTGGTCTCACAACTTTACCATTATACACTTCAGGCTGGATTTCTTCTTGTTTGATGGTTCCTGGGGTGAGTTTAATCAGCCCCTCAGCACTGACCTTTGAACCTTTCATTCTAAGTGTGTACTCCACTTCATCTCCAACATTCAGAGTGTTTGGATCATTGTCGTATTCACTGTTGATAATAAAAATAACTTGAATACTTGGATTGAGCAGAATTATAGACGACTTTTATAAATGACCGTCATTAATTATCATAATATTTAAAATTGATGTTTTAAGAAAAAGAAAGCTATCATATGATAGGCATTCACCCTAAAAAATAACTTGTGAAACTTTGAGAAAAAAACGATCAAATTTGCAAGAAGTTATAAGAATGTGAAAAATCAGAAAAACATCAAAACGAGGCATTTTAGGCCTTAGCAGAAAATTACATACAAATCTCTACATTTTTCATTCAGCATAAATTCATTTGGCATTTTAGCCAGAGCATCAAAACCTTCCACACCATGCCTATTTGAGGTGGTCCTTTCATATGACAGTGCTAAAATATTAAAATATGTTTTTGTGGAAAAAAAAATCATTTTCAGCTATTTATGAAAGCTGTCTATAGGGTCATTTACTACCAAGACCAGAATGCTTTGCCTACTTTCTTTTGTAAAATAATTAGTGTTGATTGTTCTAGTATTCACAAAAGGGACAGAGAGGGATTACAAATTTGAATAACATAGAAAAGTCATAAAGCTTTCTGGTAGTAAAATGACGTCATCCTGCAAAAGGCCTTAACAAATTAAAAAAATTTCATTTATTTCCTGAATTACTTGGAATTACCTGTAATGAAAAAACACTTCTTTATCATGATCAGCTGTCTCCAGAAATCCATAGTTCTCTTTCAGTGTAGCCACAAATCCCTATGGACATAAACAACAGTCAGGCCTTGGCGGCATTCACTAACAACACTCACGATTGTCAGCAGTCCGATAAGTTCTTCATATACACATTAGTAGATTGTAAAGCGCTATGAGCTATTCGAGAGATTTAGCCCTATATAAATGAGGCAACCATGGTTAAAATGGTTAAAATTACTTACAAAACTAATGAATAGTTCAATTTTTTTCAAATTTACAAAAGTGATCATAACCGTGATGAGCATTGTAAATTTTAAAAAACTTATGAATAATTAATGAGGATTTTGCAAACGAAATCATGACCTTGATGAGTGTTGTGTATCTGATACAACACTAGTGTTGTAAATCCTGACTTGCATAATTTTCAACTTGAAATTTTTCGGCAAAATTTAATTTAATCTTGAAAATTTTGGTAAAATATAAAAGAACTAACCAAGTTGTTTATTACATTTGCGTCTGTGTTGTATCAAAGATGTGGCCATTTGAATATATATTACCATACAAATTACTGTATTTTTGGCTCGGTTCATATTATAGTTATGAGCGTCATCACTTGAGTACTCTATACTCACAAAGGATTCAATAGTCTTTTTCACAGTTCTGTTCAGTGACCACGAATGATAGTTTCAAGTCGAGGTTTAAGTTGCTGCACATGATAAACTATAATTCGCAGCAACTGGAGCCTCAAATTGGAAGTATTATTCGTGTTCACTGAACAAAACTCTGGAGGGAAAGCGTAACAAGGGAAGGCTAAGAGTGACATGGAGGAGACCAATTGAGAAAGAGAGAAAAAAGATGGGTGGCGGGACTGGAGAAAAGCTGAAAAGATCGCAAAGACCAAAGTGGAGGGAATTGTTGCTCGCCTCATGCTCCGCAAGGAATTAAAGGAGACAAGAACAGAACTATAAAATGTTTATTGACAGAATAAAGAGCTATTACCTGATGGATAATGTCAGTGTTCCTCTTTACTACTTCTATGTTAACAGCTCTACGATATCCAGTTCTATTGCTCTCACACAAACTGAATTCAACCTGGAAGGAAAACAAAAGTAAAACAAGTTAAGTTTGATGAATTAAAGTTTTAGTTCTTAGATGATTTAAGCAAACAGTAATTATTACAAAATTAGAAAGGTGCAATCTAGACTGCAAATGTTTCTAGACTTTTACTTTTCTGGTTAAACTTTTGGTTGCAAATAAATGCAAAGAGATGATGCAATAGGCATTGAAATAATGAGATGAGAAATGTGAGAAGGGATTTGAAATATGTGTTGTCTCGATTTTTGGCATGTCTTGTCATGCTGGTGGTACTGACAGTGTATTAGGGGGAGGGGGAGGGGAAAGGCGAATGTATTATTTAGAGCTTGCACAGTTTATTTTACAGCAACATCAATGTGGGAAAAGGGTATTTTCTAAAGCTAATTCAATCTGTATTAGTAAATGTACCTGATCTCCAAATGATGGTGAACTGCGAAGGTTAGAATTCTGCCAGTCAAAACTAATTATTTCTTTCTTGCCATTCAAGTCAAAGGTGATTTGACCTGACTCACTCTCCCTGGATACAACATCAAAATAATGTTTAAATATATGCTTATAATTTTATTAAAACTACAGCTAAAACTGGTTAATTATCAGCTTGCTTGTTAAATTTACCAAATGACTTCCAGAGTCAACAAAGTTGATCAACTGATT
The DNA here is from genome assembly GCA_949775045.1 of Metridium senile. NCBI lineage: Eukaryota > Metazoa > Cnidaria > Anthozoa > Actiniaria > Metridiidae > Metridium > Metridium senile. The sequence goes on along the minus strand of OX459099.1, from coordinate 7,732,951 downwards.
GCATAACAAACATATTGTCAATAATTTTATCACAAGGGTGACATTAAATAGTTGTAAACAAATAGAAGCAATCACAGCCAGGGTTTACTATGCCTTCAATGGTACATTTTTATCCCTTTTTTCCTTCAAGGTTCCCCATTGCAGATAAGTGAGTAGAGCACAAGTAAAATATAAGCCAGTCACTATGGGTAATCAAAGTCAGGATTTGCTACATTCTTTCACATTCTTTTCCGGAAATGCCCATCAAGATTGATTGATTGAAAACAGTGTTTTACCTGTTAGCATCTTGCTTTCTTGGACTTTTTCCAACAAATGATGGTTCTCTCTCCACATAACCTACGTACCTAACTCCTGTGGTAGCCTATAGAAAACAGAGCATAAAGGGTTTACAGCAGTTCTCAGTCACACATGCACCGCTCGCATAAAAAGCACCGCTATAAAACGTGAAGTTGGTGGACGTCAATCAAACTGTGTTTACGAGACATATGGTGTTTTTACTTCAGTCGGGCTGCGAAACATGTCTGAATCCGACGAAGAGGTTATTGTGGGAATTCAGCTTCCAGATTCAGACATGTTTTGCAACCCGACTGAAGTTAAAACACCATATGTCTTGTAAACACAGTTTGATTGACGTCCACCAACTTCACGTTTTATAGCGGTGCTTTTTATGCGAGCGGTGCAAGTGTGACTGAGAACTGCTGTAATGTCGAACAAATATAGATGAAAAGAAAATCTAATAGTGGCAAGATAAACTCATTATTCAAAATGAGAAATAATATATCAAATAGGAAACGATTTCAATGTTCACATTTACCTCAACCTTGATAGTTCCCTTGGGAAGAACCCTGACTTTTATAGCATTCAATCTCCTGGAAGCCGACATATCCTAATACAAACAAAGTAAGTCTTTATCTTATGATGTTTTGTTTATTTGATTTATATATTAAGCACTTACCTCTGAGACACTAAACTCCACTTCATCTCCAACTTGTACTTGATGGTTCTAAAATTAGACATATTATGAGCACTTTTGGATGATGATGATGATGACAATATAACAATGATGACGATATAACAATGATGATGGTTATAACAATGATGATATGACAATGATGATGATATGACAATGATGATGATATGACAATGATGATGATATGACAATGATGATGATATGACAATGATGATGATATGACAATGATGATGATATGACAATGATGATGATATGACAATGATGATGATATGACAATGATGATGATATGACAATGATGATGATATGACAATGATGATGATATGACAATGATGATGATATGACAATAATGATGGTGATGATATAACAACTGATGATATGTTGGTGGATGATGATGAAGATGATGATGATGATGATGATATGACAATAATGATGGTGATGATATAACAACTGATGATATGTTGGTGGATGAAGATGATGATGATGATGATATGTTGTGGTGTAACAATGATGACAACAGTTCTGGTAGTTTATTGATGATGACTATGATTATGATAATGATGCATTCCTGATGGCACTCAGTGGTTATAATGATGATAACGATGGTGGTGGTTATGCTGTTGATTATAATAATAATAAAAAATACTATACTAATATTGATAATAAGAATAAGAATAACTAATAATGGATATGATGAAGATGAATATCATATACTTACACTTACATTATCAATAAGTTCACTGTAATGGAAGAACATGCTTGCATCACGGTCGCCACAACGGATGAAACCAAAACCTTCCTTTAATGCAGACACCCAGCCCTTCAACAATGAACAAATACACATCAAACTATGTACAACTTTTGCATTACAAAGTCTATGGGATATAGAATATATTCTATTGAAATGATTAGAACAAAAACACTAAAACCATGAAATATAAACAAAACAGTTACTAACTAATAGTTTTTATTTACTTAAGTGACCGTATAGTAACCTGTAACCTGAGTTCGATTTCCAACTCAGGCAAGTGAATAGAGTTTGTTTGATGTGTTGTTCTCTCTCATGCCACAAGGATTTTTCTACGGGTTAACCGGTTTTCCTCCCTCCGCAAAAAAGCAGAGAGAGCAGAGTTGTTTGTTGTAAATATGGAATGTAGTGGTAGTGAGTGTGAGTAAACCTCACGGAAGAGCCCCAACGGGGAGTGATGGTCGTGAAATATTTATATTTGTTTATCTAATATAAAGATAGGTGGAAAGATATGCCTAAATTGTTTCATAAATGTTGAAGGTTTGAAATGTGATTTTCTGATGGCTAATGCTAGTCTTCATCAGTCAATGGGTAGGCTGAAAAGAGGGGGAGTCTTATATACTGGACACCATTATATTTTATTATCTAACAAGTCAGTACCATTTCTCTTGAATCGCCACTCTTTGTATCAGCAACTTTGACAAGTCTTATGTTTGTTGCCCTCTTGAGGAAGTCACGTCGATCTACATATTAAAGCATTTAAAACAGTAAGGCATCATAAAAAAATAGTCAACTGGTTTATTACCAATCTTTTATCTAAAGTTCATTGCTACAATACTCCATAAACATTTCATACCCTTACAAAAACAAAAATACACAACAATCTTATATGATCATGTAGCTCGAGCATCCATACAAATTTTGGAAATATGGAGCTCCTCTTTTTCCTTTTTCAAACAGGCATTACTAACGGTAACTATTAATTATTTCTCGTGTCTGGAATCTGCAATGTGAACTTTAAATTGCATTCCTTTCATATGACTAAGTAAATATGAAATGCTGATGGATCGAAGTGAAATGTACTTTTCCTATATACTATTTACAATTTTCCTCAAAAAGTGTGAATACATTATAATAATTAAAGTAGAATTTATTAACGTACCGACAGCAATGTTGAACTCCACAACATCTTGTGGTCTGAGGGTAAACTCTCCATGAAGATCTCGTTCACTAAATACTATCTCTTGATCTGAACCTTCACTACTATCGTAGACAATCTTGCCGTGCAGTGGGTCATGTTGTCTTTTAGCAACTGATTTACTAAGTGCTTTGTCAACCACACCAGTGTAAGTCTCTTGGCTGATATCTTCAAATGCAACTGTCCCTTCTGGTAGCTTCTCAACACGCATAGCCACTTCTTTACCCTGGACATTATATAAAGTATGATTGAGATGTATTTTTATAAATTACATTTAACAATAGCAATGATGATGTTGATGAACATGTTATAAATGCTATTTGAGCAATGACGATGATGACATCTGATGATGATGAAATTATGATGATGATGTTTCCACTGATGATATTGATGATGATTATGATGGCAATGTTAATGTAATTTTAAATTGATGATGATGATGATGATAATAATTTATGATGTTATTGATGAGTATGATGTTTATGTTATTGATGATGATAATGTTTATGATGATGATGATGATGTGATTGACAGCAATGATAATAATGTTACTAATGTTATTGACAATTACAATTACTATTTTTACAATTACTTACATTTCTAGGCTGGATAGTAAACTCCACATCATCACCAAGCATAAGTTCATTCACATCTCCTTTGAACTCACTGTAGTGAAAGAAAATCTAGACACAAAGATGAACAATTAATACCAATAATTGACAGGCTAAAATAGTTTTAAATGATTTATTCAGTCCATTTATTATTAGTTAAAATCATTGCCTCTCAGCTTCCAACTTCAGCAAGAGTTTTGTCTTTCTGTCTTATTGCATTGATCCATTCATTCGCATATCAATGTATTTGTTTACTTATGCATCCATTATCTTATGTACATTAACATTCAGTTAACTCTGTCTCCAAACTGATTTATGAATCAGACAAAAAAACAAAGATCAAATTAACATTCCCAATAGTCTTTTTCACAGTTCCGTTCAGTGACCACAAATAATAGTTCCAAGTTTAGGTTCGCGTTGTTGTGCATAGTAAAACTATAAATTTATCATTTCAGCTATACTCATAGTACAGGCTTAATTGATCAGACAGACTTTGGATTATTTTAGTCATTAAATCTGAACCATTACCTCACTGACTTTGTCAGCTCTTTCAATGAAACCAAACGATTCTTTCATTGAAGAAACCACACCCTGTAAACAGATTATTAAAGTAGTTAGTGTAGTGTTTTGTGATGGTTTGAGGAAATGCAAAATAGAAACTAGCAGAAAAGATAAACTACACATTCCTTGACAGAAGTGTTGGTACCATTATGACAAAATCAAAATCAAAATCATCCCACCTAGTTGTCAATGTTAAGAGGGGAGTCATTATTTGGGAATTATGTGGGTAACCTATCAAAGCACTTGTCTATCATTTCACACCAACAGTGATGTTGGGGGAAGTGATCAGTTATTGTCATTTTGTTATACATTGTGGTTAAAGAAAATGAAAAAGTCACTATGACATAAATTAATAGTGTTGTCAAAAATTGTAGGAATAAAAGGAAAGTAAGAACATTTCTTTAGTTTGAATTGTGTTCATGCAGTGACAAGAAACACCAAGATATGTACTCACTTGATACTTTTCAGCTTTGGCTGACTCAATCAGGTCTACATCTTTGGCTCTTACAACTCCACTCCTGTTGGCATGAGTACAAATAGTTAAATAGATGAACATGATATTATGGTAAAATAGAAAAGTATTTAATGTGAGAAAAGACAGCAAGGGGAAAAAAGGGAAGTAATAAAACAACAAAAGAAGGTGAAAAGCTAAAGAAATGAATGTATAGATGGATGAATTAATAATGAATAAATAGATGGATGGATGGATGGATGGATGGATGGATGGATACATTAATGAATAGATGGATGAATTCATGAATGAACAAATGAATGAATAAATGGCTGGATGATTGAATGAAATCAATGAATGTGTGGATGAATGAAATCAATCAATCAATAAAACAAACAAGCAAATGAATTAGTTAATGAACAAATAGATAAACAAACGGACAAACAATTGAATAATTGAAATAATGAACAAATGAATGAAACAATGAATGAAAGATCAAGCAAATGAATAAATGAATTACTTAATTGAATGAATGAACAAATGAATTAATGATTTAATCAAATAATGAATGAAAAAATGCATGAATACATGCATGAACGGATAAGAATAACCCCACCTTTTATCAGTTGCTACAATAAACTGTACTTTATCACCAGTGTGAAGAGGAATGGCTGGGTTGGCACAGTCCATGAGAGAGAAATTCAGGTAGAAGATTTCCTACAAAAGTAAAATATTAAAAACACATTCATTCAATCATCAAAAACTTAAATATTTGAACATGACTTCTGCTCTGGTTTTAGAACCCAACATCTATAATATGTTCAATGTTACTCATTATAGTGTCACTTGTTGTAGTGTTAATCTCTACTTTACAATTAAAGGAGTGATCGAGTGAGGCCTTACTACTATATAAGTGTATTTATTGAGGGTCTGAGCTTTCGCCGTCAACGGCATCATCAGAGACTAAATGATTAAATATTTACATGTTCTAAATACGTGTGTGGTTGATCAACTGTAAAGATTAAAACAATAGGAGATCTAGTTCACTGCTTTCCTCACGGGAGTTGATGGTAGGCTTGTTTTTCTTAATATAGAATGCCTCTAGAATTCTGAGGTTCAATGGATCTCTCTTGTTGTCGATGATGGAAATTAGTAGTGTTTCTTTAGTACATTGACAAGTGTTAATGTGTTTGTAGATAGATGATTTGCTGGATGTTGTGTGTTCTTTAATGCGGTCGTGGAGGTGTCGTATGGTGCTACCAATGTATATGGAATGACATTTCGAGCATGTGATTTTGTAAACGACACTTTACAATGTTAATGAAATTAACTGTATGTACAATCAGCTACCTACCCCTTTTCTTTCGTAGCAAATACGTCCACCCTCGGGCTCAATGTAACCATTGCTTGGCTGATATAAAGAGATGTAAATGAGATCAATGGGAAATACTAACATAAAATGTTTACATATATAACAAAATGAACAAGTTAATTCCCAATAATTTATTTGTTTGTATGTTACCTGTTTGCCTGTTTGTATGTTTGTGTGTTAGTTTGTGTGTTAGTTTGTGTTTGTTTATATGCTTGCTGTCTGATTGTGTGCCTGTTTGTCTGTCTCTTTGTCTGTCTGTTTATCTGACTGTTTGTATATAGTCTGTCTGTCTGTCTGATTGTTTATAGTCTGCCTGCCTGTTTGTTGGTGGTGCTGTCTGATTGTTTATAGTCTGTCTGCCTGTTTGCAGTTTTCTAATGACTTACTGATCTTGGTGATCTTATTTGAGTCTTGGGTTCTGCGTCAATGATACCAGTCATTTTATCCTCACTGAAGACCTGGCAAACATAGTAAAACATAAAATGTTATGATACACCTACTATTGCAAGAAAGTTCTCACATGAAAAAGGAACATTAGATAAATAACCAGTAGATAAACGAGGCTGAACACATAGCCAAACTTACCTCAAAGGAAGCAGAACCTGAAGGAAGCTGTTTAATGTTTACAGCTATAGGTCTCTTGGACCTTGGGTCAGATGACACTGCAAACTCCACGTCATCTAAATTGGAAATCAATACACTAATAAGCATGCATTACAAAAATTGCACTCAAGTATAAATTGAACTCTATTGGACTATAACAATACATCTATGTGTCTGAATATAATATGATGAAGAGTTCATGTATGTACAGTTAAAAATAATTTTAAAATATATTTATAATTCATGAGAAATTTACAAAAGAAATTATAACCATGACAATTTTTGTAAATCTTGATAAAACACTTTAATAGTTGTATATGCTGATTTGCATAAAGTTCGATTTTTCAGCATGATTTACTTTAATCTTGAACATTTAAAAATAAGATAAAATAAGTTCTTAAGAAGTAACCATATGCATGCTTTTGGCTTGTGATTGTATCTGCAGATAGAACATGGCTGCTCATGGTACATATACATTTCTTACACCCACTACTACTTATGTAATTTTGTAATCACTTGTAATGTTTTCAATTTGAACTCCACTCACATGTATTACCATAATTCAAAATAAATCAATAATCACAGCAATAATTGTCCTATTTCACTATGACATCACATCAAAACATTCTATTGCCTTAGCGCTAAGGATCATGGACGCCAGTGGGGGACAGATTCATAACAACAATACGAGAATACACAATAAAATTGCATTTACAAGACGGAGAGGAAAGAAATGACAACAAAATGCCATAAATATGTAAGCATGCATAAACATAGACACATAACATACATAAAAACTAGATAATATGAAGCTCAATTTTCAAAGAGAAGGAAGATTTAGTTGAAATTGCCATTGTTTTCGGCGATTCTATCCCCCACTGTAAACAGATTGTGACGTCATAATATAATAGGGCAATTGTGATAGATGTCATACAATTTATTGTCCAACATTATTACCAGTAATTAGTATCAATGTTTACCTCCAACGTGAAGATCATCAATGTCAGCCATGAATTGACTGTAGTGGAAGAAGATTCTCATTTCCCTGTCACAGCACTGGATGAATCCATATGAATTCTACATGATGCAAAGATTAAGAGATATTAACTATAGCAACATACACCTTTTTCAATAAAGGTTGTACGTCACAGTGAACTGTGAATTGTTGACCTAAATGAATTGTGGTCACATACACCCTATCCAAGAAAGATTGTCATGAAAAGCCTAACCAGGTGATTTCGCGCGCGCACTTCCGGTTAGTATAAGCCAATCAGAAGCATTTCTGTCGCATCGCCAACAGTTCCAAGATGGCGTCGTTCGAGAGAGTTGTTTCCCCGTGTTAACCTACGATAAATACGTCCTTAAAATAACTTTATATTAAAATGTTCTATGTTACTTGGACAATAAAAGTTCACTGCTGCTCTATCAGGGATAAAAAAGAATAAAAACAAAACGCAAATACCTAAAAGTAAGCGAAATTGTTTTTGTCTCGAGGCGCCATTTTGGAACTATTCATTTTGACAAACAATCCTTTGTGCGCTTCGAAGCGAGATCACCCGGAAGCTAGTGATGCAAAGGATCACAGAACAGTTCAGAAAGAACATGTATGTAAATGTGCATATGCACACCTTTCTTTTTGTCTAATAAGTTAAAATGTTCATTTTTATAAAACACATTGACAAGTGTGAAGAAGACGACCAGAATGGCGTCGAAACGTAGTACACAAACATTACACAGTGAGTCTGAAAGCCCAATCAATGGATCAACAAGAGCGAGGATGTTGACATGAAATCCCTGCATTCTAGTATAGATAAATAAGTGATTGCTAAACACAGTTTCATAAGTTCTAATTTCTGTATCATTTTATTTGCAGACTCATTAATAATTCATGTCTTTATCTTGTCAGCAAACCAAATTATCCAATATCCTGACAGTGAAACACATGGGTTTGAGATGCTGTTTGAAACACTTTTTTTTTTCATGTTTCATCTGGTATTCTAAATACTTGTCTTGTGTTTGGAAACCAACATCAAATCCTTAAGGTCCAGGCAAATGGTTTCAACATTTGCTTCAACATCAGTTCAATTTTGTTGAATGGTAATGTTTAAACACTTTTAAACTCTTTCAACATTGTTGAAACATGTTGAATCAATATTAGAATTTTAAAAGCGTTTAAACATTGCCATTCAACAAAATCGAACAGATGTTGAAGCAAATGTTGAAACCGTTTTCCTGGGCCTTTACACTTGTTTCAAATATTACTTGAACTTACCAACAGTTTCTCCACAACTCCAGTTTCTCTCTCACTTATATCTGTATCTTTTTCGTGACTAAAGACCAAAACAAAGCATTCAACATATAACACAAACATGTGTTTTACTCTAAAACATCAAGGAACCTCAAGGACATGTTTGTTAAGGTGACTCTGCATTTCCAAATGACTGATTCGCGTATTTCAATTGTCGACTCGTAACTTTCGTGCCCCTGGCACAATTCCCATGAAACGTGTACAAGTCGAGCAATTATTCAACTATAATACTGTAAAATCTGATTGCATGTAAAATAAATAATTTGCAAGATATATGAGATTATGTGAATGCAAAATTTTCACATAAAACTCGTTTTTACAGAAAATATGTCCGTTTTATTTCGATGAAAATTTTCGAATCCTCTTCTTTAAACATTATGTACAACCTGACAAAGTTTTAAAAAAATCCTCGGAGCCGAAGTTCCGCTACAAAAGGTTTACATAAAAAAGTACTGCTATTTTTTTGTAGCAGAACTTCGGCTCCGATGATTTTTTTTTGAAATATGTGAATCAGTCATTTGGAAATGCAGAGTCACCTTAATATTTGTAGAGCATATACTTCAGGATTTGTTTTCAAATAATATTACAGTTTTTTTGTTTACCTGGGTGATCTAAAGAAATTGTTCTGCGATTGACTCCTCTCTTTTGACCTTGGTGAGTTGTACATACTACGATGGTTGTTGTAGTCATCGTAGGATTTGCTGCGGTCACGCTTATCGTTATAATTATCATAGCTCTGAAAGAAATATCACACATTTATACCAACCTACTCATTTTAAACATTTTTTAAACAATTTCTAGTTAACTAAAACAGACATAGGAAACATCTAGCACCTTTTAGAGTTTTTTATCAATTAATTCAAAACACTATGTTCTAATTTTTTACTTGAGGTTATTAAAATTATGGTCCTCAAATAAGAAATCAATCCAAATTGGAAAAGGAGGCAAATATGGTCAAGACCTGACCTTATATATATAAGATCCACTTGGCCATGCTGCCTCCTCTTCAATTTGATGAATGGAATATGTCATGATTTTTGTCAGGGTTAAAATGCATTGATCCCTTACAGGCTTCTAGTGTTTTGGCTAACAAGGAGGGTGCCATCTTGAAAAGTGAGTACCAATTTGCTATATCATTATAACTATATTGTGACCTTGAAAATTGAAAGGTTCTAAGTGATCCAGTCTGTTCTAATATGACATTAAATCAGCATGGCACCTTTCAAACTTCTTCTAAGACCACATTATTGTGACTTGTTGATCACTTCTCAAGATGGCTCCCCCATTGTTAACCTGGGGCCAGTTGTCCACAGCGTGGATAAATTTAAACCACCGGATAATAAGCAATTATTGGGTGAGGTTGAGCATGATATTGTAAATTATTAAGACCGAGGTCTGTGTTATCTGCCGAAGCCGGAGGCTGAGGCAGATAACACAGACTTGAGGTCTTGATAATTTACGATATCATGCGAAAACCTCACCCAATAATTGTTTTATTATACATTTTATAAAGTAAAAGTACAATTATAATTAAAAAGAGACAATAAAAAAGAGACAATAACAAGCAAATCTTGCTGCCATTTTCACATCAACTCCCTGAGAACGGAGGGAGCCTAGGAACTTGACAGTGATAAATGCAGTATCTGCTGCAGATACTGCATTTATCACTGTCAAGTTCATATGCTACTCAGATTTAGCCGTGTGCTCTCGGCTAATCAGATTCAATGTAGTTAGTAAAATGTATAATAATCTGAGTTATCCGGTGTATAGAATTTGTATAGGTTTTGTCCATTGGATAGGGAATTATCCGGTGTTTATAGGGCTATTCAGGATCCATACAACTGAACCCAGAACAGTAGAAGACTGTATAGTAGTAACACACAAGTAAAGAATAGAGAAAATTGCAGATTTCAAACTTACCTTCCAACTAGCTTCAGTAGTCATTTTGACAAACACACTTTGTACACTTATAATACTTTGAAAAATGAAATTGTATAAAATGCTTTTATCCCCTAAATTTTATAGTTTGTATATAACAATATGAACACTTGGACTCCGAACCAACTGGCAACTAGTGGCAATCTATTACGACAAATACATTGTTGATTCTCCAAATATCTCCAAAATATTCCAAATAACCTGGAAAAGAAAGAAAAGAGGATTTGTATAAGTTGGTGTTAGTGTCTGACTTTTGCAACAATCAGGTTATGAGTGAAGATATGCACAAATTGTTGAAATGTCTTTTTAGTCCTGATATAAAAATAGAGTTAAATGATTGGATGAAAAGTGATTACAAATATCCATGAAAATTTGAAACAAATAATGTCTGTGAAAAACATTAGTAAATACTAAATAGTACAATTTTTGAAAGTTCTATTGTTCAATCTACAATTTAGTTTTGTATTTTGTAGAGCAAAAACAACATATCTGTGAAATACAAAACTAAATGGCACAAAACAGTGCTACAATTTACTACAATGGAAAACAAAAATTGTACTCTTTAGTATAATTAACTAATGTTTCACAGATATGCTTTTTGCCCTCTATTATTTAGAAATTGCATGGATATATTGTTTGCACTCCAGTATCATTTAGTTAATTATCTGAAGTAACACATTCAGTGCCAGGATACTTACAAATACTAATATTTCCAATAGCGGTGATAGATATATATTTTGCACTTATTTGCCGACAGGATTACAATATTTTATTGGTGAAATATATTGAATTGAAATAGCTCTGGTGGATTCTATCATCTCGTCTTTTCATGTTTATATGATTTCCTGAAAGAAAAAAACACAACAGAATCAGAATAACAGCATAACGCGCCATTCCATGGCCAAAAGGTTTTGTACAAGTTAGCTCAGCATTCAAAAGATTCTCTTTTCAAATTATTTGCTACACCTTTTCAAAATTAAACATCCAGGGAGGTTTTTCAGACACTTATAAACTTCACTCTTGTCTTCACTTTGAACATTTCAAAGTGTTTATCGTTTGACACTCAGTGTGTCTTTTATATTAAGGTCAAATTCTCGCTTTCTGATTGGTTAACTTGTACAAAACTTTAACTAGGTGGCCACGGTAAGGTGCGTCGCGCTGTTACAAATCCCCAGGCATCCCATCTTTAGATATAAGATTTTTAGAGTGGATGGTTTATTTCATTTTTTGAAATAATCATTTGTGGACATGTATTTATCCTAAAACAATGATTCTCTTCAGACTTGGGAAATGTCAGTGAACAGAAACCTAAACTTTGTGTTAGATATTATTCCTCAAAATACATTAAAATGAAAACTAAAATCCAAAAATGAAATTTATGAACTGTAAAGCAATGATTTAAAAAGACATTTGTATTAAAAGAAGAATAAACAACAAACAAATATGCATGGTTGGACAGGGTAGCCATTTTAAAGGATTATCTACATTTATTTCCCCTTGTTTTTCTCCGACAAAGTGCTAAAGCTTGAAACGTCAGTAAAGTTAAGTCAACATTTTTTATGGTGTTACAAATTCCATTATAAATTATTACCTATTGTTTATATCAAACACTGATGCAGCCTAAACTAGTTTACTCGCTATTTATTTATTTTTGATTAACATGCAATTTTATATAATTTGTAGAACAAAAACTAACGCAAGTAGGTTTGTGATCATTTTATTCTCGACGTTTCGACGCTATCTAGCGTCATTTTCAAGAGAAAATTATTTTATATAAATTTAACATATTCTGCAAACTTGCACATTCCAACAGCTAGTTGTGAAATGCATCTTTTATTGTTGTCAATCAAAACTTATTAGTCAGCACCTTTTATTTTTAAATTGGGGGGAGTGAAATATGCATCTCACAACAAGTGGTTAGAATGTCTGACCGAATATCTAAAATTGTAATAACAAAGAAACAAACATTCATTATAAAAATTATATTAGCCATTTTCAAGTACACACTTACAATCATTAAAATTTTTGTCTAAAGAGATGAATGCCTTGAAAGAAAACACAGAAGTGTTTACACAGAAGAAGTTTTTGATCAAGTGTATGTGATGTCTACGACTGTTGGCCTCTTGAGCTTTGAATGCCGACAAATGAACTTACAATACAATAGAGTACTACTCTATCATTTACATGAATCAAGAAACACATAGAACATACCGGTTATAACAGAAACACATAGAACATACATCACAAAACACATACAAAATACATCCCAAAAACAATTAAATAGACAGTAAGATTTGTGAGCTTTATAAATCAACGACAAAGTATGTTAATTTACATTTATCAAAGACAGTATGTGTTAATTATTGGATTAATTCTGAAAAGTATTTATTAAAATGTTTCTGAAGATTTAAAAAAACCATGAAAATAGCATTTAAAAACATATTAAGAATAAATAATTGAGCTTATGTTAAGTTTTGAAGATAACTGGATTTAAACATTTACTTGAACAGTTATCGAATTTAACTAAATTTAGAGCTTATCTAAGCTCGGACTACAATGTGACCAAAGTATTGACGAGATATATGGGTTTAAAAACTAACTTTAGTAATTACATTTAAAAGTCATAATAATAATTTTTTAATACTTTTATTAATACAATGAAATTATTCCAATAAAAAAACTAGTAAGCACAATTATTAGTAGTAGTGCACCATTGATCACTCAATGAAAATTCACAAAAGAAAACGAACGCCGAGACAAAATGGCCGAGCTTAACCAAATAAAAGACACCATTGCAAGTGGATAAACTACGAAAACCTATTAAATAGTTAGAATATTGAAAATATACTTTCTAAATATATCACGTGGAGAAGAATTATAAAAAATAAAACCCAATTTTTTTAGACTAAATCTTTATCACTACGCACATCAATTTTTTTTTCTCAAGCGACCTGCCGACGAAAACGCTGGTAAAAATCACCTTATTTTCACTGGAAATACTTATCTAATGGTTTCAAGTTTAGAATGAGTAGTTTATCAACATTAATGAAGGTTTTAAAAGGAGTTTTTCTTACCGTCTAGATGAAAAAAGCGCTTTTGACGAAGCGCCCTTGTCGACTTGTTGCCACTCAGCCGCCATGTTCTCGGATAATAACACTTGTCACGTGACACGCACCTAACCACGTGCGTATCGAGTGTCCTATCCAATTGCTTTCGAGTTTGAAAAAAATCCTCGTTGCTTTACATTTACGCTCAAACTTCTCAATTCACAAGTTAATCATCCCTAAAGAGGATTATTGTAACATTTTCAATTCACTGTCTGTAACAGATGAACAGTTAGCTGTTGGGAGATTGCCTACTATGTAGAGCCCCACCCAGAGAACAGACAGACAGAATTTTGACTCAAATATTATGAGAACAAGCAAGGGAAAGTGAAAATTGTATTTTCAGTTGAATTTTCTTCAACAATAAGATATATTGCTGAGGGCTGGGTGCTGGAAGGAAGGACTGGCCATATAAATTTTTTCCAAAAAAATTTAATTCTGCCCATACACAGCTGCAAAATCCCATTCCCATTCAATTTCTCAGTATATATTATAAATTTGACTCAACAAAAACATTCTTCTATGTTCTTGAATGGAGATACAAACACATTAAAAAAAAAAAACAGAAGAATTCCTATACTGTATTGTTAAAATAAAACAGTTCCTCCTCTGCATGCAACTCCATTTCCTCCTTTGGGCTTCCTTAGTATTTATTTTCCCCTCCATGAGGGAAACAAGGTTCCCTGCTAGCAGAGTCTTCCACAGTTCGATTCTGACGTCAGAATCGAACTGTCAAAGACTCTGCTAGCAGGGAAGAAACAAGGTAGGGTTAATAAACATTGCAAAAACATTTTTGGACAATACTGCATCATAATATCTCTTACCAAACATTACGAGCACCTCAGCTTTACATTTCACTGCACACTGCAGCTTTGTGAAAGCAAACACAGCACACTGAAGGCATTTACATCACCGCAATACCGCACTTTGATAATTTTTTAACTTAATGTCCAACTCCAACATATCTATTTGTTTCTTGGCTTAATTATTATTATATATAGATGCCAGTGGGGTAGGCTAAGTTAGTCACACAAATCCTGTAAATGAACATACTGATTCACATGTAGACATTTTTCTTTCTTTATTGCAGCTTTATTTGATCAATTTTCTTTCTAAGAAATCTAACTACATATACTTTATAGCCGAAATTGAGATAAAATCCATCAAAGCAAAGATCATCTCCAATGCAAATTCATAAAAACGCACCTAATCTGGAATGGCATTGAAGACCAGCTAACTCAAGTGAAAATTTACCCAATATACATGTATTTATTCTTTAAACTTTACAGAAAACTATAGACATGCTTAGTCTAAGAATTTCTTTGCCTGTGAAAGAAAAACGACTTTTTAGTTGGTATACTCGTTGATCAAAAAACAACAAAAGGTTTAGACTTTCTTTTCACCATATCACAATGACTATATTATATTCGTTCACAGGCAAATGAAAATCCAGGGCAAATAAACACAAGTCTATATAGGCTGTACTATCGAACTGACAAAAATCCTCTTTGATCATGCACAAGCAACTAAAACATGCGAAACACAAAAGATTATTGCAATGGTACAATTAACACAGCATATGTTGCATTGATTAACTCCAAAAGCTACAAAGTACAATCAAAGAAAGCTTTACAGCAAAAATCAAAGCATCTCAATAATAACTAGCAAAGTAAATTTCAATTTGATTTTGGTGTTTGACTTGACAAGTTAACATACAAGCTCTGCCTTGATCCTAACTGATTGACAGATTAGATGAACCCAAAATCAAATAAAAATTGACATTTTGCTAATCTCGATTCAACAATTTTTGCTGTAAAAAGGTAGAGTCAGTTTGAGTTAGCAAGGTTTCAATGTCAGAATGCTTATTTATATTTCTCTTAAAGTAAATATTTATATAAAATATTGTTACATTAAACAAATAAACAAGTTATCTAGTCTTCTCTATAGTACACTAGCTTACATTGATTTGTATCACCTTAAAACAGGTCTACTCTGGTGTCACCACAAACACACCCTCACAACAAAAACAGCTAGCAGCCTGCATTGCCCAGGGGAGGGGTACTTCCTTTGTCCAAGTGGTAGGGGTGATCGGCAGAGCTTTTGGAAACGACCCCTAAAAGGTATATACTCACAGATAGAAATAACTGTTACAACCTTTCTGATTTCAACCCCTTAAAGGTACGGCTGTGCAATGTTTTTTCCAGCCAAGCTTACTTTTAGCAACAAAGCAGAGTAAAAATGACTCTTACAGGAATGGAATCATGTTATTTAACTGATTAAGGTATGCACAGGAAATATTGTTGACCCTAAAAGGTACGCTGATTACCCCTACCACTTGGACAAAGGGAGTACACCCCCAGGCTGCATCCGGAATTTCCTTGGTAAAAAAAAAAAAAAATGAAAATTCCAGATGCAACCCAGGCTACAAAAACAGTGGCTTCATAGAAAAACAATGACAACTAAATAACACTTGGGGTAAAAGTGACATAAAAAGAGGAAGGTAGCAAACACAGGAATACCAAACCCAGTAGACAGGAAACCCAGCTTAGGTACACCTATAGAGGAGACTAGAGAGAAACCATCTAGTCCTAGGATACTTGTGCAATGCAAATGTGAAAAATAAAGTCCAATCTTTTGTACAAAACAAATCTTAATTCAAATTGTGAAACAGCATTGGTGAGAAGCTTTGTTTCTCAGCTGTGTTCATGTTCCCTAAAATATCAAATTTACAATATTTCTAGACTGGAAGCAATCCCACTCTTCCGTGCTGATCGGTCAGAAAAACTCTTTCACAGATGTGTTAAGAAATTCTTAATTTATTGAATCTGAAGGAAGAGTGGCAACGATTGCAGTCTACAACATTTTACTATTATTTTTCATTCTACACATTCTTATTCAATGTTTTCAATGTCAAATATTTTAATTTTATGCTGAAGGCTTGAAGTCTTGAAAAGGCTCTTAATTTCATCAGTTCAAAATCACCTTCAGAAATAAAACTGTTTCTTTTGGCAATACATGTAGCTGTAAGAAGACACCTTTTTAGTTGTCTTCAACTTACACATTTGTCTTCAAAGCTGGACTTAACAACCTTGAAGCTCAAGTTTAGTCAAACATGGCATTCAAAACAGTAATAAGGAGTGGCCAAGCCCTTGAACTCAAGCATTATATCATGTGAAAGTTTAACATCATCATAATGCTTGAAATTGCATTAGCATTTTGCATGCTACAGATCTCACTACAACATGGCACATAGGTTTATAATTTCTCTTAATTTAATTAGTCTTTGAATTCAATTTTTTTTACAGTGCGAATCGAAAAACCGTGGGCACCCAGAAATATTTTAGAAATCGTTTATTGTTCATCGAACAACTCACAAACAACTCTAACTACAAAAAGTTAATCACACTACACACCAATCAAACTTCATGCATGCGGTGATGTAGTTGTTTCTGAGTAGTTCAACCAATAATAAACAAATTTCTGAAATATTTCTAGGTGCCCACGGTTTTTTGATTTGCACTGTAACACACAACAACAAAAAATGTGTTCACTACATTCAAGTTTGTACCTGCTTGTTATTTTAGCTTTGATAAAGAAATGGTCTTGGAGGTAAATTCATTGCACAATACTAACTCAAGATTCTTCATACCTGGTACAAGCTGATCACAACAATACATGTACATGTTCTAAAATACCCTGAATTACAATTTAGCCAACAACACTTATGGGTCAAAACACGTTATTTTGGTTCTCTGTTCCCCTCTGTAACACCATTGTTATTTGTTATTGTGACCAACATACATAATTGTTTGTATATACCTATCAGTACTTATACAGGCACATGAAAGTAAACAAATATACAAACATCTGTATCTTGGACACAATAACAAATGTCAAGTGTTACGGAGGGGAACTGAGAACCAAAATACTGTGTTTTGACCCTTATTCAAGAACTTTGATTGTTTCTCTGGACTGACAAGCCTCACATACATCTGAAAACACTACCCTATCATACTTCAATAAGATAGGTAATATAATGAAATTTGTAACACCGTAAAAAATGTTGACTTAACATTTTTTACAGTGTTACAAATTTCATTATATTATCTGTTGTTTCAATCAAACAATCGACACAGCCTACACTAGTTTACTCGCAAGTTTCCATTTTATACTTCAATATGAACAATTTGGCTTGCCATTCAAGAACAAATGATAACTCACTTTATCTGAGCATTCATACAATTCATGTTGAAGTTTTCAGTTTGATCGAACCTTGTGCTATAAGTTGAGTGAGATCTGTAATTTGTATAGCACCTAAATTGTACTTGCAGCATGAACTGCTCACCGGTGCCAACCTTAGGCAATAGTTCTATAATCAATATTTGAACATCACATTGTGATCACAATAACGAACATTTAAAGAAGGATCGCTTTGTTTCTCTTTGTTGCGTAACCTTCACAGCTCCTGTTGATTGTGGGTTCGATTGTTCCTGGTGAAATTAAATCAACTTGTATTAGAATAATAGAAAAACATCCCATTTTGACTAGTATTTTATTTTTGTTTGCTTGGTTGTTGTATTTTGTTTTAAATGTTCTTTTAAAATATTTTTCTGTATGATCAAATAAAAAAGCAGCCGCAAATTGTGTGCTGATTAAATGGTGATAGCAAATTACATCAAGTTGCACAGAAGTGTGATTACATGTATGTCCAAAGTAGCCCCAACAAAATAAAGCAGTGATCTGTCAACATTGAAATTGCAGTGCAAAATTGCAGTGAAAACTGTCCTTCACATTGATACATGTACTACATGTAGTTGTTTTACTTCAGTTGACAAGAAAATATAGTAGCTATTATTTTAATATTATCATATTTCAACCAAATTTCTTCAATGTGACTTACCAATTTTTTATCCATTTTAAGTTTTATATCTCTTGCCAGAGTAAAAAAAGCCTGCAAAACAACATAACATTATGATAAAATATAAGAAATAGAAACCTACAAATTAAACAACTACACAACTGGGTTTTAGACACTATCCTTAAGTAATAGATAGTAAGAGCAAAATACATAATAAGACAGAAAAAAAGACTTTAGAACAAAACTAGCTAAGATATACAAAATGTTTCTTATGAAGACTCTAGACTGTATGGTGTCCTCTTGATGAAGTTATAGTCAGAGTTTGGATCGCTGTGTTTTTTATGCTAGGCTGTGAAAAGACTGGAGTAGAATAAACAAAGAGTGGCCTTCTAAATATTCTCTTCTTGATATAAATTCCTTTACAACAGAAAGCCCAATTGTTTAGGATATAACACTCACCTCTTCTACATTTATGCTTGCTTTTGCACTTGTTTCCATAAACTTAATACCATATTCTACAGCCAACTAAAAAACAAAAACTTCATGTTAATACCTTTGAATCAGAGGCGCCATATCAGTAACAGAAATATAAACCTCTAAGGATTGTATCAACTGCACAATAATTTGACTTACAATGGATAAACCAATATTCAGATATACCCAATCAACTAACATGTTACTATGCACATTACTTTCCACCCAATTCAAAATTCCCAATTGGGAATAAAAGCTTTGGAACAACAGGATATTTAAAAATATTTTCAGTGTCTAAATATTGTGATTTACACACTATGGGAGCTGGCAGTAGAGCACTTAAAAAGTCAAAGAAACACTCTGCTAAGCATCATGCATTTTAATAACTTCTCTCTACAGTCGTCAGCTTGTTCATATCACAGTATATTCCATATATATTTCTTTAATATAAATCACACTGGGAGCTGTAGAGCAAGACATGTGTATAGACATGTGAGCTGTTTATATAAGTCATATAATTACTATAATACTCACTTGTTCTCCTCGCTCCTTTGACACTTGCCGTCTGTCATCCATATCACATTTGTTACCAAGAATCATTTTTTCAACATCTTGTGAGGCATGCTATAGAAATATTAAAAGATAAGTTAAAATGCATACAAATAGCCAACTGAAACTGCTTCTTGGGCTCACTATCAAAATAAGTTAATCCGAACCCATTGTCACTTTATTCTATGCACTGCGCAAAAGACTTAAAAATAATCTATCTTTGATATTAAACAGGGAATACTTTAAAATGATTTAACTACCTCTTCAATATTTCTTATCCAGTTCTTAATATTTTCAAATGACTTGTCATTGGTAATATCATAGACAAGCATGATTCCCATGGCTCCTCTGTAGTAAGCAGTGGTGATGGTGCGGAACCTTTCCTGGCCAGCTGTATCCCTGAAGATAAACATTATCATTATCAATATTAATTGTAGTTTTTGTTAAAGTTTTCACAATAAATACTAATATAAGTGCAAGTCGACCATTTGACGCATCAAGCGTCATTATTAGAATATCATTATTGCTATCATTACTGCGGTTTTCGTCTTTCTGCAAACTCAAACATTCTAACGGCTAGCTGTGAAATACGTATTAGACTGCTGCTAATAAATCAGCAACTTTTGTGTTTTTGATTGACAGCAACCCAAAACGTATTTCATAACTAGCTGTTTGAATGACTGAGTTTGCAGAAAGTTGAAAACCGCAGTAACAACAGCAGCAGCAACATCACAGTCCCTGTCATCATCAAGAGCAGCAGAATATTATTCATCATATTTATTTTCAATCTCATGTACTATAATCATATCTACTAAATGTATTATTACCATCAACATTATAACCAATATCAACATCACTATTTTAGCAACAGAAATATCACTGTAATTATCATCATCATTAAAAGCAGCAACAACATTGTCCTATTATTACTAGTATCTGCACCATCATCATAAGATAACTATCACTAACTCTAGCTGCTGTCAACATATTACCCCTTCTTTGGAAATCACTAGATTAGTAAAACAAAAGGAGTGTTTTTTGTACCACATGACTATTTTTGGGCAAAATAATTGATCAGAAGAGAATGCATGGTACAAAAACAAGACTAAGGTTTAAACTAACTGGCATAAACTCTAGTGTTTTACATATACATGTACCATCATCATCATTGTCAACAGTAGAAGTACCATTTACATAATCAAAATTAATATCACCATTAGTACTATTAACATAATTGACAGTCTGTGTCATCACCATCATGATTTATTACCACTATCATATTCCGTAAATATCATTCTCATGACTACCAGAAACACCATCATCATCATTATTTTACCATCATCACAATCATTTACTGACATTTTTTAATGATGATCAGAATTATAAATAATCTATAAGGCACTGATTTGCATAAGCTTTTTAATATTGCAAAAACATTGAATCTATTCAAATATGATATTGCTAAATTAATATTGTTAATAGAGTCGAAGTGAACATTAATAGGAAGATCAACCAGTGGAAAATATATACAACATTTAGACAGAACAAGTTACAAGATGTCAAAAATTTAGTAAGGCAATAGATCTTTCCGGAATTTGAATGACTGCCCACGAAACAATTTAATTTAGTTGAGTCTGGACTGGATGAACCTATACATTCACTGTATTCCATCTTATTCAGTCTGGACTTGTGTACACCTATTTCAATTAACGTTGTCCATCTGGAATGGTTGATCTGAGACCGATAGGAATTGTGGGAGCTCGTTAAACTGCAAATGCACTATTATAATCACGCTTGAATATAAATGTTTACTTCTGAAATACTGTTATCTGTAATTCAGCACCATTCAAGTGTGATTAAAACAATGTATTTGAAATTTAACGAGCTCCCACAATTCCTATCGGTCTTAGATCAACTATTCCAGATGGACAACGTTTATTGAAATATGTGTATATAGGTTCATGGTCAGTAAAGCGAATTAGGGAAAGGAATAGTGTGCATTTTAATAGTCAAACCATTGTATAGTTATATAAATTTAGTTAGATATTTAGTTGACATCACCTAAAATAGTAAAAGCTTGCCAAACTAACTAACTAACATTTACAAGAAAAATAAGGCATACAATCTTGTAATACTCCCCTGGAAATAACTAACAGATTTCACATGATTTCAAATCCATGTGACATCTGCTAAACTAGAAATTTACTTATCTAATTTAGATGATGTCAACTACTCAACAGTTTGACTAAATGCACTGTATAGTTTGTCTAGTTATATAAACAAAGATGTTGTATACAAATAAAATATTTTCAGGTATTTTTTCCAGCAGTATTAGGCTTTACTTGCACTTAACAATATTGTGTTGAAATACATTGAAGCTTTGCTTGTATTATTAATCCCCAATTGACAGTAGTACATTAGAATAAGTCAACTTTAATACCAAGGTATTATCAGTCCATCAGCTGATGGCTGTCAATAAAAAAATGTTCAGTCAAATATGTCAGACATTATATTTAGAGAGTGAACAGTATTTCATGCAAAGGTCAACAAATTACCAAAGCACACCAACAAAGACGAATCAGAGTTACTTTTCAAATGATCACCTTCGAACTTTATAAATCAAAATATTCAAAAAGTCATCTCATCGAAGTGTAACGAACAGTCCAGAAAAGCCAACTAAGTACAATTAGAAAACATCATTTGAAAGGTATTACAAACGATAATAGTTTTTCTAACGAGAAACAACGTAGGCTACTTAACAATTATAACTTATAACGTCTATAAATCATTATCAAAAATAAACAAAGCTGCTGTAAAGGAAATCAACTGGACCAAGAAATAAACAACATGATTTCAAATGACAATATCAAAACTTCGATTTTCAATAATTCTTCGAGTATATAAAAAATGCTACTTTAACTTGGAGTATCAATCCTTTAAAGAGGGAAACCAAAAAGAAACTACAGGATCGACTACAGGATACCACCAATGAGTCATTCGATGTAACTTCCTGCGTTTTTCTACACCAAAAGACCAACAAGTTATGACTTACCATATTTGAAGCTTGATCTTCTTGCCATCTAGTTCAATAGTTCGAATTTTGAAGTCAATTCCTAAGAAGCATAAGAATGAATATTATCTCAAGACACAAGCTGTTCTTGAAACCTTAAGGGAAACCGGAACAGACGGACAAATTTCGAGGAATCCATTTCGAGAGGAATCACGAATGAGCAATAACCCACCTATAGTCGAGATGAATGTGGAGTTAAACGCATCCTCGGAGAAACGAAACAGCACACAGGTTTTGCCAACACCCGAGTCACCAATCAAGAGTAGTTTAAAGAGGAAATCATAGGTTTTTGCCATTCCAATGCATCTAGATTACAATTTTTCACCTATTTCCTGCAAACCTTCTAAAACTTCCAACGTTCGATGATCAGCTCAACTGGGCAGGCGTGGCGGAGCGTTTACGCATGCGCTCAAACAGAAACCCGCAAACCGTTATTGGCACAGGAATCCCAACAACTTGAAGCGTGAAAGGTTAGCTGATTAAAAGATCGTCCGGATCGGGGTAAGACGCAACTACGAGAAGCTTGTTCACTCATTACTGTAGTTATCTCTTGAAAGAGACTGTTTTATAATAATGTAAATAAAATTGGGCCAGTTTTATTGGTATTATTCTCATAATTTCTATTTTATCCTATTCCATTCTAAATCTTTTCATTGCACTACATCCCATCACTTGTTATTACATACCAACTTTGCTTGTTGAGAAATGGTACAATTGTAACTAGCAAGTAAATAGTATAGGCTGCATTGGTGTTTCAGATATAAATGATGGGTATAAATTATAAAATGAATTTTATAACATCATAAAAAATGGTAACATAACTGTACTGCCATTTCGAGCTTTAGCCCTTCGTCAGATGAATATTGGACAGATTTACGGATAGGCCTGTTCACTGTCATTTTCTTTGTCCTTTATTTTTCAAGGACTAATTGTGCACCAGCACCTTGAACATGTTTTAATTTCTTTGTCCCCGCATATATATAAATTATATGTAAATTAATTCTGAAAATCCCTTTAGGGAGAAATTAATAAACTATATTGTATTGTATTGTATTGTATATGGTGATATCTACCCTATCACTTGGACATCCTTATACACCTATTTCTATAAAGGTTGTCATTGCCAAAGGCGATTGGCGATAGGCGAAAAGTGATAACCCGTTCCAAGACCCAAGTGCACTATGGGTATAATCTTAAATCGTAAATGCCGCCGTGTTTGAATTTTAATGATGTCAGCTCCAACAATCGTTGTTTAGTACTGCATGGAGTTTGCATGATTGAGATTCAAACATGATGGTATTCACACGGCATTATATTCACGATTTTTAAATCTTAAAAGATTATACCCATAGTGCACTATGGCTATCGCCTTTGGGGATGACAACCTTTTTTGAAATAGGTGTATATAAATGATTGTGTAAAAGATCAAAGATGTTAAAAATAGAACAGTACAGGGACAATTCAGAGGGAATATATGTACACTTAGCCTCATCCCCAGGCAGCTCCTTTTCCTCCCTTGGGCTTCCCTTATAGTAGTTTTACTTACCACAAGGAGACTGGGAATGAGAAAGGGAAGAAAAAAAGAGGATGCTAGGACCCATTCTCCCTCTTCACCTTCCTAAACAGAAGCTCATGATACTATACAACTATACAATTTAACTTTTCTTATTAATATAAAAATTGGCAAAAGTGCACTGTTCTAGTTATAGATTTTAACTGGCGTTGATAAAATACAAATGCTGAAAACATGAATATATTCTACAAGACAACATTTATATTTAGGTGTGTTTTTGGTGTTTATGCTCTTTTTACACAAAATGCATACATGTTTATTTAAGACATCCTTTGAATTTTTGTTGATTCAGTTTGAGTGCAAGGGTGTCTGAGTACACTGAATATCAAGATTTCAAAACATTACACATATTTTCTACAAGAGGGTCCACAATAGGGTTCTCATATCCCGCAATCCCGCTCATTTTTGCGTGAAATCCCACCATCCCGTCATTTTTTATGGCACAATCCTGATCTCGATAAATCCTTGCAAGGACTTACTATTCCTTACTCATAACGGTGTTTATATTAGATAGAAATCAATACAACGTGCAAATAAATGTCAAACACATGTTTCTAGATACGCCAGACATGTTCTGGATTCAAAACGAACTCAGTAATCTAAAATCCGGCTGCCAATGCTATTAATTTCCTGAATCCAGACACCTAAAAAAGGTGAAATCCCGATCCCGCTCAAAATACAGAATCCCGCATCCCGCTCTGATTTTCGTTAAAATCCCGCATCCCGCCCTTAAAAAAAGGCTTATCCCGCATCCCGCCAAACCTATTGTGGACCCTCCTACAAGTGTGGACAAAACTCGATCCTAGCCCCTTACCCCTTCAGTATTTTTTGACCATATATCCAAACCTATAGCTGCCAAAAATATATTTTATGTCTATTGTATTATAATTTACAAGTAAATAGTCTTGGCATGTATGGCGACAAAGATCCGTACAAATATAACATTTACATTACTATACACTGTTTTTCCTCATCCTTTTCTGTTGTTTTTCTCTCCTCTGCCGAAGCTGATGATCCTTTTCGTCCAAGCGATTGTCCTTTTTGTTCGTCTTTAGAGAGGCCATATTTAGCTCGAATGTCTTCGCGTTTTTTCTCTCTTTCAGCGTTTCTTTTGGCGTATTTCTCTTCTCGTTTTGCTTTCTGTGTATTTTCTTTCTCTTGGATTTTTCGTAGCTCTTTAGCGGTGAGAGGTTCTTCATTATTGTCGTCCTTATCATCGCCATCCAAACCAATGTTTCGGCCAAGAGAACTAAACTTGTTAGACACGATGGTTTTGGTAATGGCGTTCATATTTTTGTCTTCTTTTTCCTTGTTCTCAGCTCTATGATAGATTAGAAACAGATTTCGTGGCCGGGAATGCGGTTAAGAAGTGAAGTTAAGGAAGATTTCAGCAACGACTAGCTTTGTTTTTCAACATCACCAAAGCACGCACAATACTATCACCGGAAGTGTTTTTCCATCCATGCATTGCAATCTAAAAAAAGATAAGAAGGGAGGGGACGGAGTGTCTCTTATTTTTACTCAAACTACAACCCTGAAGAAAATAATAATATAGGAATTTTAAGCTAACAACAAATAAATTTAATAATCTATTAGATAGAATATGATCATGTGCTGCTGTTTGAAAAATAAGATATTTATTAAAATTCAAATGTTAAGTTTGATGAGTTTCGACCTCCCCACCCCATACTCTAAATCGTCTCGATAGTTCCCAGTCTTCCTCCTCCATTCTGTGTCACGCTACCAGAAGGGAAATCCAGTCAAAACCAAAATATCTTGTGCAAATGTGAGTCAGTTTATTCCTCTTTGTGTCTACTATCAGGAATTTTTTTTGCTGCACTTGAAGCATAACCCTTTGAAGAACTCACAACGGAAAATCTGATGAGAAAACCACAATATATCCGAGAAAAACATCAATTTTTGGTCGAAAATTGATTGACAACAAACTTGTTTTCAAAAATAAGGTAAGTTTGTTTTGTCTTAAAGTAAAGCTTTGATTCCTCTTTAATTGCTATTTTTTGTCATTTTTTTGTCATTAAACCTTTTTTTTTGCATTTATTAAGTCTCAGACATTCGAAATCGTTGAGAATATTGAAACAATGCAGTTAAAACAAGCTTTCAAAATTTGTCATTAATATTGTATTTTCACTTTCAATTGACAGTTTTGAATCAATGCTATATTTAGAATATAAACTGAAAGCATGTCGGTCAATTTGAATAATAATATTGCTTGACAGACTAGTCTCATTTTCATGTTGAAGTACCATAGTCATTTTGCCTCCACTACATGTAGTTAATAACACCACACAACACTTGACACATGGGCTGGTTGGTCAGCCTGGCCCACGATAACACATTTTATTGAATAATTCAAAGATAATATCTATCATAACAAAATCTAAACATTATAGCCAGTCACGAAAACCCAAAAACCACTTTGTGGAAAAATAGGAACATGAACCCCCTACAATTGCTATAATGCATTCCTCTGGGGTTTTAAGGTTTACATGGCGAAAAAACAACAATACAGTGTCTTCCATTGAGAATCTAAGCATCTGCTATATATAAATTATAGTGAAAACTTAAGCTAAATAAGTACACAGCGCGAGGCTGACCGTAGAATGACTATCACTATGGCCAACACCCTATATATACACTCTATTACACAAGGGACTAGACGCTCTACACGCACGGACTAACTAGACTCCGTGCCGGCAAAATATTAATTTATGTCAATCTCGATTGTCACAAATAACATTTTTTGCATGCATGAGAGGCTATTAGACTGCAACATAATATTATAGCTGTAATGCTATTGAAATTGATTGTTGTAATTTAAGTTAATTTAGCATGAATTCAAAGCTTTTTTACCACACATGCCCTAGTTAGTACATGGCAATGTTTATGAATCAATCTGTGCAACAAGTTTCACAATGCTCACATGTTGATTTTCGGAGTTTCATGATCATTAGTGATATATTTCTATAATTATCATTAAATGTCTGTTTAGTTGTCGAACTAGCTCGTAATAAACACTCTTAAAACTTGATTCTCACTCAATTTATTCAATCTTAATTGACCATGTGCTCAAACAGCATGTGACCCATATGTAACACAGGTAACCCAAAAATACAAGATTTTATGCTCAAACAATAAGCAATTATTGGATGAGGTTGAGCAAAATATCGTGATTTGTCAGTGTCTCGCTATCAGTTATTTGCCTCTGCCGTTTTGTGATAACCGAGTTCAATAATTGTTTTATCATTCTGATATATTTGTTTTATGTAATCTTTAAAGGGGCAAGACGAACAAGTCAAACCAAACTAAGTGAAACATTTTTTTACGATCAAACAATAATAGACAAAGAAGTCAGTTCACTGTTTTATTATACACTGAAAATATACAAATAAATAAATTAACATTTCAGTTAAATAATGAATAAAAGGCTGAAAATGCAAATAATTACAAAGTTGAATAACGTTTTTGAAAATGTGCGTAAAGTTTTGTTTCGTTTATGTTTTCGCATGAGCAGACTATTATTTGCAGTCAAATGGCTTTACATCATAATGCGCATGAGCAGAATATTTGTAGGCAGTTATTTGCAGTTCCACCGACCAATCAAAACGATGGAAATGATAATGTCACTTATAAGAATATTCATTCTCTCAATCAGCATCAATCACTATGGATGATGATTATTATCACGTTGAAATGACTGAATATGAAAGCCCAGTGCAAATCAGTGAGCGTACACAGCCACTGAATGAAGATGACTGGAGTAAAATGATTGATCAAGATGGGAGGATAGTGAATGAGAATAAAGTAAGAAGAGCTATATTTAAAGGTAGGAACAAAAATCAGTTATGCATTATATATAACATGTGTATGCCTAGAAGTGTAGCTAGTTTTAAGATGTTTTGCTTTGTTAGTAAATTAAGGTGCTATAGGTGCTATAGGTGCTGATGAAAATGGTGATGTACAGTCCGATGGTGGTGGTAGTGTTAATGGTGATAATGATTGTGATAGTGATGGTGATGGTCTGATGGTGGTGTTGGTGATTATATGGAGGTGATGGTCTGATGGTAGTGGTGATAGTGATGGTAATGGTGATAGTGATTGTATGGTGGCAATGGTCTGATGGAAGTGGTAATGGGGATAGTGATGGGAAAGGTCTGATGATGATGGTAGTGGTGATGACGATAGTGTTGGGGATGGTTTGATGGTAGTGGTGATGGTGAAGATGGTCTGATGGAAGTGGTAATGGTGATAGTGATGGGGAAGGTCTGATGATGATGGTAGTGGTGATGATGATAGTGTTGGGGATGGTTTGATGGTAGTGGTGATAGTGGTGGGGATGGTCTGATGGAAGTGATGATAGTGTTGGGGATGGTTTGATGGTAGTGGTGATGGTGATAATGGTGAAGATGGTCTGATGGAAGTGGTAATGGGGATAGTGATGGGGAAGGTCTGATGATGATGGTAGTGGTGATGGTGATAGCTAGTGTTGGGGATGGTCTGATGGAAGTGGTGATAGTGGTGGGGATGGTCTGATGGAAGTGATGATAGTGGTGGGGATGGTCTGATGGAAGTGGTGATAGTGGTGGGGATGGTCTGATGGTAGTGGTGATAGTGGTGGGGATGGTCTGATGGTAGTGGTGATAGTGGTGGGGATGGTCTGATGGAAGTGGTAATGGTGATAGTGATGGGGAAGGTCTGATGATGATGGTAGTGGTGATGATGATAGTGGTGGGGATGGTCTGATGGAAGTGGTGATAGTGGTGATAGTGGTGGGGATGGTCTGATGGTAGTGGTGATAGTGGTGGGGATGGTCTGATGGAAGTGGTAATGGTGATAGTGATGGGGAAGGTCTGATGATGATGGTAGTGGTGATGATGATAGTGGTGGGGATGGTCTGATGGAAGTGGTGATAGTGGTGGGGATGGTCTGATGGTAGTGGTGATAGTGGTGGGGATGGTCTGATGGAAGTGGTAATGGTGATAGTGATGGGGAAGGTCTGATGATGATGGAAGTGGTAATGGTGATAGTGATGGTGATAGTGATGGGAAAGGTCTGATGATGATGGTAGTGGTGATGAGGATAGTGTTGGGGATGGTTTGATGGTAGTGGTGATAATGGTGAAGATGGTCTGATGGAAGTGGTAATGGTGATAGTGATGGGGAAGGTCTGATGATGATGGTAGTGGTGATGACGATAGTGTTGGGGATGGTTTGATGGTAGTGGTGATAGTGAAGATGGTCTGATGGAAGTGGTAATGGTGATAGTGATGGGGATAGTGATGGGGAAGGTCTGATGATGATGGTAGTGGTGATGACGATAGTGTTGGGGATGGTTTGATGGTAGTGGTGATGGTGATAATGGTGGGGAAGGTCTGATGATGATGGTAGTGGTGATGGTGATAGCTAGTGTTGGGGATGATCTGATGGTAGTGGTGATAGTGGTGGGGATGGTCTGATGGAAGTGGTGATAGTGGTGGGGATGGTCTGATGGTGGTGGTAGTGGTGATAGTGAATGGGTTGTGAGGATCTGATGGTAATTGTGTGGCTGTGATGGTCTGATGGTGTTGGTGGATGGTGATGGTAATAGTGATTGTGATGATGAGGTTTTATATGTCAAGATCTAATGATAAAAATGCCAGATATTATGTTGATTCATTTTAAGGTGGCTCGAGGTAGTTTTGAATGGCGCACACATCCCTTTTTGATTTCGCAATTACATGATCTTACCTTCGCCCCATGAATGTAAATTTTTTACCAAATGACAATCTTGGATGAAAGTTTTGAATGATGTTTCATTTATTTTAATCAAACTTTCCATAGCAACGATAAACAACTTTTTTGTAAAATGGTTTTTCTTAAATAACTTTTGAATTTGAGCTGATTGCGAAAAAACAATAAATGTGCTGTAAACTGCTACGTTTAGCACATCAATTGGGAAAGTTAGAAGAAAAGTTATCTGTTCGATAACGAATAAATCACGAAAACATTTAAATGTGTATTTTGTTCGTGGGTAAATATAAGCGGTCAAAGCATTTCATAAGATGCACAAATTATGATCGTAATACTGCAGAATGTTTCCTTGGACCTCCATTTAAACTCCCTGCGGAAAGCTCTGGTTAACATGTAGGTAATGCAGAGATCGAGTTTTTTATTAAAATGAAGTTTTGCTTGACGTTTTCACTCTTTCATAACTGCGATCACAATTGCGTATAACTCCCAAAAGAACAAACGAAAATGAGTGATATCTTTGCAGTACAATTTTAGATATATTGTTAATAATGTTTCAAAATTTCAGTCAAATCCATATAAAAGAACGTTTTTAAAAGTGGCGCCGAAGTTGAAGTACGAAAGTAGCGCCCGCCGAATGAAAATTTACTACAACGAGCGTGACATAACGTGTTTATTTCAGTAGCTAATTAATGCAGCGCACAGTATTAAATTCCTCTATGCACGCTTAGTCTAATGAGAAATCTTTTTTATATTGTAATTATTGAAAGTTTCTTATTCTCATCGCGCATTCCAGCTCGAATACAACATGGGTCGTACTTTTCGTGTAGATGTTAAACGTGGAAAAGGGAACAATTAAAAAAGTAGAGGGAAAAACGGTGAAAGGAACGACCAGTTATTTAAAGCGACCCGCCCGAAAAAGCAGCAAAACATGTCAAAATGAGAATAAGAAATTTTCAATAATTACAATATAAAAAGAATTCTAATTAGACTAAGCGTGCATTGAGGAATTTAACACTGTGCCCTGCATGTTAATCAGCCACTGAAATAAACACGCGATGTCACGCTCGTTGTAGTAAATTTTCATTCGGTGGCGCTACTTTCGTACTTCAACTTCGGCGCTACTTTTAAAGACATTTTCTTATATGGATTTGACTAAAAGTTTGCAATATTATTGACTATATATCTAAAATTGTACTGCAAAGATATCACTCATTTTCGTTTGTTCTTTTGGGAGTTATACGCAATTGTGATCGCAGTTATGAAAGAGTGAAAACGTCAAGCAAAACGTCATTTTAATAAAAAGCTCGATCTCTGCATTACCTACATGTTAACCAGAACTTTCCGCAGGGAGTTTAAATGGAGGTCCAAGGAAACATTCTGCAGTATTACGATCATAATTTGTGCATCTTATGAAATGCTTTGACCGCTTATATTTACCCACGAACAAAATACACATTTAAATGTTTTCGTGATTTATTCGTTATCGAACAGATAACTTTTCTTCTAACTTTCCCAATTGATGTGCTAAACGTAGCAGTTTACAGCACATTTATTGTTTTTTCGCAATCAGCTCAAATTCAAAAGTTATTTAAGAAAAACCATTTTACAAAAAAGTTGTTTATCGTTGCTATGGAAAGTTTGATTAAAATAATTAAAAAATCATTCGAAACTTTCACCCAATACTGTCATTTGGTAAAAAATTCACATTCATGGGGCGAAGGTAAGATCATGTAATTGCGAATTCAAAAAGGGATGTGTGCGCCATTCAAAACTACCTCGAGCCACCTTAAATTATATAATTTCATTATCAATTTGTTTTGTTGAATGAAGGTGGTATCAGCAGCAAGATAAGAGCAGATGTGTGGAGGTTCTTGTTTGGCTTATACCCATTCTTATCAACTGACAGGTAAATTATTGATGGAATGATGAAATAATTTGATAAACATTTGGTACAAATACATGAATGAATGGAAAGGTGAATAATTTAATAAGTTGTAGATAATATTTGAATTGGATAAAACCACAACCGATTCCAATATCAAATTTATGGATGAGTGACAAAAGGGAAACTTTTTAAAATCAATCTTGAATTAATGAAAGTGTGTCATGTTCGCCCTAAAACAAAATAATTATAATAGTCTTCAAACCTTTTTCGATTATTTTATATTGATATTTGCGAAAGTGTGTCATGCTTCCCTTAAAAACAAATAGTCTTCAAATCTTTTTTTATTCTTTTTTTTTTTTTTTGTTAATATTTGTTGGCAGAAAACAAAGACATTTTTTGCAACCTGTAACTAGCCTTAAAGTACCATTAAAACTCATGTTTTTTAGTGAACTTTACTACAAAATCTTTTTCTGCAGATAAAAAATATGCACCCTTAATTCTATTGATAAATTGAAAATGTTTTGTAATAATTGTGTACTTATGTACCACCATTTCCATGAGTTCAATAGCAAATATTGAAAACAAAGCTACAATTCAAAAGCCAGACTAAACAAATAGGTCTTGCGTTTTAGCTTCTAAATTTATAGAGTACAAACACTAAACGTGTGCAACACTTTGTACTATTTACCACTAAATAGTGTTGATTAAACAATAGAGAACAAAAGAATTTGCAATTTAGCAGTATTTAGTGGTATTTATGTTGCACACTTTTAGTGTTTGTACTCTAATCTGTCATCTCATTGAACTTTCAGGGAACGACAAGTATTATTAGGGGAAAATTACGCACAATATAGAGCTTACAAGTTAAGATGGAAAGAGATGATTGCAACCTATACATTTGAAAATGGCAATGAAGAAAATTCGTACAATCCTCTTTACATCCGAGAATGTCAACAACATGAGATGTTTAATTCCAACGAATCATTAGCACCATCACTGAGGGATGACATTGATGAACATCAGCTTGTGTTTTTGAATATCACAGCAAAGGTAGCTAATTAATGGGAGGGGAGGGAAGGGAAGGGAAGGGGAGGGGAGATGACACAATCATGGATCAAGAGATGACATTGATGAACATCAGCTTGTGTTTTTGAATATCACAGCAAAGGTAGCTAATTAATGGGAGGGGAGGGGAGGGGAGGCGGATGACACAATCACGGATCAAGAGATGACATTGATGAACATCAGCTTGTGTTTTTGAATATCACAGCAAAGGTAGCTAATTAATGGGAGGGGAGGGAAGGGGAGGCGGATGACACAATCACGGATCAAGAGATGACATTGATGAACATCAGCTTGTGTTTTTGAATATCACAGCAAAGGTAGCTAATTAATGGGAGGGGAGGGGAGCCCTGGGAGGGAGATGACACCATCATTGGTGCAGTATTATTTAATGTTCCCATATTGTAATAACAACACATTGTTTATTATTTATCTCAGATACATGCCAGTAGAGAACCCATTGACTTGGATGCACTTGCTAAAGCTATCAAAAGTATAGATAAAGATGTCCCTCGAACTGACAGAGGTCATCCATATTTCAGGTGCATTGACTGTCTGCTGTCACTATTAAACTATAGACCAGTTTCATGTTATCTAGCACCACTGTAGTATTTAACAAAAGGCGTATTTCCACAGGGAAAGCCTCAATTCAGAGTTAATTCATTTTTTCATGCTTTGCTTGGGATTTGTGAAAAGTTTGACAACAAATTGAGGCTTAGCCTGTGCAAATGCACCTTTTGTTGAATAGAACAGTGGTGATAGACAACGTCAAACTGTATTAGCTTATAAATAATGAACAATATAAAATGGCAACACACTGAGAAATGTCTGTGCATGGTCACAGATCCATAAATCTGTACTGAAAGTCATTATGTAAAGTCAACCACAGCAAATTAGGAAACTTAGCATGAGATCTCTTTTAGATAGTTTTACTTTACAGTGCAACTCGCCGTACTGTAGTCACTTACAAAAACATTTGATAAATTTTTGACATACATTTTTTCATCTCAATCGGACCAATCAGATACACGTTTATATCGCGAGGCGGAGTTTATATAGAGAGGCGGAGTTAATATCGATCAGAGGCGGAGACTTTAGATACTTTGATGTCTGTAATTGGTCAGATTGAGATGAAAAAATGTCAAAATAATGTCAAAAATTCATCAAAAGTTTTTGTAGGTGACTACGGTATGGCGAGTCGCACTGTAATTGTTGGTCTGTTAGTTTTCTTGTAAACTTGCTTGCTTGTTTTGCTGTCTGTCAAAAAATGGATTCAAGTCACGGCTCAAAAAAAAAACTTCGCCCAAAAGCATTGACTTGAATCCATTGTTAAAAATCATATGTAACATATAACAGTTATACAGTTACTGTAATAAAAGATTGCTAATTGTCCCATGTTAGTTGAGAACCTTAACCTATATTTTTTTAATTTTGATTTTATTATTAATTATGATTTTTATATACAGAATATATATTAAGTGTTGTTTTACTTTCTAGTGGCACTGGGAATCAAAATCTGCTTGTTTTAAGAGATATCCTTATTACATATGCAGCCTACCATAAAGGTATTGTTTAATAAATGAATGTCCTTCAGTTCTGCCCTATGCTCTTTGAACCCAATATATATCTTGAAATTTAACTACAAAGAAATAAAAAGTGTATTTATAAGCTGTATGTTAGATTAACAAAAGAAAAAACGAAAAAAAGAGAGAAAACAATGAAAGAGAATAGAAAAGATAAAATTTAATATAACCAAAGAAAAGGAAAGAAAATGAGAATCAAAAACGAGAAAATAAATGAGTGAGAAAGAAAATAAGAAAACTAAGGATTTTTTTTAAGTTATGAGTCTGGACTGCCTGTGTGAAAACATGCCAGATCGATACATTAGATTATACACTTTACATTGCTTAGTAAAACACTGAAATTCGTGTATATTATTAATGTCTACATTATTCTACAGATGTTGGCTATGCACAGGGCATGAATGATATACTCAGTAGATTCCTGGTTGTGCTGGGATCAGAAGCTGAGGCCTATTCTTGTTTTGTGAATTATATGAATACTGTAAAAGAAGACTTCCTAGAAACAGGAATGATGAGCAAAATAGGTAAAAGTGCAAAAAATTTATGATTATAAGGTACTTGCTCTGCTGTGCTCTGCTCTGCTCTGCTGTGCTCTGCTGTGCTCTGCTCTGCTCTGCTCTGCTCTGCTCTGCTCTGCTCTGCTCTGCTCTGCTCTGCTCTGCTCTGCTCTGCTCTGCTCTGCTCTGCTCTGCTCTGCTCTGCTCTGCTCTGCTCTGCTCTGCTCTGCTCTGCTCTGCTCTGCTCTGCTCTGCTCTGCTCTGCTCTGCTCTGCTCTGCTCTGCTCTGCTCTGCTCTGCTCTGCTCTGCTCTGCTCTGCTCTGCTCTGCTCTGCTCTGCTCTGCTCTGCTGAAATTGATTTATTTCCAGTTTAAAGTGATAACAAATTTATACTGTCATACTTTCCAGACCTTATTCGCCAACTGTTAAAGTGCATGGATGGTCAGCTCTCTCAGCATTTTGTAAGGCACTCTATGGGGGATCTTCTCTTTGTACACAGGTGTGCAATTACATAAACCAAACATTTATATGTGTTCTTTATATTGGCCAGTTCGCTGTCTGCTACTTTTAATGCTAACTAGAGCATTATCGGTAGAATTATCTTTGATCATTTTAGTATGTAGCACATTTTACGTTTTATTCTCATTTTTCGTTAATTCTGTTTCCTTTTTTTGTATTTTTGTCGTTTGATGTTGATGTGTTATTTTATGATGATAAAAATGGAAACTTGCGAGTGGACTTAATTATAGGCTACGTCATTGTTTAATATATAGGATAGCCAATAAAATGAAATTTGCAACACCTCAAAAGGTTTCCCTCAAAAAATAAAACTTTACTTGGAAACGAGGTCGTTTTCTGTCGTGCATCAAAAACGCCATGGGCGCGCGACTTTGTGTTGTCTAATAGTTCGATTATTATCCTTTTTGTTGGTATTAAGTCACATTAAGTTTCCATTTTTACTTTAGATGGCTAATTCTTGGATTCAAAAGAGAGTTCGCTTACGAGGATTCTTTAACACTCTTTGAAATACTAAGCAGTCAACATTTAGAGCTCCACTCGATGGAGGCACAGAAAGAACGAGAGAGACAGAGGTACAAAGTTAGAGAAAAAGAAGGTAAGAGGAGAGCTTAGAGCAGATCTCGTATGACTGTGAAAAGTGCGGTGCCCTGTGCGTGCCTTGCCGTGACCGTGATGTTTGTAAAAAATGTTGACATGCCTTGCCTTTTCCACATTCGTGCCGTTCATAATGTAGATCAGATTTCGTATAACCATGGATAATAAAAACATTTGGTAGGAAACTGCGTGACGTCACAGGCGCAACCTAGTGGAATACGTGACGTCACGTTTGAGCCAAAGCGCGCCAAATTCGACACGGCCGCGTCTCTTTCCGTCTCTTTAAATGAAGAGTATTTTTTTGGTGCACTAATAAAATCGTTAATGATTGGAGAAATGTTTTCACTACTTACTCAAGAAAAGATTTCAAACGATAAGATATTTGAACTATTCATTGATTTTGTTAAATAACACAGGAAGCCCAACTCCACATCCCGTCTCCACTCCTTCCTCATAGACTTGGGGCTTGGCGCTAGCCTTGTTAAAACTTTGCGTCCTCTTATTTAATCTCAATAAACAGTTTTAATACGTCAACAGGAGGAGAGTATAGTACTGAGTTAGTGGCCTTGAACACGGGGTATACCTTCGACTTATTTATGTGTCTGGCGATTCTCAAAGAGTACCGTAGTCTGTTCTTTAAATGTACCGAAGTGTCCTTAGTCTACAATACTATAAACAGGTATGGTCATTTTCAGACAATTTCTAGACGGGGGGGGGGGGGGGGGTGGGGGAGGGGCGTAATGGTTTGCGGTGATGTGGTTTCACGTTATTTTGGTGCGGTTTTGGGATTTTTTTCATTTAACTTATATCTGCGGTTTTGCGGTTTTGAAAATCTTGCGGTTGCGATTTTTAGCATATGTTGGTGCGATATATGTTCAGAATGCCAACATACTCGCAGGCTGCAAAGTGGGGACTGTAGCTTCGGCTGCGACAACGATTTTTGAAGAAGATGTAAAAGAAAAGACACATATCCCCTCACTATTGTTCAATCAAATGACATGGGAATTTGTCTCTTTCAGTTTGTCGATGAAAATGGATCTGAATACAATTCTGGTTAAAGCTGAAGAATTATTTTTCCGTTATTGTCGTAAATCAGTAATAGACTGCTTTGAGATTGTTGATGAGTAGCGTTTATTAATGCAGTATGTTATAAAATTATTAAAAATTTGTACAAATCAGATTCTAGATGTTTCAGTTTTAAATAGATTAATATTGATGCGCAGTCGATGTCATTGACATTGTCTCGCAAAAAAGACATTAACACTAAGCAACGGCAACTCCGGAGTCCAAGAGTGGGTTTCGTGAGTTTGGGGTTCCTGTGTTAAAAATTCGAAGACGCCGAAGCCTGGTGTCGAAGCTCATTTTTTGCCATATGCCACAGGAAGCCTGCGTCGTTTTTTTTCTTTTTTTTTTTTCTACCTCAGAGATGCCTGCGGAGGAGGCATCTCTAAGGTAGACACCAAATAAACTCGGTTTATGTGACACCAAATAAACTTGGTTTACTATACTCGATGCTAGCAATAATTGCGTACATAGATTTCACCATTCTTTTTTTTTTTTTTTTTTTTTTTAACAGATATGTACATGTATTGTTAAACTTATTTAAATAGGTTTGTTAAGTCGTTTTATATCATTAATTCAAAGTAATATTCTTTTAAAAGTATTGTAAATATAGAACAATATAGTTATTGTTTTACAAGTATTTGAATAGACAAATCATTTTCACTATTCTTATTCCATGTTCCGAAGGTCACTTACCAGCATGCAACGCGCGACAGACTGAATTTCGTAGACCAAGAAATTCAGACATTTTGATATATTTTACGATGTGAGTGGATATTTCTAAATCGTTAATTCGATGCTTATACTTCCTAATCTCTCTCAGTTCGACTACTGACAACCGGGCCAACAAAAACATAAAACTAGGTATCCAATCACGATCGAGAATATGAACAATAGAATCTCTACAAATGTTTGATTTTTTTTTTTAAATATCTTTAATGTCATTATATGTGAACGGAATAGATCAAGTTGAATAAAAAACATCTTTAGCTTGTAAGAACCCTCTACAAGTTTTTTGTTTGACTTCAATTTTGAAATTTGATTGGGTGGCCCCGGGGATCAATATTCGCACTGTATCACCTGTATTTCGACTGACTGAGAATGGATTGTAACACTCAAATCATAATAAACAACGCAAAGGATGCTGGTAAGTGATCATGTGACTTTAATTATTATACAGTTCAAATTGGATTTCAGTGAACTGCTGAAAACAACTAAACAAACTTAAGAATCACGCGTCACTTGTTGTAGTGTTAATCCCTACTTTACGTGGACAACGTAATTGACATCAACTGTATGTATTTATGTATAACTATGTACATACTATACTATATTACCATTTATACTATGTATATATTTAATACTATTTAGCTATTTTTTTCACAATTTCTGTTTTTTCCCCTTTCCCGTTCAGGTATATGTAAAATTGATATTGTATGTAAATAGCTAGTAAGACTCTTGGCGAGCTTTAATTTGCTCTCTCTAAGGGGCTGTTTACATGGAAGCGAGTTGTCCCTGATAGCCGGGATAACTCTTTTGTTTTGTATTCCCCGGGGGACATAAAACAATACTTAGAGTTATCCCGGCTTGTAGGGACAACTCGCTTTCATATAAACAGCCCCTAGTTTAATTTGTTGATAAATGGGAAAATATTATTGGAAACATTTCATTGTGTGTAAAATAGAACGGGTTTTTCGTTTTTGAAGATATACAAAATATAATTTTGTCGTTTCTTTCAATCTATCAATGAATTTAATTCTCATTTTTTGCCTGTTGTCTATCTAATAAAAAGAGAAGTACACGGCGAATTGAAGATGGGAAGTTTATCTTCTCGTGTTCAAAATTATTGCTTTCGTTCGCTGCGCCACTTCCTCACTCGTGAAATATTGTTTACCACTTGAATATAATAAAGTTTATATCTTCACGCTACTGTATATCCTCCATATATAGAGAAACACTAGGTAACACCAATTACAAAGCGGGCCAAAGTAAGGTCAAAATATAGGAGACTTCGTTGAATGGCCTACCGTTTTTAAATCAGTTGTATCAGTACATATTCAGGCTCGTTTCAAATGGCGGATAAACTTATGGTGACTATCATAATCACCAACACCATTACTACTGCTACACCTCTAAACGATGACTGCCAATTATTGGTTCTTGATGGCGAGGGAGGTGGATTTGTGAACTCTATATCTTCGAAAATCCGAGGCCATGGCGGGTGTGTCGACGGTATAGGGATATCATATACATTGTTCCCTGGCTGTGGCGCTGCGTCTGTAATTGGTGGTGGGAAAACATCCTCTGATACCGAAGTTAGTTGACCACCTTGAGTGATGGTCGCTGTATCATACTGGGCGAATGATGTACCTATAGAAGATTATTTAAACAAGTATAAGGTGTGTTTTGAATGATTGGTAAAGGATGATAACATGATATAAATCAGCTGTTTTAGACTAAATAGCTTTAATTTTAAATTAAATGCAATGCTCTTGTGCTTAATTATTGTTTTTATGCGTATATTTGAAAAATTGTAAAGATTGAATTTGCGCAATATAAATTAAAGGGCCGACCATTTAACTTTTGAGGGGGGGGGGGGTGATTTTGAAAATAAATGTCCTGCACGGCCAAAATCGCCACTGAAATAGTTGCTTTTCTATCAAATAAGTTCCGTGCGCATGCCACTGTTATAGGTATTTCGAAGCTTCAACATTGCTTAAGGGGTAGATCATGAAGGAACGCTGAAGTTTACATTCCAAAACAGATCAAATATCCCAACATTTTTTGCACATTTTTGTGGCTATATAGGAATATACGGGAGCAGAGGTTTTTTACTCGTACCTTTACAGCGACGAGGATAAGAGAAAAAAAACCTTTACTTGCAGTGTTAGCTAGGGATAAGAGTACGAAACGAGAATGTCTTGTCAATTGTCCTATTTCACTATATATGACGTCACATCAAAACATTCTATTGTTCTAACGCTAAGGATCATGGTCGCCAGTGGGGGACAGATTCATAACAACAATACAAGAATACACGATAAAATTGCATTTACAAGACGAATAGCAAAGAAATGACAACAAAATGCCATAAATATGAAAGTATAAACATAGACACATAACATGCATAAAAATTGCATAATTTGAAGCTCAATTTTCAAACAGAAAGAAGATTTAAGTTAAAATTACCATTGTTTTCGGCGATTCTATCTCCAACTAAAACACATCGTTACGTCATAATGAAATAGGGCAATTATTTGCCATTTGATATCATTACGTATACTATATACCTGAATTTGTTCTTGCATTACGGAATAAGACTTCTAGTGTCTTTATGTCAATGGTAACTAACTTTGGTTGTCTTGGACCGACAACTTTTGAAAAGGCTCTCAGTGCTCTCGGTTTAGCTGTGGCCCCAGGAGGTTCGATTTGGATAAAAGGAGCAACATTGCCGTAGCCAGAGTTACGTACCTTTTCTATCAATATATCCTTCATTATTTGGTCATTTATTTTTCTTATTTTCTCATTAGAATTTTCGGTGCTCGATGAAAATTCGCTGTCCGAGTAGTATTCCATGGCATCATTATTTTGTTCCTTGACATGATTTTCGGGGTACCGTATTTTCTTACTGCTTTTACTTGGCCTGGATTTCTGCAGCTTCCCAGATTG
The DNA here is from genome assembly GCA_949775045.1 of Metridium senile. Taxonomy (NCBI): domain Eukaryota; kingdom Metazoa; phylum Cnidaria; class Anthozoa; order Actiniaria; family Metridiidae; genus Metridium; species Metridium senile. The sequence continues at coordinate 7,691,947 of OX459099.1, read as the reverse complement.
GGATGATCCGTGATTATCGGTATCAAACCGAAATTCAGAAACATCTGGCAACGAATGGCTCCGCTGCATACATACATCACTTTTAATACTAGTGTGAGCTTCTTCTGTTGCAGTAGTTGTGCTCGGGTACGCAGTTGTTTCATCTTCGACAGTATAGGATGATTTACCTTGAGAAGACGTATGTTCATTATGATCATAACATGTGCGAATATTTCCTATGGCATTCTTAAAATGATCCACAGCTTTGAGACTTTGTCTTCTAGATCTGGTCTCGTGTTTTGGCATTATTATTAATGTGACACTATTTCAAACGTTATATGCAGTTCCTTTGCCGTCTAATAACATGTCAACAATATTATAATGATATCGACTACTTCCTCTTTATATTGTTGTGCGTCACTATACTACTAGATAGATGCATGATCGGTCTTCCATAAAATGGCGTCTATTTCTTGGGCAAAAATCATGCGAATATTTCGCACAATGTGTAAACTTTTGTATGGATGAAAGGTTATCGTCCAAGATAAATACGAACACTATTTCTCATCGTATCCGGACTTGAACTTGGTATTCTGCTGTTAATTTCATACAGTTGTTTCAAAAATATGATTGAATTGTGAATACTGGATAGAACGTTAGTTACCTAATATGGTATTCCAATTCTAAAATGATGTTAGACAGTATGCCAATATATATAGCCACCAATTCATTATCATATCTTTTTAAATTCGTAAAAAAATTATTTGAATTGACAACTACATCAAAATTATAGATTAGAATGACATTAACAAAGGTAATAAGTTTGAGACAAAAATAATAAATTCTTGAGAAGTTATGAGAACTTCAAAAACGTGAAAACACCACAACGAGGCTAGCAAGGAAACAGCTCACTGAACACATACAAATATCTGTATTTTGATTCCAAATAGCTTCCCTTGAATTTTGTTTATAGTAATAAAACTTTTCAAAAATACACTTTTTTACTTGCTCTTTCTGATGGTGATGCTTGTTTTGTAATATTAGGTTTTTATATTTTGAAGTCAATTGATATTCGGTGATGCACGTAACCGGTTGAAAGTACAACCCGCTAAAATGTTAATTTATTTTATTTTAGTGCATACTCAACAAAAACGTATACCAGCACCATATGGAAAGTAAATCGATCTATTTAGTAATTTTTATCTTGTAAAGACCAACGTTGTATACAGCTTTTTCAAAAAACGTTGAATACTGAATAGTACACTCCAAGACCAAAGGGCATTGTGGGTTCATCAATTTTGAAATAAAAAAAAGTAAATACAGTGATATTAACTCCCCATAACTAGCTTGTATACACCCAATTGCAAGAACGTTTCCTGACTTTTGTAATTTAGTGGGAAAGGAATTAATTAAAAGACAAAAATCACTGAAGCTGAACTCTTTCATTTGTTATTCCTTATATTCCTTTGTAACTACGTTACTAATGCTCTTTTTTCATATGACAACATTTTTGCAAGTACGTGTATATCGTTTTGAATGGAATGCACTAAGAATGAAATAACTAATTATTATATATTTTAATTTATGATGATATTATATGACCCCAAAATGCATTTCGGTCTTGGAATGCACTATTCAGTATTCTACGTTTTTTGAAATAGCTGTATATATTCAATATTTCGTATTCACAGTTCAACCATTTTTGGAATAGCCTCCTATGCAGCCGCTCCTTTGTGTCGTCACGCAATACGAGTCTCGTGACGACACAAAGGAGCGCCTGTATACGACATAAACTGGGTTTTGCTATATTTCAATATGTATAAGAACCTTTTTCCAGTATACAATTTGTTTTAAAAATATTTTCTTCTATGCGTCCTTTTTATACGGATTTTTAAAAATGTGCTTACTGGATCAAAAAATATCGCAGTGAAGCGACGTTGTGACGTCAAGCTTGTTATGAGCGCCTTTCTACTATACGGAATATTTCATTGTATGGTGCAATAGGCCAATATCATGAATAGCAATGAGCGCCTTTCTACTATACGGAATATTTCATTGTATGGTGCAATAGGCCAATATCATGAATATATAGTATAACAGCACCTGAGGCTAGGAACAGTGACTAGATGGTGGCATATTAAACATTTCACCAATTTCTAAATCAAGATGTTTATTCCGGCATTACACATAGTATGTACCCAAATGATAAAAGGAACTAATAGTGGATAACATTAATGGTGGGGATATTGCTTAGTTAATTTGTGGCCCAAGTAGCATTTAAAATTTTCACCAGGGCAAAGCGAGGAGTACAAACGATATGCTACATAGAGTACAATGGTCACAAATAAATCTTATGCAAGACATGCAAGACATATAGTCATATGTCATTATCATAAATATCGAAGACATCATGATTTTCGTTGACGTTTTTATGTTTCCTGTCGTTCATCGACTTCCTCGTTTACATTTATAATAACTTTTACACTGATACCTTAAATCGATTAATCAACTGTTCCTGTTAGAAGCTAGTCTTGCTGCAAGCTTAAATATTTTTATTATTATCATATATATATTAAATACGCTAAGCGAAAAATGTCCGCATCTTATTCCAATAAACCCGCCCACTGTGCCACCAAAAATGCTAAGAACAGGTAATTGTGGGTGCAATAGGGGGTAAGTTGGAACGAGAAATTAAATGTTTGCAAAACTAGAAATCAAAGTCGCCTCGCAGCTATCTCACCTCGGCCGCCATCTTGGATTATCATTGACACAGGGAGCCCAATCATTACAAAGAGCAGCCCAAGCGTTCGGAAAAATATAGTGAATTTTTCACGAGTACCCCGACTAGTTGTCATAATTATCAAAACTATTGTTATTGTTACTTTAGTAATCATGATGAAGGTCATGAAAAATGACATATGACGTACTTTTCATATAACCGACGCGGCTAAATTATAGAATACACCGTCGCTTATTTACATAATAATAGAATCTATTGTGTTATTTGGTCGTTCTCAAAGAGTGTTAATTTGGTCGTTCTCAAAGAGTGCCGCTACTTGAACTTCTTGTTGATGTCATTGATTGAAGACGTTCAGCTTGTCACTATATAATAAAACAATTGACATATTTTACTATATTGAGTAAACATTAACACAACGATAAAGAAAATATGGGGTAATAATGAAAGGGCGAAAAAAGTGAAAATATTTAATAGGCGATATGCACGAGCGACGTTTTCTAGAACAAGGAATGATGGCTAACTGAGCCTTTGCACTATATTATGGCCGCTAAAATAGACGATCACAAATCAATATTTTGGCGTTTTTTTATCTGTTGCTAAAATGCTTGTAGATTTTAAAAAGGGTTTGTTTTAGCGAACATAAAATAGTGCTAGTACTCATTCTCCCATCATACTTCTACAAAATGGCACTCATGCACATCACTCTATTTGCACGATTGTTCATGCTTTGAATAAATAGTCACTGTAAGAATCTAGAACAATTGAGTGCCGTAAAAAAAAGATATAAAGAACTACAGACACCTGAATTGAGAACTGATAAATAACTGTTTACTGAGTATTTGCTAATTACTATCATTTGAATTGACGTAAAAATTTATACTTCTTTAATTGTTAACTTGACAAATAGCTGTCAATCATATTGAGTGTTGTGATCTAAATATAATAGCATATTTTATATTGTATGACTTTGGTTGATCTTTTTGGTGCATGAAGAACTTACTATTTTTACGTTTTGAGGACGAATGAAAGACATTTTTACACTACAATTTGATGATTCAATGACAATTATGCTAACTTCAAGTTATCAATTGCTGCTGAACTTTGTATAGATCAATTAGTGGCGGCCATTTATGAAAGCCAGTCGTCTATATTTTAGCTAAAAACTTGGCGGGGAAAACTCTGGGGATCCGAGCTCCCATAGCCCCTCCCCCCACCTGAATGTTAATTGATGGTACTCCATTGATTTATTCATTGACTCAAGGCTCTTCTTCAAGCTTGTCTGTATAATTTAAAATATGCAATTCCATTCATATTTGCAGGACGTAATTTATCTTATTTCTCGAGTTTGATTTATACAACAACAACAAAATTTAGGCTGAGTCGGTGTTTGATATAAACGATATGTTATATAATAACATTTGAAAAAGAAATCGTTCTAAGCTTTACTGTCACTTAAATTCAAGTGCCACTTGAATTAAACCTAGCCAATCATACACACATTTACACGTCACGAATGTATGAGGGTTTTTTATGTACATATATGTTCAGGTATGCAACTAAATGATACGGAGATCGTTGTTGTTTATCAAATAAAAAAGACCTAAAAACAGCTTAAATCGATTAATCTTCTAATAAACTGTTCCTGTTCGAAGTCTTTTCTTGCTGCAAGTTTTAATTTAATAATTTTGATTTTTTACTTGACGAATGACTGTCAATCATATTGAGTGTTTTGCTCTAAATATGATAGCATCGTTTATATATATTGTAAGTTATATATTTGCTAATTACTATCATTTGAATTATTAAACGTAAAAATGTCTACTTCTTTAATTTTTAACTTGACAAATAGCTGTCAATCATATTGAGTGTTGTGCTCTAAATATAATAGCATACTTTATATTGTATGACTTTGATTGATCTTTTTGGTGCATGAAGAACTTATCATTTTTACGTTTTGTGACAATACAGTACCGAAGTGATGACGTCACAATTTTTTTTTTCCGTATTCAGACTACTTTCATCATAGAATGCTAGTCAAAATATAGGCTGCCCGAAAATTAAGGATCATTTGAGTGTGAAGCGGCTGAGATATGATTTTTTGAATGTAAAATTTTCTCCATACAAAGTCTCTTATTTTTGCCCTGGTTCCAACCGGTTAGAACCAGGCCAAAAATAAGAGACTTTGTATGGAGAAAATTTTACATTCAAAAAATCATATCTCAGCCGTTTCACACTCAAATGATCCCAAATTTTCGGGCAGCCCATTTTTTGACTAGCATTCTATGATGAAAATTATTTGAATAGGAAAAGATAAAAATAAATAAATTGTGACGTCACACCGGTACTCTATTGAAAGACATTTTTTACGCTACAATTTGATGATTCAATGACAATTATGCTAGGTATACAGTCAAATTAAATATTTAAAATTAAGTATAAGATCATGAAAAGAACACTTATACACGTTGGTAGAAAAATAAATATATTCACGTAAGTAAATTAATCTAAAAAACGTCAAAACATGCATGCTTTCGTGACAAAAATACTCTTTTGTCTCGTTAAGATATGTTCTCAGTAATGATTTCCGTTGATGTTTTTATGTTTTCTGACTGCCCCCGACTTTCCCGTTTATATTTAGAATAACTTTTACATTTAGACTTAAGTAAATCTAAATCGATTAATCTTCTAATAAACTGTTCATGTTCGAAGTCTATTCTTGCTGCAAGTTTTAATATTAATTTTTAACTTGACAAATAGCTATTAATCATATTGAGTGTTGTGCTCTAAATATAATAGCATATTTTATATTGTATGACTTTGATTGATCTTTTTGGTGCATGAAGAACCTACAATTTTTACGTTTTGAGGACGAATGAAAGACATTTTTACACTACAATTTGATGATTCAATGACAATTATGCTAAACTTTAAGTTATCAATTGCTGCCGAATTTTGTAAAGTGATCAATGACTTAATTACATATATATATGCATACTAAGTACATATGACGTAAATAAGATTGAACGACAATTCTTTTCAATTTTCACTTTTACACTGATAGCAAACGCACCTATTCCCCTCTAATTAACTGCTTATTTTATTGATTTAATTAACAGAATTCAATGATAATTATGCTAACTTATAAAAATATATTAATAAGCTCTTCTTTACTATATGGGGCTGGTGTTGTGAAGTAAATTCGTTTTTTTTTTTTTTGCCACAAAAGATGTATAAAATATAAGCATACAACTATATTAATAAGCTCTTCTTTACTATATGGGGCTGGTGTTGTGAAGTAAATTCGTTTTCTGCCACAAAAGATGTATAAAAAAATAAATATCAAAGACCCATAACTCCTTTCGGTTGTACAATCGCTGTTCGCCATGGCCATTCGGCGCCGTTCACCCCGTTAACCTTTTCTGAAATAAGCCACAGGTTAACAAGTTTTTACACGGATAGCAACACACTCCCATCATTTTTAATTTTTGTCCAAATTTCCAAGACGTTCGCGGGCAATTGAAGTTGTGATGCCATAAGTAAGCTTGGCTGCATGGCAAGAATATTGCACATCCGTACCTTTTAGGGGTTGAAATCAGCAAGGTTTTAACAGTTATTCTAATCTGTGCGTATTTTATAGTGGTCGTTTTCAAAACCTCCGCCGATCACCCTTACCACTTAGTGGACAAAGGGACAGTTTAGATTGATTTGGAATACATTGTGTCAGTTTGGAATGTAATGGAATGTAAATAATTTACGATGAGTAGGTTTTCATACCCTGGTTACAAAAGGCTTGACTAGCTTTCTCTTCAAAATACATAGCAGGGAGAGGGTTAATAGTTAAACCTCTGGTGACCAGCTAGGGTATGTTTTTCATTGGTATAGGAATAATTAAGTATATGTTAATTTGGTTTGGAATACATTGGGTTAGTTTGGAATGGTTTGGAACCCATTTTACGATGAGTTGGTTTTCATTGGTTTGGAATAAGTTAAAATATGTTAATTTGGTTTGGAAAACATTGGTTTGCTAGTTAATAGTTAATAATTTATAGTTAAATGTCTATATTTCGTTGGAGTGTTATTGATCACACATTTTTCTAACCTCGGGTTAGGGAAGCCCTATAACCACCGTTAACTTCCTGGTCTTCCTGGTTTTGGTAATAATGGAGGTTTCGTTGATGAGTTGTTATTTTTTTTTACAGTGCGACTACTGAAACCGGGGCCACCAAAACATAATTATCCAATCACGATCGAGAATATGAACAATAGAATCCCTACAAATGTTTGACTTTTTTGCTTAAAATGCTAATAATTTTCATTATATTTGAACGGAATAGATCAAGATTGAATAAGAAACATCTTAGCCTGTGAGAACCCTCTACAAGTTTTTTGTTCGATCTCAAAAACTATTTATTTTGACATTTGTTTGGGTGGCCCCGGTTTCAGTAGTCCGGCGCACTGTAAGATAGTGCCGTTCTTCATGTTTTCCAAAATACAACAACAGCAACAACAGCAACAACGACGACGACGACGACGACGACGACGACAACAACAACAGCATCAACAACAAGTAATGACTCTATCACTGAAGTTCTTTTTAATAAGACTCTGAAAAAGCATAATCAACCTGTTTTAGAGGCCAGACAAAATCTTAGCTTTCCTGAATGAGATAATCTTAACAGAATTGTTTTAAGGTTAAGCATTACTACAGTTTTAAATTGAATTGATTTAATAATATTATGATAGGTACTGATAATATGCATTTGTTATGAAGTCGGCTACATAAAATTAAAGATTCTTATAGCGGCTCTTTCGTGCGCCTTTTTACTTCAGAGCACGCTGAAATGGAATAATAGGTGCATGGGTGGTGAACGCTCTCTTTGCGGGTAGCTGTCCTTTGAAAGGAATCGGTTCCCGGTGCCTCTTGCTTGACCATTTCTTGAATGGTACCAGCGGATTGAGGAGGGAGTGCTTATTATCCATCTCTCTCTTGAAAGGTATCCCGAAGTTTGGTTCTGTTGTAGGTTCTTGTCTCTTCATAGGAGCAACACCCCTCATTTTACTGCCTAACCACCGGTTTTTCTTGAATGGGATTGGGTTGTTGAGTGATTGACGGCTGTCAATCTTCACATTGAATGGAAGCCAAGCCGGGTCTGTAGGTGGAGGTGTTGTCGTTGGTTCCTGTCTTTTGAAGGGAATCGGGTTGTGGTTTCCCACGTGTTCCTTGAGGAAATTCCTGATTGGTAAAATGACAGTTAGGATCGATGCCTTTCCTAATCATAGTGCTGTGTGACGTTATATGTAGCCCGAGTCGTTGTGTGACGTTATATATAACGCAAGACGTTGTGTGACGTTATATGTAACGCGAGTCGTTGTGTGACGTTATATGTAACGCGAGTCGAGTGACGTATGTTGTGTGACGAGTGTATCAAACATGAGTACATTGTGTTCAGAGAGAGATCAATAAGTGATCGAACGTGTAAGCCCTCGTGCTACATGTGTTGTGTGACGTTATATGTAACGCGAGTCGAGTGACGTATGTTGTGTGCCGAGTGTAGTCAAACATGAGTACATTGTGTACAGAGAGAGATCAATAAGTGATCGAGCGTGTAAGCCCTCGTGTTACAAAAAGTTATAACTGCGGTTTTCGACTTTCTGCGAACTCAGACATTCGCACGGCTTATTGTGGAACACGTTTTTAGCTGCCGTCAATCAAAACTAATTAGTCGGTACCTTTTAAATCCTTGATTGACGACAGCTAAAAACGTATTTCACAACGAGCTGTTGAAATGTCTGAGTTCGCAGAAAGTCGAAAACCGCAGTAATACTGAAATCTACGTTAAAGCAAGTGAATACTAGTACGAGTCATCAGAATACCTTTCTTAGTCATACTATTTCATAGTAAAAGACAAAACGTGCAATTGTGGATCCGATTCGTTCTGCTCATCGTTGATTAAGATAAGTTTGAGTAAAATTGAATTTATAAATGAAATTCCTAGTTACTGTATTCATCGTTCATTCGTTCGTTCGTTCGTTCATCGTTCCATTGTTCGTTCGTTCGTTTGTTCGTTCGTTCGTTCGTTCGTTCGTCCGTTCGTTCGTTCGTTCGTTCGTTCGTCCGTTCGTTCGTTCGCTCGCTCGTTCGTTCGCTCGTTCGCTCGCTCGCTCGTTCGTTCGTTCGTTCGTTCGTTCGTTCGTTCGTTCGTTCGTTCGTTCGTTCGTTCGTTCGTTCGTTCGTTCGTTCGTTCGTTCGTTCGTTCGTTCGTTCGTTCGTTCGTTCGTTCGTAGTTGAGTAAGCCAACTGTGTGCATCGACTCAGTAGGTTATTCGGGGGATAACGGTTAACAAAGCTTTAATTCAAGTTAGGAAACAGCACACACAAATGGACATTTGTAATTTCTTACCCACTGTCTCTAACAATACGGGCTGCATAGCATGGACACAAGCCAACGAGAACCAGACCAACAATCACAAATCGCAGTGCCATATCGTTCCTTTCTGTTTTCCTGTGTGATTCATATGAATAATTTTCAATTTCAAAATATAATTTTGTTACAAATATATAATGTTGTATATTTGAGTACACAACCTGTAGGTAGCATAACTAGTCGAGGCAGGCGGTACTTTTATATATATAAAATAACATATAGTAAATAAAGAACGGGTACATTGCATTAAAAACTATTGCACATATTCCTGATTATTGACAACATTTTATTAAGAGTGAATGGTCTGATCCCAGGTGTAATCGAGGTAGATCAGGTATGACCGTCCGCTCAGGTTGTCGAAGCGTCAGCCATCAACACCATCAGTCTTTCTCAAGACAGGCATGCATCGGGTCCTTAAGTCGCCGTTATTTAATGCGACTTAGTGCGATTTAAGGAGTTTTAAGGCGATTTTAGTAAAAAATACTGAAAATCAGAGGCAACGTAGGGCAATTTTAAACTATTTAGGGCGATTTAAGGCGACTTAAGTTCCCGATGCAGGCCTGATCATGAAGACTACACTACCCCGGACGATTATTTTGAACGTTTTAGAGCATTTTATTAAGTACAGGTGGGCAAACATTAAAATAAAATGCTCTAAAACGTTCAAAAACTACCCAGAATGACACCAAATAAATTTAACAACAATACAGGATTGAAATATGCTCAGATTTATTTCAATAAAAATACGGATTTTTTCTTCACATATCTCTACTGTAAAAGTGAATTGCTTGGGCTGCCTGTAAATTCTCCCAAACAAAGAACACAAAAACACTCCATACAAGAAAGATAAAATCTATTGAAATATTTCTATTGAAGTTACGTACGGTGTTCAAAGCCGAGTGCAATACCCCGGTTACCTCGGTTACCTAATATCCTAGTAGTATGCGAGTACCAATCCTACGCCACCCGCACCGGCGGTGCGCCGGTGCAACCCAGAAACAAAGGAAATTCCTCATATTTCAAATTCCTTAGCATGCGTCGAACAAAAGAAGACGCGGCGTCCTTTTGCAGAACAAAGGAAATTCTCGGCTCTAGGATTAAATGTGGCGTCCTATTTCGCTAAACAAAAGAAATTCTTCATATCTAAAACTCCTAAGCGTCATTTTTAAAATTCCTTTAATAATAGCGGTTTTTCTAACTACAAACATGCGCGTCACCAAATGCAAATCTTTTGTGTTTAGTTCATTGACAAAAGAAATGCTTGATATTGAAGTCAACAAACAAAAATTGTGTTATATCAGTATTTCTTACTGATAGAACACGAGAACGACGGCCATTTAATAGCTTTTTTTTTTTTTTTGTGATATTTATTATGATAATGTGTTTTTACAGTCTTGGCGCGTGCCGCGTCACCACCTGCAAATCTATTGTTTAGTTCATAGACAAAATAATTTTTTTTGTTTTTGAAGTAAAATTGCAATGCTTGCCTATAAATCGAGAAATAAACAAACAAAATTATGGCGTTAGATATTCCTTACTGATATAACAAAAATAGACTACGCAGTTCTTTCTTTTTAAACAATAATAAGTGTGCCGAATTAAACAATAACACATCGTAGCTAGGTATAGTCAATTAAAGGTTGAATGAGTACATTTGTAAACATTGAGTAATTCAACGGGTTTTATTAGCTTTTCTTAATTAAACTTTAACTAACCTTAAAGTTAAAACTTTTAAAACAGTTTTTGCGATTAGTTTTTGGAGCAATTACTAATCTTACTGATATAACAAGAGAACGAAGAACTTCTTACTTTTCAAACACTAATATTATAATAATGAGTTTGTACAATTAGTCTGGGCGCGTGCCTATTGTTTAACTTATCCTTGTACATGTTTTGTTTGTTTATCAAATTTAAATCATTAAATGAGTTTGAGCAGTTTGTATTCTATATATAATGCTATATAACTTTTAACATATCCGATAATTGAAAGTATCCATTATATTTCTTCGACTGGCTTTTCTCCCGACTGCGTTAAGTCTGTCAGCCTCGTAGAGGCATATCTTGTAATGATGAAAATATTATATATTCTGCAAACCAAAGTGGGTTCATAGCTCAGAGAGCTTTCTTTGATTTTCTCTTTACGTTTCGAGGTCTACTGATCTTTTTCCGTCTTTGGACTTGTTGTGGCTTTCTTGGTAAAGATGGTTCATAAACAATGCTATCTTCATACTTTAATTTATTCTTCTCTTTAGAGTCGAGATAGACAACCACTTTTACTTTCGGCTGAAGTTTTGCTTCTTGTAGGCATTTCCTTCGTTCAATGTGATCTAATTGATGTACATCAGTTAGATGATTTGATAGTTTCACCAAGTATTTCGCTCCACAATCAGGGATAGGACAATCACGACAGACTCGATTGACCATGTTGATACTTTGACGTTCTCTTGGAAAAGACGACGTTTACCCCAAATGTTCACATTTATCGAGGTTTAAGGCAAGGATGAGCAGGACAAAACCCAGGATGAGCAGGACAAAACCCAGGATGATGAGGACAAACCCAGGATGATGAGGACAAACCCAGGATGACAAGGACAAACGGGATTAAATTCAACTTGTTGTGTATTCCCCTAGCCTATTGTGCTGACATTGCAGTTTTCTCTTTGAGTTTGTCAACATCCCCAGACTTGCCCCGCGATTCCACCAATACAAATACGGAGTTATTCATACATATGGCATACGTTTTAAAAATCAAACAAGACTAGACTTTACCGTTTATGAATATATATTTTTATTAAAGATACACATTATGCTTGTACACGATAACATAATCATCTGTGAAATTTGCAATCATGTGGGTTAAAAGTGTCAAAATTCACCGGACTTTGTATAGGAACTTCTTGTTTCGAAAACAGTTTGTTGAGCAAAAACTTTCTTTGGTTTATGGCTGATTCAGTTGCTTCTTCCCAGCTATAGTCTTCCATATCAATTAGGTTTTTCTTGGTAGTCATAACTTTTTTATATATAGTATGAAACCCAGGATGATGAGGACAAACCCAGGATGATGAGGACAAACCCAGGATGACAAGGACAAACGGGATTAAATTCAACTTGTTGTGTATTCCCCTAGCCTATTGTGCTGACATTGCAGTTTTCTCTTTGAGTTTGTCAACATCCCCAGACTTGCCCCGCGATTCCACCAATACAAATACGGAGTTATTCATACATATATGGCATACTTTTTAAAAACATTTATTGAGGATAAGATATAATAAAGGAGACGACAGCTTATATAGTCATTTGAAAAGGGAACGCTATAAGAGAACCATGTCTCATTCCGACTCCGGCTATGAAGATGAAAGTTTGCATAGTGATGAGGAAAGTATCCAGGAAAGCGATGACTCTTCTGAAGACAGTCATGAAGAGGATGAGCTGGATGATGGGGTCGAAGTGAACGTCTGGGAAAGACTTCAAAGCGAAGCGGTCAAAAGGCATGAAGACGAATGGGAAGATTTGGTACAGAAATATAAGCAAAATGGGGATAGTGATGAAATAGCAAAAGTTAAAGCGAGTAATGCCGTGGTTCCTACTTTCAGAAAAGAACTCAGGGAGGTTCTATTTGAGCACCTAAAATGGATGCACTATTTGAAAAAGGATTCTCTTTATAAAAAAGTTATGACTACCAAGAAAAACCTAATTGATATGGAAGACTATAGCTGGGAAGAAGCAACTGAATCAGCCATAAACCAAAGAAAGTTTTTGCTCAACAAACTGTTTTCGAAACAAGAAGTTCCTATACAAAGTCCGGTGAATTTTGACACTTTTAACCCACATGATTGCAAATTTCACAGATGATTATGTTATCGTGTACAAGCATAATGTGTATCTTTAATAAAAATATATATTCATAAACGGTAAAGTCTAGTCTTGTTTGATTTTTAAAACGTATGCCATATGTATGAATAACTCCGTATTTGTATTGGTGGAATCGCGGGGCAAGTCTGGGGATGTTGACAAACTCAAAGAGAAAACTGCAATGTCAGCACAATAGGCTAGGGGAATACACAACAAGTTGAATTTAATCCCGTTTGTCCTTGTCATCCTGGGTTTGTCCTCATCATCCTGGGTTTGTCCTCATCATCCTGGGTTTTGTCCTGCTCATCCTGGGTTTTGTCCTGCTCATCCTTGCCTTAAACCTCGATAAATGTGAACATTTGGGGTAAACGTCGTCTTTTCCAAGAGAACGTCAAAGTATCAACATGGTCAATCGAGTCTGTCGTGATTGTCCTATCCCTGATTGTGGAGCGAAATACTTGGTGAAACTATCAAATCATCTAACTGATGTACATCAATTAGATCACATTGAACGAAGGAAATTCCTACAAAAAGCAAAACTTCAGCCGAAAGTAAAAGTGGTTGTCTATCTCGACTCTAAAGAGAAGAATAAATTAAAGTATGAAGATAGCATTGTTTATGAACCATCTTTACCAAGAAAACCACAACAAGTCCAAAGACGGAAAAAGATCAGTAGACCTCGAAACGTAAAGAGAAAATCAAAGAAAGCTCTCTGAGCTATGAACCCACTTTGGTTTGCAGAATATATAATATTTTCATCATTACAAGATATGCCTCTACGAGGCTGACAGACTTTACGCAGTCGGGAGAAAAGCCAGTCGAAGAAATAGATTGGATACTTTCAATTATCGGATATGTTAAAAGTTATAGAGCATTATATATATAGAATACAAACTGTTCAAACTCATTTAATGATTTAAATTTGATAAACAAACAAAACATGTACAATGATAAGTTAAACAATAGGCACGCGCCCAGACTAATTGTACAAACTCATTATCATAATATTAGTGTTTGAAAAGTAAGAAGTTCTTCGTTCTCTTGTTATATATCAGTAAGATTAGTAATTGCTCCAAAAACTAAACGCAAAAACTGTTTTAAAAGTTTTAACTTTAAGGTTAGTTAAAGTTTAATTAAGTAAAGCTAATAAAACCCGTTGAATTACTCAATGTTTACAAATGTACTCATTCAACCTTTAATTGACTATACCTAGTTACGATGTGTTATTGTTTAATTCGGCACACTTATTATTGATTAAAAAGAAAGAACTGCGTAGTCTATTTTTGTTATATCAGTAAGGAATATCTAACGCTATAATGTTGTTTGTTTATTTCTCGATTTATAGGCAAGCATTGCAATTTTACTTCAAAAACAAGAAATTCTTTTGTCTATGAACTAAACAATAGATTTGCAGGTGGTGACGCGGCACGCGCCAAGACTGTAAAAACACATTAGTTGGGGGGAAAAACAACCCCACTATTATTAAAGGAATTTAAAAAATGATGCTATATCTAATCCTCAGATGAAGAATTTCTTTTGTTTAGCGAAATAGGACGCCACATTTAATCCTAGCGTCTTTTGTTTTGCAAATGGAAACCGCGTCTGTTTCTAGTTTCTTTTGTTCGACGCACGCTTAGGAATTTGAAATATGAGGAATTTCCTTTGTTTCTTGGTGGAACCGGCGGAACCGCCGGTTCGGGTGGCGTAGAAGCGGCATTCCATATCTACTTATCCTTTGCTTTACTCCGACGAGGGGCTAAAGCTCGAAACGTCAGTTACAGTTAAGCTACCATTTTTTTTTTTACGGTGTTACAAATGTCATTATATTACCTATAATTTCTATCAAACACCAACGCAGCCTATACTAGTTTACTCGCTAGTTGCCATTTATATCGCTTGGGTTACCTGTGGTTATATGTCGATCAATATTGATCTTTGATGGAGAGCATTATCACATACTTGATAAAACTCATTGATGAACTGAGTTCTTTTGTTCCGATGAATAAAAACGTGGGGTTTCAAAACTATTAGGATCTAATTGGCTTCTTATCAAGTATATTTCACAAGTTGTTGTTGATGTTGTCAAATGGTTGCTAATAGTAACTGTTGAACGACCGCCGCACCAAAGCTAATTTCTATTTATAAACGCGTTTTTGATTTTTACATTTCTTCACCAACCAGTAGCTTCTTAAAATAGATAAATATGTTATCCAAATTTTCTTGAAATTACAAAGTGTGAGACTTGCAGCGACTATAGTGTCAACGCCGACGCAAATTGGTTAACTAATTGTTCCTTTAATTGCCTCTATTTCTTAGAGTTTTGCACTAGAACCGACGAATAAAATGTAATAATTCAAGTGTCACAGTCGAGTAGAACAAGCACAAAGAAAACAATGGATTTAGAGACTATTTGCTAATGTGGACCCACTTGAAAACCATATATGTTATATGAAATGGCTTCTTAATAAAACTTTAGTAAACATGTGACTATTTGCTAATGTGGACCCACTTGAAAACCATATGTTATATGAAATGGCTTCCTAATGAAACTTTAGTAAACATGTGACTATTTGCTAATGTGAACCCACTTGAAAACCATATGTTATATGAAATGGCTTCCTAAGGCCAAGTAAAAAAAACCATATGTTTATCGTCCGAATTTTTAATTAAAATAATGCGGGCGGGCGGTTTTTTTTATTTTTTATTATTTCCCATAAGTTGTTTTATTCACAGCTTTAACCCATGTAATGACGATTCCAGGTACCTACGAGGGAAAAGAATCGAATTTTCCGGAAAAAGAGTCAATAAATATACGCAACTTTGGTTGATATAATGTTCAAATATATTCTAAACAGCAACAAATATACAAACGTACAACTTGAACGCCTGTCGTTTTTTGTTTTGTTTATCTTCTTCGTATTTATTAAAGCTGATGTTGTAATAACAAATAATAAAAAAATCCGTGCGGCCCAAAAAATTGAAGCGGGCGGGGACGATAAACATATGTTTTTTTTTACTTGGCCTAATGGAACTTTAGTAAACATGTGACTATTTCCTATACTTTGTGGTTGTTGACACGAAAGTCACTACTACTTCAACAACCACATTTTTTTTATATTTTGGTATTTAATTTTCCTTTTATATTTATTTATTGTAATTCTATTTATCATAATGTATTGAAATTAGAATTTGTTTATAATGTGTGTGAATAAACTAGTGAACTACTGTAATACTCTCATGTCTGTTTCACAGGTCTAGTACCTTCACTTTATTAGTAAATGCGTAAGTATAATGTTAGTAATCTTCGTCTATTACTAAGTAAATAGGTAAATAAACAAGTAAGTAAGCAAGTCAATAAGTAAGTAAGTAATCAAGTAAGAAAGTAGATATAAGCAAGCTAGTTAGCAGATTAAACATGTCAAAAACAAAAATCAACATATGAGCAGAATTTTTGTTATGCCACAAAATGTAATAACTCGCACAAAATGTAAGACTGACACAGAATGTAATACAAACTGACACAAAATGTAATAACGACGCAAAATGTAATACAAACTGACACAAAATGTAATAACTTTATTAACGCAAAATGTAATACATTTTGACACAATATGTAATAAATAGCTTTTTCAACGCAAAATGTAATAACCTTCCTCAGTGTCTTCAGAACAAAACTAAACTGCGTGATCATCCCTTATGTCATCTCTAAAACATCTCTTACGTAATTGTGACGGCACCCAACTTTTTAAAACCTTTACAGAGCGGGTTTTTTTGGACTTAGGGGCTGTATCAGGCCTCGTCTACACGAATCCGATCAGGTTGGAGGATTCAAATAAAAGTATGCGGTTTCGGTGACCGGATTCACTGGATTCGTGTGGACGATAGGCCGATTCGCATCAAAAAGTATGCGGTTTCAAAAGTATCCGGATCCGTGTAGACGGGGTCTCAGTATGAAGGCGAGTTGTCCCTGCTAGCCGGGATAACTCTATTGTTTTGTGTCCCCAAGGGAATATAAAACAATAGAGTTATTCCGACTACGTACTAGGCACAACTCGCCTTCATATAAACATACCCTTACTTTTGTCACTTTTCTTTATGTCTATTGCAGACATTCGTGTCCGTCGGATTATTAGGATAATGCTTGGGTGAAACTTGTTTTCTACGGTTATGGTTGGTACGGAGTAAAACAATTTATTTGGGAAGTAAGCGGAATTGACTTTTATACCAAACCATAATACTAGCAAAATAACAGTTGAAAGGACAAAACTGACGTGCATGTCTGATGTCGTCAATTTGTTTTTTTGTGTTGCTTACTAAAATCTTAAGACCAAAAGGAGAGTTTTCCAGTTGCGCACTTCAAGTTATACGCTTTTTGAGTTTTATTTTGAAACAAAACAACAAAAACAGTTTATAAACTTTTTATATTTTTACGAAAAAATGCGGCTTTTTTAATATTGTTTTCTACCGTTTTAACTATCTCTTGTTAAAAAAGCTTGTAACTCATAATAGTGTTTGTCAACTTCAAATAGGCATTGACTCGGCAAAACGAGATTTTCTTACCTCAAATGAAATAGATACCTTCGTATCCAAATTGCCCATTTCAGACCACGTGTCATTCCCTTGAGAATTGTTTTTTTTTATGATGAACGTGTTAAATCATTTACATGTGAAAGAAACAATTCCCAAGGGTAGCATCACGTGATCTGAAATGGGACAACAAACAATGAAGGTAGAGAGTTTGTACGCCACAATTACGTAAGAGATGTTTTAGAGATGACATAAGGGATGATCACACAGTTTAGTTTTGTTCTGAAGGCACTGATCAAGGTTATTACATTTTGTGTCAAAATGTATTACATTTTGCGTTAAAAAAGTTATTACATTTTGTGTCAAAATGTATTACATTTTGCGTTAATAAAGTTATTACATTTTGTGTCAGTTTGTATTACATTTTGCGTCGTTATTACATTTTGTGTCAGTTTGTATTACATTCTGTGTCAGTCTTACATTTTGTGCGAGTTATTACATTTTGTGGCGTAACAGGTAGTGACTGTGAGTTTATCGAACACTGGCTAGGGAGATTCGGTAACGACTGAGCCTTTTTGACGATGATTTTTTTAAATTTTTTTAACGAGTAAGAAAGTTAACACGCACTAATTATAAGCGAACAAACAAGCAGCTACAAATAAATTACAGATAAAATTTCCTATTTCTTGGAATTATTGCATTCATAATTTTGTTGAAGAACATTAAAGTTTATCAATTTGACTGGCACACAGTAAGTAATGCCTCGTAACTCTGTCTCAAAATTGCACGTCCTCATTTCATTGTTTTAGTTGGTAACCATCAGATAAGGCAAGATATGCTTTTATACGACTTTATTAATGAACTTGTTTTGAAAGTAATTTACAACAAAAATACAAAGCGAATACAAAGAGATAAAAAGAATAGTATTTTAGCTAATGATAAGATAATATCCATGAAAAAAATTATGCAATTATATGCTAGAGTAGACGTACTAAATCCGTGAAACAAACATTACTAATTACTGCTGAAAAGTGTTGATGAGACAATAGAGAACAAAGGAATTAGTATAATTTAGCACCTATTTTGTACTATTTATGTTTTATGGATTAAGTGCGTTTACTCTAATTCTACTGTTTTCTATTGTTTAATTATATAGCACTATTTTGTACTATTTAGTAATTTGTATCTCATATGTTTTGCTCTCTAGCTTTTTGTCATTAATTAGTTTTACACAATAAACCATAATGTTTGAATACATGAATGAAATCACGTTGCGCAAAACAAAAAACTAAAGACTGATGTTTTAGCCACTGCCGAGTGTTCAAATAGTTCAATTCTTTGTCAAGTCGGAAGAGAATTGAATAATAATAAATATTTGACATTTCATCTTAACAATATATGATAAAAAGCAGCTCCAAGAGTTGTGCTCTAGATCTTTCAAATGTGCGCGCGATTACAAAAACAACATCGCGAAGCCATAGACGAATTTGTACAAGCAGTAAAACAAAATAAATGCGATTTTAACGTGTTATTTTATAGAATTAACATTTCTATAGTCACGTGAATAGGAATAAAGCAAAAACAACTTGTAATAAACAAGTTAATGCTCACACCTTAAAAGTATGAAACACTCTATTTGCGCGAACGGGTTAGTTTTAGTAGTGTTCTGCAAAACAGTGAATCTGATTTTTAACAAACACAAACACAAAATGAAAAAATCACAGTAAAAAAATTAAAAAGAATTATTAAGACAATAGAACAAGTTTTACTCCCACAATAATTTGCTTTTTTCCAAAGAAACAATTGAAATTTTAAGGTAAAAAATCATCAAAGATTGAGAAAGAAGTATTGAACGCAATAGAAAAAAAAAACATTCAATTATACTTACAATTGATCAATTTAGACGGAACTTTTTTTTTTTGCTTTCCAATATTGAATATTTCTTTAACACTTCACAGAAACTATAGTTTTTCCATAAGAATGTGTAAAAACAGAGTCAACAAGAAAGTACAAAGAGCTTACCTTACGTACGTTCAGTATTTATGGAAGCCTCAAACTGATAACCTTTCCTTCGCGTCCTTCTCTTTGACTAACTTCTCCGCTTTTGTCTCTTCACTGAGAGACGTGGGTATTACCATGACTACATAATACCATGGCAACGGACCATTTGTGAAGTTTGTTCACGTTAATAATAGCAATTAGGAAATAACATACGTGTTCTGTGTTTTCACACACTTATGAAAAGCGAGATGTGTTTGGGAGAATTCGAGAACATATCCCTTCTGATACGAGACGAAGTCGAGTGTTTGGCCGCCAAGGTACTCCGAGAATTCTCCCAAACGAATCGAGCTCTTCATAAGCTTGTGAAAACACAAAAGACGAATTTCATATCTTTTATAATAAAAAATAATAAGTGTGTTCCAAGCTCTCTTGAAAAGCATTTTTTTTTTACCAATCAACGCGCGCGAACTATTCCAATTATTTTATGAGTTCTTGTTGATATCCTAGAAGTGCGATGTGAAGCGCAGAGATGGAAGTAGCATTTCATTTGATTGAGTCAGCGCTCATTTTGCTTCAATAGAGCGAAAACACTATATCCATGAAATAAAATTAAATTGCTACTGTGTAATAGTAGAGATGGAAGTAGCATTTCATTTGATTGAGTCAGCGTTCATTTTTGTTCAATAGAGCCCAAACACTATATCCATGAAATAAAATTAAATTGCTACTGTGTAATACTAGTTCTTATTTAGTGTCTATTAGTCACTATCAAAGACAAGTAAAGTTTTAATGAGGTACTCTTTCCTTTTGTATTTGATGTTTCTGGTTGAATATATAATATCGACTAAAAATAGAAACTATTAGTTAGTAACTATTTTGGTAATTCAAAATGAAAGAAAAAAAACAGCAATTAGAGGGAGAACACTTAAACCATGAAATAAAGTTTATTTCATGGTTTAAGTGTTCTCGCTCTAATGTGCTGTTTTTTTTCTTTCATTTTGAATTAAATTAAATTAAAGTCTTTTCCTTTTGGTGTTATTGTTAGTAATTCATTTCTATTGGTTTTGAATTATTATTTTTTTATGTTTATTGTGTATTTTGTTTATTTTTGGTGATGTTTTCATTTTTGCTTGTTTTTATTATTATTATTATTATTATTATTATTATTATTATTATTATTATTATTATTATTATTATTATTATTTAGATAAGCGATTGCTGTGTACAGCTCAGTTTCAAAAAACGTTGAATACTGAATAGTACATTCCAAGACCAAAGGGCATTGTGGGTCTCATAAATTTTGAAATAAAAAAGTAATGATACGGGGATACTAGTATTAACTCGCCATAACTAGCTCGTATATTGTTGTGAATACTAGTATTAACTCGCCATAACTAGCTCGTATATTGTTGTGAATACTAGTATTAACTCCCCATAACTAGCTCGTATATTGTTTTGAATGGAATGCACTAAGAAAAAAATAACAAATTATTATTTATTTTACTTTATTTAACAATTATTCGCCGAAGGCGAAGTGATTATCGATGAATATTTACCAAGCGGTGAGTCTTCGAGCTGCGAGGTAAATATTCACCGATAATCAATTCGCCTGAGGTGAATAATCGTTTTAGTATAAATACTAAGGTGGTTATTTCAAAAAAGAAAGAAGGAAACGCGACCGTTACGCGTAAAAGTTGTACACTTTGTCTCGCATATAATGACAAAAAAAACAACGTGAAAATGTACTATGATACCTTTAAATAGCTTGACACCAAACTTAGTAGCTTCTTTTGTCGATTTTGGGACAGCATTTTCTTTAAAGTTTTCAATTTCATCTTCGCTAACAGTGACAAAACAACTACTGGCAGCCCTTTTGTCTGAAAAGGTGATTATCGGCTGATAATCCGAGATAGCAAACCAATCAGAGCGCGCGATTTTATATAATCACCTTTGTATTTATACTAAACAATATTATTACATGACCCAGAATGCATTTCGGTCTTGCAATGTACTAGAATGGTTTTCATTAACCCGTGAAACACTATTTAGTGTATCACTCGTTAATACACTCTAATTCCATTGTGTTCTTTTGTTGTTATTTGATTATTACACTTTAACTAATACACTTTGTTTCACGGGTTAGAGCGGTTCTCATTAACCCATGAAACACACTTTAGTGTATCACTCTTTAATACACTCTAATTCCATTGTGTTCTTTTGTAGTTATTTGATTATCACACTTTAAATAATATACTTTGTTTCACGGGTTAATGCAAACCACTCTATTCAGTATTCAGTATTCTACGTTTTTTTAAGTAGCTGCCGATGACTAAAGTTAGGTAATACTGGACAATATAGCGAACGCAACAAAGCAATTCATAACTTTAGTCATATAATTTTACAAAAATTCTTACAGCCGCCATGTTTTTTTTGAGTAAATCGATTCAACAAAGCCGCTGAGCAATTTTAAAAACCTGCATGATTGCAGGCTCATCTACCACAGGAATACCGTAATGATGCAAATTGCCGCTTTAAAAATACCAATACAATATAAAAATTGAACTGACTTTTTTGTTCTTTAACATCCTGATTTCTAAGTAGTTAGAGCCCCCCAACCAGCGCGCTTTCGAGGGGAGGGGTGGTCGAGGTTATGAAATAGTTTAGAGCTAGGATAAATGAATGCAATGTATGTTAGTTTGGTAGTCAAGAATATATCATTGAAATCCGAACTTTTTCGCGGGAAAAAGAGACCATATATACATATATGGCAAATAAAATATGTATATGCAAGCAAAATATTAATAATTAAATAAGAATAAAAACGTGTTTTATCGGTGTTTGAATCTGAAAGCTAGTGTTATAAGAATGAAATGTTTGAGTGTAAGATTTATCACAATCATACTGTTAGCGTCACAATGGAACATATTTGATTGATTCGTCAACTTGAATTGTGTTCAAAAGTTGCCGATATTATCCAGTATAAATCATATTGTTTTACAAAGAAATGCAAATTACTTATCGTTGAACATGACAACAACATTCCTTTACGCGTTAGTGACAGTTCTACCGTGAATAAGCACTCAATACTGATAATATTTGACTTTTTATCATAACTCGTCCGTATCTTAACTTCGACTATTCTCGAAAACTATAAAGTTTGCAAAGTCTAACCGACTCGAAACGTTTCTTGAGTTTAACAATGGCCGAAAGCTCTTGTATAATTCTTACAGTGACATTATTCATTCTTGCTTCTGGTGGAGGACTGGTAGCTATTTTAGCATTATATTGGGATGATTTAGAGAAAGGTTCGCTTCTCAAGATAAATTGGTTTAGAGATAGCAATGCGACGAGTCTTGACGATGTGCACCCAAAAGCCGAGAGTTTGTTCGCTGGATGGATTCTTATCACCACCGTTTTGACTACAATTCTGGTAAGTTTATTCATTATTTTCTTTTTCAAAATACAGTGATTCTTTATTAATAACATTGCTTGATTGATTTTCACAGAATATTGTGATCAATAATATAGCTAGAGTTAATTTTGATAGCTTTTTAAAGTAAAAATTGAATTTTCAGTGTCAGTCGTTTTTCAAGAATTTCATTTGAACATGTATCAAAAATCTCAGCAAAAACTTAATCAATCATTTTAATTCCTTCATTCAAAATAATACATTTATTTTCATTGATTCTAAGCAATATTTCCAGTTTATTCAATATAATCAGTATAGAGCATTTAGCTTAAAGTATTTAAAAACAGGAATGTTGGTGTGTATTAGTTAGGCCGCACAGTTGAAAACACCTTTCAACAGGTTTAGCAATTACTTATTATTTAAACAACGTTTTAATTCTGGCTTCAGTGCTTTAAATCATCTCTAAAAGCCAGCGTTTGTAGCTGCGATAACCCATTAAACGAAGATTCAGTTTATAAACGGGGAATATTCAATACAAGATCATTGCAGTATATTTTGGTAAAACTTAAACGACATTAATTTTTAATGAAAACACGTTTAATCATATACCGAAATGTTTACATTCAATACCTAACTATTATATCACATATCGAGGTGATATTTACATAGAAAGTTCTTCAATTGTATACCAAATTAATACAAAATAAATATAACATTAATATTTTTAGCAATGACAAATTTGAATAAATTAATATACAATTAATTGAAACGTCTCGTTCCCATTCATCTGTGACTAGAGTCAACTACGTTCAACCAAGTGTTGAGAAAATAAATATAAATTTCCCAAATCATAATAGAAATCAATTGGCTAAAATTAACCTTTCAAATAAACATGCATAGTTTTAATTTGACTACGTTCGTATTTCAATAATATTTTTTTGTAATTCACAGACGATTTTGACTGGATTTTGGGGCTTCATTTGTGGATGTCGACGTGGACAATTTGAGGTAAGTGACAGCATGACGTCATCGAGAATATCTTAAAGTTTCCTTATATGAGTCATCAATGAATATATTCAATACACAATCAATCAAAATTATAATTATCATCATAGTTATAATTATAAACTACAGTAAAAACACACATCAAATAATTATCATCATAGTTATAATTAAGCCTTTCAGGACTAGAAACTCTTTATGAATGTAGACAAAGGAACTTTACAAACTTCTTTCAGAAAATAGTATCTAACAAGGACGATAAACTACACCACCTGCTACCCTTTAGGACAAAGGAACTAAATATCTCGCTGCGGAAGCAGAGACTTTTTGCAGTCCCTATATGCAAAACCAACCGTTATAAAACTAGCTTTTATATAGCAGGGGCATTAAATTACGACAATGCAAATTAAATTATACAGTTTATACAGTTTTATACGCATTATATCAATATTCTATGTATATTTGTAAATATGTATATATTCAAGCATATTTTATCTTATTATCCAATGTTCCATAATTATTACATGTTATATTTACGCAATTAGCTGCAATGTAATTTATTTTAATAAAGCATCTATCTATATCTATCTATCTATCTTTCTAACTGTATAAACTACAGTAAAAACACACATCAAGTGGATTTACATGCACGACCACATCAGCAACGCTGTAATTTTATCGTGTCAAAATAAAAGCCATTATTATTATTATTATGATTAAGAACACTCAGGCTGAAATTTGGTCAACAAAGTACCATATACATAAGAACAATATGCACCTATTTCAATAATCGTTGTCGCAATCAAAACTACAGTCCACACTCTGAAGCCTGCAAAGGATGTCGGTAATATCAACATAATTTGAGATTTATTAGACGTATTTTCAAGATATATTTGTTTCATCATCTACCACTGCAACAACTTGTTATGGTCATATAACACAAACACGTACAACCAAATTATTCTAGGTATAAATCGATAACAAGAGAAGAAAAGTATTAGATGATGAAACAAATATTTCTTCAAAAAGAGCGTAATAATTAAATCACACATTCAGTTCATATTACCGACATCCTTTGCAAGCTTCATAGCGTGGACTGTAGCTTTGATTACGACAACGGTTTTTGAAATAGGTGCATAAGAAACGCATCAGCCTGAACCCCGAAATCACCTGGTTTTTTATGTGGGTGTTTACTGTATACAATGTTGGATAAATTTATTAGTAGTCACTTTTCATGATATATGTCATTTATTGTTATATAATAACTTTAATAATTATAATATAAGTAATAACAATTAACAACAACTATATAACAAATATAACAATATATTCGTGTTATCGTATTATACATGTTAGATAATCACATTACCAGAACCACAATCAGGATCTCCATTATTATCATTATCATCGCCATCATCATCATCGTTACCATCATCACAACCACCACCATTTTCGTCATATATATACACCTATTTCAATAATCGTTGTCGCAGCCGAAGCTACAGTCAACACTGACTCTGAAGCCTGCAAAGGATGTCGGTAATATGAACTGAATGTGTGATTTATTACGCGCTTTTTGAAGAAATATTTGTTTCATCATCTATCACTGCAAAACTTGTGATGTTCATATACCACAAACACTTACAACCAAAATATGCTATGCAATTTATACCAACATCCTTTGCAGGCTTCAAAGTGTGGACTGTATAGCTTT
Organism: Metridium senile; assembly: GCA_949775045.1. Taxonomy (NCBI): domain Eukaryota; kingdom Metazoa; phylum Cnidaria; class Anthozoa; order Actiniaria; family Metridiidae; genus Metridium; species Metridium senile. Next base: position 7,666,298 of record OX459099.1, on the reverse strand, counting down.
GATTGCGACTACGACTCTTGGATTAGGTGTATAACAACCAGCACCAGCGTCGTCTTCATCATCAACGCCAACCATCACTCATCGTCGTAATCACAACCACCACCACCACCACCACCACCATCATCAACATCACCACCACCACGACCTACACTTCCACCAACAACATCATCGTCGAGATCACCATCGTCACCATCATTATCATCTTCTTTACTATCACTGCCACAGCTAGCAACCACTATCAGTACCATCATCACCAGCATCATCATCAACGTTGTTGTTATCAAAAAAACAACTTTGCATTAATGTGATGACAATAAGCTAACAAGTGATACTGTTTTAGTCTTTCACCTTCTTGGTGCTCAGTGTGGCGACTGCCATCTTCAGTTGCTGTCTGCTGGTAGCTGTATCAGTTGTCTTGGCCGCTCACTGCCATGAAAACAGTAAGTTCTTACTTACTTATCGAATATATTTTGAATCTATATACATGCAAAACGACTGACGAGCAGTGTAGGAGTGTGACTACGAGCAGGACGGGCGGGACAAGCGGAAAAGTTTGAGCCGCGATGCATGAGCATTAAACGGGATGAGCGGAATGAACATAGAGAGCGTGACAAGCGTGACAAGCGTGACAAGCGTGACAACGGGATAAACAGGGATGAGTAGGATGGTCATTGCAAACGTGACGTACAGAAAAAGGCATAGAGGGCAAACAGGCATGAGCGGAATGAACATAATACAAAGCGTGACAAGCCTGACAAACAGAATAAGCAAAGCGAGCGGGATGAGCGGGATAAACAAGGAGGAATGGAATGAACATAGAGAGCGTGACAAGCGTGATGAGAGGAATAAACAAGGACGAATGGAATGAACATAGAGAGCGTGACAAGCATGATGAGCGGGATAAACAGGGATGAATGGAATAAGCAGAGAGATCGAGCGTGACAAGCGTGATGAGCGGGATAAACAGGGATGAATGGAATGAACATAGAGAGCGTGACAAGCGTGATGAGCGGGACAAACAGTGATGAATGGAATGAACATAGAGAGCGTGACAAGCGTGATGAGCGGGACAAACAGGGATGAATGGAATAAGCATAGCGAGCGTGATGAGCGGGACAAACAGGGATGAATGGAATAAGCATAGCGAGCGTGATGAGCGGGACAAACAGGGATGAATGGAATAAACATAGAGAGCGTGATGAGCGGGACAAACAGGGATGAATGGAATAAACATAGAGAGCGTGAAAAGCGAATGAGTTGAATATGCAAACAGAACGAGCACGACAAAGGTACATACAGTATCTTGATCGTCTTCTTTCCTGTTTTTATTTAGCTGACAAGTGCATGGATTCAGTCGAGAAGGACTACTACATAGCTCTGTTTAGTATTGCCGGTCTTACCATCTTTATTTTACTGTTAACTGCGATTGCTTCTTGTATGACGTGCAAATATAAATGCCAATGTTGCGGTGCAGCTGATGTAAGTTGACTTTACTGTGATATTTCCCTCTTTTTTTACAGTCAAACCAGCTCATGTGTCCCTATCTAGGTTAGAACATTCAATTTGTTTATCGAAATTTGGTTTCTCATTTGTTTTGAGATTTGCATAAATGAATTGTAAGTTTCAAAAACCGCCTCAAATCAAAACATTATTTTCAATTATTTTTTGGAAAACGGAAACTTGCTCAATCCACAGTTAGCCTCCTATGCAGCCGCTCCTTTGTGTCGTCACGGTGAGACTCGTATTGCGTGACGACACAAAGGAGCGGCTGCATAGGAGGCTAAAACCCAGTCTGCTTTAATTTTGAAATATTGTTATAAATACTTACTAAAGTATTTAATATTATTACAATAGCATTATCAGTCATTGACCACAGATCGTGGTTGAATTTAAATTCCAAGAAATAAACCGAATCTTTTAACATATCAGCTGGTTTGGCTGTAACTCTTCCATGCATTTTCTCTCGAGCTCTTTGCTAGGTTATTATCTCTCTTCCTCTAGTTTTTTGTCTTCACTTATTTACATACAATCACTGCATTCGCCATTAATAAGAATTAAGCTCTCTTGGTTCTTTATTTATATTCCCAGTTTTGTTGTTTATCTTCTTATCTTTCACATTATATTATAATTATTCCACGTTTTTTATTTTCTCTTTTTATCGCTTCACTTGTTTGTTTTATTTCCACTAAACTACTAAACGTTTATACGCTGAATTTCCATGTTTTTCTTGATGCATTTGTAGGAAAGTCAATCGTACTACGTAAGCGAACGGAACAGCTATCCCATGGGTGCGCGCAATCCTGGATATCCGGAATATTAGGACAAGCCAGAACATTATATAATTCAGGACTGAAGCAATGTTGTACAGTTAATCTCGTAAATTACAATATTTGACAAAATGTGCTGGCACGATTTTCTGACGCTTTCATGTGTGTGTTCAGTGCGGACACTCCAACCGGGACCACTTTAGATGAATTGATAATCAACGAATCATATTGCAGCTTTCAGTTCAAGAATGTTATGAGTGTGAGAACACTATAATTTGATTGGCTTATGCTGTTATCAGTTGAATCTCTGTCTGGTTTAAATGTTTTTTGATTGGATGGTTTTGTCTAAGTGGTCCCGGTTTGAGTGTCCGCACTAAGGCTCCTTTCCACCTGTAGCAACATTATAGAGGGAGGGGTATTTCAAGTAATGAGCACCTAAAGATGTAAAATCGTGTCATCACTTTAATTTGTCAAAGAATGTAGGTGACTGAATGAAGGTAGGAATGAATCGCCTATATTCAAGCACGTTGATATAGACTTAGAATATTCAAACTTTAAACCCTTAAAGCCGCTGAGACACGCAATTGCAAAGATGCAAGAAATAGTTGTGAGCTTACCGCTGCATCTATATCGTTTCCAAATCTGCAACACTTTCCATGTGCTGAAAATGAATACATAATGAGGCACGTGACCTTCCTGCAGTGGAAAAAAAAACTTTTTATAGCTGGACAAACTTTATGAAATTGACTGTATACATGAACTAGAACAATAATCTAATAACTTGTTAAAGAAAATATAGGCATTTTAATGTTTTAAAAAACAATAAGCCAGTTTCATGTTCAGTCTAGCACCGACTATACTATTTGACAAAAGGCGCATTTGTACAGGGATAGCCTCAATTCAGAGTTAATTCCTTTCCGATTGTAAAGCGATAAAATCTTTTCGTGCTTTGCTTGGAATTGTGAATATTTTGACAACATAAAGCTAAGGGGCTTAGGTGTGCAAAATGCGCCTTTTGTCAAATAGTACAGCGGTGGTGGATAACGTGAAACGAAACTGGAATATTGAGATTAGAAAGATAAAAAAAATAATAGTTTTTATTAGTTAGTTGTTTAATTGTGTGTGTGTGTGTACAGTACTTCCAAACCAATAAGACAGCCATGTAATTTGACTACGTTAATTCATTATTTTAATAAATTGTGAATAAAAATGTATTGTTAAAAGGTTTAATTGCTGTCTTTTATCACACGATAATCATTATTGTTATCACCATCATTAGTGTACACTTCGTTGACATATGCATCCTTATAACAATGTATTAGAAATTATAGAATGAGGCTGAGTATATGATGCAGTTGACTCCCTCTTTGAACGACCACTCTCGTAAACAATTTTAATTGTTAAAACCATCTCCCGTTTAAGCGACTACTAACTCAATTTCCCGTTTTATAAACATATAAACTCTGTAATAAATCTGTCGTATGCGACCACTTTCGTAAGCGACCTTAAGGATTCAAGTTATGTTCTTTTTCATTGTTTTCCTCTCTCGAAAGCGACCATCTAGAGTCATTAGACTGCCGGCTTTTGGAAAACAATATCTAAAACATCTTTATACCGTGGCATTAAAATGATATGCCAAGAGTTAATATACAGTAATTTTGAAATTCGTTGATAATTTTTGACATGTGTCCGGACGTATTACAAATTACACATGGTTTTGGATTCATGTGATAGGGTTCTCGTTGTTTGGGCTTCCTGTGTTAAGGTTCTCGTAAGCGACCATCTCCCGTAAGCGACCACTTTCTTCTTGTCCGAGGAGGCTTGGGGACGGGGAAGTAAGTCCCATGCAAGCTCTCACGGGCCGACTTAGTAGTCCTTGGGGCCCCATGGATGGTTGGTTATAGGCCCATGCACGTAGGTGTCCTCCGTGACGTCACGAATGCTTTTGCAGATAGCAGCGAAAATACCGAAAATGTAAACTTCTGTTGAAGTTTGAAAGTGAAATTCTATCCATAAAATCCAAGGATGGTTGACTCGAATAGTTCAAATAAAAAAATAGAAACTTTGGTATTCAATTTACAGCATTAAATTCTTATGGATATTAATATCATTCTGGCATTCAGGATCAGTAATTAAGTCTTGAATATATAGTAGGATATATATAATGATGCATGACCATCCAAGAATGACTGAAGCGAAGTTGCATCACAATATCGTCTACGTATAAAACGCTGATCAATCTAATTCGAAACCTCTTATCAACAACAACAAATTTCAGATCAACAAAAGGTTGGAAAACACTCGATTTAAAACTACCTTGCTCGGTATCATCATCAAACCAAGTTATTCAAAAACTGGACTCGAACATGGTTGAATACTGAATTACACCATCATGAGCTGCTCATGGAAGACTATCACCACTGGAATATTCCTGCTACTACTTAGCGGTGGTTTTGCTGCTGTTGGTGGTTTATTTTGGTCCTATTCTTATCCATCGATATCGAATGTCCAAAATGATTTTGCCCATAAAGTGGTTCTGTTCTTTTTCTCTGGATATCTTACGGTTGCGACTGTTATTGCCATATTATTGGTAAGTTTTACTAATTCATACATATAGGTCTAAACTCTATGTCACTCGGTTACTAATCCTTCGGGGGCAGTTAAAGAAGTTACCGATTAGTAACCGAGTGACATACGATCGCTTTTAATACCAGATAGACTAACATCACGAGATTGAAATAGGAGCTAGAAATATGACGAAGGTTCAATGGAATAACAAAGTAAACAAATAAGCGACCGTTGGTAGCTATAAATACACGGAGATTACAAGCGAATACAAACGCGAACGATACTCTGCTGCCCATGGTCTAATGTGTTCTTTTTATTACGACATTTAGTCCATTTTCAAGTTCTTTTGAATATCTCAATTTGGCTTTAGAAGCTAGCCACGAGAAGTTTCGAATTAGCTGAGAAGGTTGCTCATTATGCTTTACTCGCTGGTGCGATTATACACCTAATCCAAAAAACGTTGTCTGGTCCGCCGCACAGTCCTCGCGCCAAGACTGTGAAAGATATTGGTTATATCTAATCAGTAATTAATTTATTTGCATGTTCACACTCTAGTGTGGTACTTTTTTCAACGAAATAGTGTTGTGTCTACTTTTATTTTCTTGTTTTATCACTCTCATCAAAATATTCACTGTGTTTTCCTTCACCGTCTTGGCGCGAGGACTGTGCGGCGGAACCGACCACGTTTTTTGGATTAGGTGTATATATTTCATATCTCTAACGATTCTTATTATAGTTTTAAATGGCAAATTAAGATTGAGTAAACTTTAGGAATAATCTATAATTATGTTTCTAGGGCTTCGTGAGCGGTATTATCGGAATTATCAGTGGTTGTCAACAAGGACAATGTATTGTGAGTATATAATTGTTGGTCTGATGGGTGTTTTGATAGCCTGCGCTAGAGCCGTCACGCAGGCTAGTGTTTTGATTGAGATATTATGACTTGATATGTATGCGGGCCTGATGGTTGATTGGTTGGCGGTATGCTTGATTGGTTGCCAAGTTGGCCTGGGATTTGTTGGTTGGTTGGTTGGTTGGTTGGTTGGTTGGTTGGTTGGTTGGTTGGTTGGTTGGTTGGTTGGTTGGTTGGTTGGTTGGTTGGTTGGTTGGTTGGTTGGTTGGTTGGTTGGTTGGTTGGTTGGTTGGTTGGTTGGTTGGTTGGTTGGTTGGTTGGTTGGTTGGTTGGTTGGTTGGTTGGTTGGTTGGTTGGTTGGTTGGTTGGTTGGTTGGTTGGTTGGTTGGTTGGTTGGTTGGTTGGTTGGTTGGTTGGTTGGTTGGTTGGTTGGTTGGTTGGTTGGTTGGTTGATTTGGTGGGTTGGTGGGTTGGTTTAATTAATGCGTTGGATATATTGTAATTTCATTTTGATCTTTCTCCAGTTGTAAGAAGCCTGGATAAAGTTATTCACTGGATAAGAGATATTTGTATAGGTTTTATCCGTTGGATAGGGATTTATGCGGCGGACAGCGCTATTCAGGCTTCGTACAACAGGCCCCTGATGCATACCGTTTTTCTGAATATTTATCACAGAACTTGACGTACTTGGTTTTCTCCGTAATGACATGCGTTACCAATATCTTTCTCCTGATTGCTTCATCTGTTCTCCTTGAAAATCACTGTAGGGATGGATGTAAGTATTTCAGAACGACTTAGCTTGGTAGAAACTATATTGTTTTCATAAATAATCTACATGTATACACCTAATTCAAAAAAGGTTGTCTAGGCGAAAGGCGATTGGCGATTGGTGATTGGAGATTGCACGACCGAAAGAAACTGTGGGTAATACGAATTTCTTCTTATTCCTTTCTAAATTACCCAAACAATACCTCCACCGTTCAGCGAAACCTTCGAGACACCCATCTTAGGTCATCGCTTAACGGTGGAGGCATTGTTTGGGTAATTTAGAAAGGAATATGAAGAAATTCGTATTACCCATAGTTCCTTTCGATCGTGCAATCGCCAATCGCCGTTCGCCCTGACAACCTTTTTTGAATTAGGTGTATCCATTGTCTTCAATAAAACGATTACTGTTTTATTGTGCTGTTATTGCATTATAGTAAAAGTTGCAATATTGCCGCATATAGCATTAATTAAAAAAACATGATCACATTCGTTTTATCTTCAGTCTTTCTAGAATCTATCTAATAATTTTGTTCCTTTATCATTAAGGGGATGGCTGTTTATCAGGTAGAGCCAACCTAAATATTGGTATTGTCTTGATATGCACTGTTGGGTTGTCATTACTTATCGTCATTGTTTCAATTATTGGGTCCTGCATATCCTGTAAAGCAAAATGCTATTGCTGTGGTGCTACACCAAGGGTAAGTTTTCACTTGGACCTAGTAATGAGTGGTTATCGGGTGCTTTCTATTTTAAAAGCAAATCCACCCGGCTAGAAATTAGTTTGCAAATTTAAGCGATTTTCTGAAGAGACAAAAAGATGTAGGCGAACTCTTCCCTGGTTCCAGAGGGGCTTATTTTCTTTTATAGGGAATAATACGAGTCGCGACGCGACGAGCTATTGAATCGCAAAGCGACGATTGTCGAGTCGCGGAGCAATGTTTGCGGAACGATACTCTACCAAACAAACAAAATACATACAAAATAGTCCTTGCATGAAACTACTTTAAATCGTAAACAATCCTCAAACCTCTGGCATCCAGGGTAGGCAAACCCTTAACAAGAATTAGATTAAAAAACATCAATTTCATGTATATAAAAATGACGGACCGAAAAGAGCGGGAAAATAAACGGTAAGCGCGTCCAGCTCAGTGGAAGAGCATTCGTCCGAAAAACGTTGGTTCCTTTATCCACCTGGGTCTTTGCATTTTGCTGGCTTTGTGTCTATTTATCAAGAAGATATTTCATATTTTTATTAATTCATCTCAGTAATCAATTAACCAATCTTATACGAGTTGTTTAGCTTGCCATCCAACGCGTTTTTTAACGGAATTTTAAAAAAATGACAAATGGCCTTCATTTGCCTTGTCATCCATATCGTAAGCTGAATGTTTGCACTTTTACTAATATTGAGGTGCACTTTCTACTTCTGAGGGTTATTTTTATAGAGCTGATCGATCTAAGGGTGATGGTATCACGTGACCTCTTAGTCCAAGTCGCCAATTAACCCGCAATCTGTCAGTCAACCATTCATGGTGATCAATCATTCAGTCAGCTATTCAAACAGCTAGATTTTTTAGTTAGCTGGCAGTCGGTTTAATTGTAATCCAGTCAATTATTTGGTTGTAAAGAAGGGTCTTGATGTAGGGCTTTTTATGTTCTATAGACGACTTTCATAAATGGCCGCCACTAATTATCATAATTTTTAAAATTGATGTTTTAAGAAAAAAAAAAAGCTACCATATGATAGACATTCACCATAACAATAACTTGTGAAAGTTTGAGAAAAAACGATTATACTTTGCAAGAAGCTATAAGAGCAGTTGAAAAATCAGAAAAACACCAAAACGAGGCATCAAAACTACATACAAATCTCTACATTTTTCATTGAGCATAACTTCTTTGGTATTTTCGCCAGAGCATCAAAACCTTCCAAACATGCCTATTTCGGGTGGTTCTTTCATATGACAGTGCTAAAATATTAAAATATCTGTTTACTTGAAAAATCATTTTCCAGTACATATTTTAGTATTTATGAAAGTGGTCTATAACTGAATGTATTTACACCTTTAATTTAATAGGTTCGAGACGAAGACGTCAATATCCATGACAACTTTACTATGATGGAGGTGCCACTCGATCGCGGGCATCAGGTAAAACAAATATCAATAATCTAAAAATATCAGTAATCATTAATTATCCAACTAGTCATAGACAAATAAAAATATCGCAGGAGTAGGACTGGATCGAGTAAAATTATCCAGCGATATTTTTGCTCGTCTTTCAAGTAATAAAATATTTTGTTCTATAAAAAAAACCTTTAATAAGTTATTTATCAACCAACCATCAGAAAAATTAGACAGTTTGATGTGTAATATGGCTGGATATTTTACTCGTTCACTTATATTTTGACTCGCTCGGAGGCTCGTCAAAATACAGCGTTTCATTCGTAAAATATCCAGCAATATTACACATCAAACTCAGTGTCTAATAGGATATATATATATCACTGCATTAGAATTGCTTTTACTCAGTAAAAACATCAACTATTGAGTAATTTATCTATTGATAATAACAAATAAAATATTCATCCACCATCCATTCACGTCTACTCTTCCAGCCTTGATCCATTCATCCATCCATGCATCTATGCATCCATCCACCATCCATTCACGTATTCTCTTCCAGCCTTGATCCATTCATCCATCCATGCATCTATGCATCCATCCACCATCCATCCACGTCTACTCTTGCAGTCTTTATCCATTCATCCATCCATGCATTTTATCTATGTACTCCCTCTGGGCCAGATTGGAAAAAAGTGTTATACTTTATTTGTAACCCAATAAAGTTTATTATTATTATTATACTCCCACCATGTCTTTACTTATTTTATTCATTTATAAAAACAATTATTCAATCATTAGAGCGAGATAAATGTGCTTTATTAATGTACGCTAAGTGTGTATGCTTCAGCGCGAAGCTCATTAGCATGTCATTTTACTCATTAGCATACTAAAATATGTTATTTGAAATCGCTCTAATTGCCCGGGCAAACGGTTTCAACATTTGCTTCACTATCCGTTCGATTTTGTTGTTTAAACGCTTATAAACTCTTTCAACATTGTTGAAACGTGTTGAATCGATGTTGATCGAATTGATGTTGAAAGAGTGTAAAAGCGTTTAAACATTGCCATCCAACAAAATCGAACGGATGTTGAAGCAAATGTTGAAATCGTTTGCCCAGGCCTCAATTAGTCATCATCCAATATTAATGTTGTTCTTTTTTTGTTTACAATACAGTATATGCCACCAATTGAAGCATCTGCTCCACCTCAAGCATTATTTTATCCATAAACCAAGATCATCGAATCTACCACCCGATTTAGCCTTCTTCGCTTATCTCTAAATTCGGGCTTCCTTTGTAATGGACTTTTTGACCGAGAGGAGACTGAGAACCCAGACTACTACAGAGAGATGTGTACGGAGGAACACAGCGGTCAAACGAGTACGCATGCGCGAAAAAACTAGTAAAATGATCGAGCACACAAATCAGACAAAAAAAACTATATAGTAGACGACTTTCATCGCTTTTTTCTCAAAATATAAACAAAAATATCAAAGTATAAACAAGTGGTAGCTTTACAATATAACACGAAACTTCAAGCTTATATATTCAGGGAATTTCTTATAATTGTAGTCCGAAATTCCTAATGTTTACAATGGCAATTAATGTTACCGTTATGGAAATTTGACACGCATGCGTAGTAGTTTGACCGCTGTGTTCTACGGAGGTTCTGCGGAGAAGGCCAGGCTACACCCGCCTCTACCATCTTCATTAGCATCCTCTGCAGGCTCATAATACCCTTTTATTATAGCCTGTACCAGGTAAATAGCTGGCTTCCTCAAAAATCGACTTATACTGATAGAACTCAAAGTTTGCTCCTGTTTACAAGTGCAAGTTTATTACTGAGCTTTTCCTCAAGGTTCTAATTTACATTTATTGTAATTTATTTTCTTTCCGTCCGAGTAGAGTGCATTTAGGGACGGACCATTAGAAAAACCCAGAGGGGAAAAAAAATCCTGCAAGGAATCAAGACCCCCCCAAAAAGCCTGAATCCAAGAAAAAAAAAATCCTGCAGACATTTCTCCCCGAAAAAAAAAATCCTCCACAGAATGCAGAATGGAGGTCATTATTACGTTTATTGACGTTTAAAGCCAGCCAGAGTACGTATTTATAATGTGAACTACATGCAATAGAGTAAGTAACACTTATTCTTTAGTGTGCCTTGTTTTTGCAGTAGCGTAAAGGAATTATGAAGACTCGAAAACGATTTTACTTTGTGTATTGTGAATAGTTTAGCTTTAGGTGTGTCTTGTGTTTTGATTTTGCAGCAGCGCGAAGGAATAGAGACTCGCAAACAATTTCACTTGTGTATTGTGGTTATTTTAGCTCTAGATGTGTCATGTGTCTCGATTTTGCAGCAGCGCCGGCGAAGGAATAGAGATCGCAAACAATTTCACTTGTGTATTGTGGTTATTTTAGCTCTAGATGTGTCATGTGTCTTGATTTTGCAGCAGCGCGAAGGAATATAGACTTGCAAACAATTTCACTTGTGTATTGTGGTTATTTTAGCTCTAGATGTGTCATGTGTCTTGATTTTGTAGCAGCGCGAAGGAATAGAGACTCGCAAACAATTTCACTTGTGTATTGTGGTTATTTTAGCTCTAGATGTGTCATGTGTCTTGATTTTGCAGCAGCGCCGGCGAAGGAATAGAGACTCGAAAACATTGCAATTTCATTTGTGTATTGTGGTTATTTTAGCTCTAGATGTGTCATGCGTCTTGATTTTGCAGCAGCGCCGGCGAAGGAATAGACACTCGCAAACAATTTCACTTGTGTATTGTGGTTATTTTAGCTCTAGATGTGTCATGCGTCTTGATTTTGCAGTAACGTACGCCGGCGAAGGAATAGAAACTCGCAAACAATTTCACTTGTGTATTGTGGTTATTTTAGCTCTAGATGTGTCATGTGTCTTGATTTTGCAGCAGCGCCGGCGAAGGAATAGAGACTCGAGAACAATTTCACTTGTGTATTGTGGTTATTTTAGCTCTAGATGTGTCTTGTGTCATGATTTTGCAGCGACGCAAACGAATAGAGTTTAAAAAAAACCCACGTATTTTGGTTGATTTTAGCATAATGACTTACAAATGATTCAAAACGAAAACGGATGAAAATTCTATTTGCATCTGGAGCTTGCTGTTTCACTCGAAGCACGTGCCTCTTCACGCCTCAACTATTTTTAAACTATTTTGTACAAAATAGTACTAATGGGTTATAAGTGTTTCACGCTTTTACTGAATGCACTCTAATACTTTATTTCAATTATTAATTGTTTGTTGGTGTAGGTGAGTGTAGGTGCATGGTTGTGGGTGATTGTAGGTGGGTGTAGGCGGGTGTAGGTGGGTGTAGGAGCGTGTAGGTGGGTGTAGGTGCGTGTAGATGGTTGTAGGTGGTTTATTTGTAGGTGATTGTAGGTGGGTGTAGGCGGGTGTAGGTGGGTGTAGGTGGGTGTAGGTGGGTGTAGGCGGGTGTAGGTGGTTGTGGGTGATTGTAGGTGGATGTAGGTGGGTGTAGGTGATGTTTTAGTAACTACCCCGGGGTAACTATGCACATGACAGACTGACCAATCCAAAACCAAGCAATGAATCAGTAGAACGACATACTCAGAAAATCTCTCTAAACTTTCAACATTATAATAATAAACAGGAACCATTAGAATGATTTCTTACACAGTTTATGGTGTTGTTGTTTTTGCGTTTGTGACTCGAGGAATACAACATGGCGTTTGTGTCTAGAGTGTCCCGTGCATAGGAGAACGTTTATCAGATTTGCGACGTCCGAATCCCATTTCCCAGTTTATATTTGGACCAAATCCCATGCAGTCAGAAATCAAATAATCCCATCAGTTTTGCTCATGTTTTCAATCCCATTCCCATTTTCTATTGTTCTTTTATTTGTAAATCCAAGTCCCAGTGCATCCAATCCCATTTTCCCAGTCAAAAACAAGGCCAATCCCAGCTCCCATTTTATCCTTTCAGGACCCTCTTTGTGACTGGAGGAATCCAACATGGCGTTTGTGTCTAGAGTGTCCCGTGCAAAGGAACACGTTTATTAAATTTGCGACGTAGATAGATCGACAGATAGACGAAAGGTAGTCATGGTAAACCTAGACTCGTACCCCACGACCTGGCACGAGTAATTATGCAGGAAGCGCGGAATTACATATCTGACGTATTTACATATTACGCTGATCACTCTAGTTTGAAACCTCTTATCAACAACAACAAAATTTCAGATCAACTAAAGGTTGGTAAACACTCGATTTAAAACTATCTTGCTCGGTTTCATCATCAAACCAAGTTATTCAAACACTTGACTCAAACATGGTTGAATACTGAATTACACCATCATGAGCTGCTCATGGAAGACTATCACCACTGGAATATTCCTGCTACTACTTAGCGGTGGTTTTGCTGCTGTTCTTGTTTTATTTTGGTCCAATTATATATATCTACCGGAATCGTCCTTCAAAAATGATGCTGCCCGTAAAGTGATTCTGTTCGTTTTCTCTGGATATCTTACGGTTGCGACTCTTATTGCCATGTTATTGGTAAGTTTTACTTATTCATACATATAGGTCTAAACTTTCCTCTTGAAAATTCTATATATTTGTTTTATGAGTATTTTCATTAATTAATATTCATCACAAATTTCAATTCATATTTGGAATTATTTTTTATAACATATGCAGTTGCAGGAGGGGGGGATGGTTGAAAAAATGGGGGGACAAGTTTAAAATTTTAATCACCCTGGAAAGGGTAGTCTCCCCCGCAGCCGTTTTTAGTCTCGTTCCACTCCCCTACGGTCCACTTCTAAAACGGCTGCGGGGGAGACTATGGATAGGGGGGGGGGGGGGGGGGGGGAATGAAATAACTTATGAGTTGTCCGAAATATACGAAATATTTCCTCAAGGGGGGGGGGGGGGGGGTGCTGCAAAAAAAGTGAATATTTGCTAATTTCTCACCCTTAACGAGTTCATTAAAGAAAACTACTTTCCTGTTGTCTGGAAGACTGCCCGTGTATCCCCAATACCGAAGAGCGATTCACCAACTGAAGCAGATCACTTCCGACCTATATCCGTGCTTCCTGCTCTATCAAAGATTTATGAACGTCTTGTCCTCGCCCAATTATTGGAATATATAGAAAAACGCGATGTAATGCAAAGTACAGTTTCAGGGTATCGTAAAGGCCACTCCACAGCTACAATCTTGTTGAGGATTAAGGACGATATCATCAAAGCCATGAAAAAAGGAGAGCTAACTTTGATAGCCTATGCTGACTTCTCGAAAGCATTTGACACCGTCGACTATTCTACTATCATAAAACGGCTTCATGCAATTGGTTTTTCACATAGTACACTTAGTTGGATGCTTAACTATCTGAGTGGTAGAAAGCAGTTCGTCCAAATCAACGATAAACAATCAAAGATCCTCGATGTTCGTTTTGGTGTTCCGCAAGGCTCCATTCTAGGCCCTATACTATTTAACCTTTACGTAAACGATCTCACCAATAATCTCAACTGTTCATCATTTCAATATGCAGACGACACCACGCTCTATATGCACTGTCCACCACACAAACTCTTTAACACAGTAGATAAGTTAAATAACACTATGTCTAACCTCGAGGACTGGGCAACCAAATCCAACCTTCTACTATAAATGGAACAAAGACTAAACAGATGCTTATAACAACTCAGCAGATGTCAACAGTACATGGTCTTAAGGATATAATTCCTACAATTTCAGTAAAGGGAGACATTCTCGAAAGGAAAACGTCGTTTAAAGTTCTTGGCACATGGGTAAATGAACATCTTAAATGGACGGATCAGATCAAGCATCTATCATCATCATGTTATGCTGTTTTAACCACCCTTCGAAAACTGAAGAATTTAACACCACCCAATGTGAAGAAGCAACTTGCGGAATGTTTAGTTCTTTCGAAATTAGACTATAATGACGTCGTTTGCTATCCCCTCCCACAATACCTTCAAAGAAAATTACAACGAATTCAAAACGCAGCAGCTAGCTTTGTACTTAATAGATATACCACCGAAAGTGACGTACTACAACGGCTTATGTGGCTCCCAATTAAAGAGCGAACAGAATATCACCTTCTCCGCCTAGCCCATAGGTCACTGTGGGATCCATCATTTCCAGACTACCTAAAGATAGAAATACGCAAAGTCGGCCGCCAGTTACGTTCAAGCAGTTCCATACACTTAGTAGTCCCACTTGAAACTGGAACCTTCCAAGATAACTGTGCAAAGCTGTACAACGAACTTCCAGCAATTACCCGAGAAAATAAAGACTTTAAAACATTTGCAAAACAAGTGTACAAACTATTGTTAAACAAAGCTAAAACACGCCTTGGAATTTCATAACTTGTAGATTATCATACTTTCATATACACAACTTTTATACTATTTCCATATCACTATTTATTTTTCTATTTGACAATCATTATGTTACTTTGAAGATGTAGAGCTACCATGTAGATAAGCTTCAAATAAACCGTTATTATTATTATTATTATTATTACCACCCCCCCCCCCCCCCCCCCCCCCCCCCGTCCGATAATTAATGAACCGTCCCTAAGACTTCTCAAATGAAAAGTCGATATGTTTTGTTTATTTGGTCTGTTCATTATTCTTGTTTCATCGTCATGGGATTCTAAATTCCAAGCCTAATTTATTGATGTATTCCTAAATATTCGATTTGTCGAACTGTGCTCTTTTTATTACGATATTCGATCCATTTTCAAGTTCCTTTGTATATTTTAATTTGACTTTAGAAACCACGCGAAGTTTCGAATCAGCTGAAAAGTTGCTCTCGATCCCGGGGGAGGGGAGGGGTGATCGGCGGAGATTTTGGAAACAACTCCTAGGTACGCTCAGATAAAAAATAACTGATAAAGCCTTGTCGATTTCTACCCCAACAAAGCAACAAAACAGAGTAAAAATGACTCTTACAGGTACGAAATCATGTTACCTAACTGATTTTGGAGCCAGAACCCTAAAAGGAACCTAAAAGGCACGCACAGGAAATATACTTACCCTAAAAGGTACGCCGATCACCCCTGCCACTTGGACAAAGGGAGTACACCCCCCCCCCCCCCGGACCCTAGATGCTCACTCGTTGACGTACTGATTTTTATTGTGATTCTATATTTCATTTTTATCATACGTTTCTTACCATATAGTATAAAATTACAAAGTTTCAGTCACTTTAGTAATAGTGTATCATTATGTTTCTAGGTCTTCGTGAGCGGTATTATTGGAATTATCAGTGGTTGTCAACAAGGACAATGTATTGTGAGTATAAAATCTGGTGGGAGTTTTGACTTGATATGTCACTAATATGCGGGCCTGATGGTTGATTGATTGGCGGTATTAGCTAATATATAGAAAAAATATATAATTCGATTGTTTAATGGTTTAATTATTATATTGGATATATTGTAATTTCATTTGTGATCTTTCTTCAAAATGTTGTCTTGGGGCCAGTTGTAACAAGACTGGATAAAGTTATTCACTGGATAAGAGATATTTGTATAGGTTTTATCCGTTGGATAGGGATTTATGCGGCGGACAGCGCTATTCAGGCTTCGTACAACAGGCCCCTTATGCATACCGTTTTTCTGAATATTTATCACAGAACTTGACGTACTTGGTTTTCTCCGTAATGACATGTGTTACCAATATCTTTCTCCTGATTGCTTCATCTGTTCTCCTTGATAATCAATGTAGGGATGGATGTAAGTATGTCAGAAAGACTTAGCTTGGTAAAAGCTATATTGTTTTCATAACAAGTATACTGTCTTAATTCTGTCTTTATCCTTCTGTTCTTTCGTTAGTGAAAGTTGTTATATTGCATGCCGCGTACATAATGTTTTTCTATATATCTTGCTTTTTTACGTTTGATCTGCAAAAACATGATCACATTCGTTTTATCTTTTATCAAAGTTGTTCTTTATCCTATATAATGTTTTCATAAATATTCTACATGTATATCCATTGTCTTCAATAAAACGATTACTGTTTTATTCAGCTGTTCTTGCATTTAGTTGTGAAAGTTGCAATAGAATAATAATATAGCATTAATTAAAAAAACATGATCACATTCGTTTTATCTTCAGTCTTTCTAGAATCTATCTAATAATTTTGTTCCTTTATCATTAAGGGGATTACTGTTTATCAGGTGCCAGCCAAAATATTTGTATTGTCTTGATATGCACTGTTGGGTTGTCATTACTTATCGTCATTGTTTCAATTATTGGGTCCTGCATATCCTGTAAAGCAAGATGCTATTGCTGTGGTGCTACACCAAGGGTAAGTTTTCACATGGGCCTAGTAAATTCTGGGTTTGCAGTTGCGTCTGTTTATCAAGGGGCTATCTCATATCTTGAGTTATTCAACTAATCAATCATTTTGTTATTCAGCCATTCAGTCAATAAAACTGATCATGAGGCAACTTGCACCAAGAGGTCACGTGATCTCCCTTAAATCAAATAGCTTTGTAAAAATAAACCCCATGAATAGAAAGAACACCTTGATATCAGTAAAAAAGCAAACGTTCAGCTTAAAATACACAATACAGAAGAAACATGGGACCTGTGTCCCGTTCGCGCTAACCCCATTGGGCTCGTTTAATTAATTGTCTGTGATCAGTCCTGTGTGTTTTCATTTAGTCAGTTTTGATAGTCTATTTTGTAAATCTGTTTTGTAAGTCAAACTAATACGTGCCCAATAAAGCTGTTAAAAAAAAAACACACACACATAAAGTTGTAAAAAAGAGAGTAAATAGGAATATAATATTCTTGTTCTGACAGCTATCAAACAGCTATTTTAATAGTCAGCTGGCAGTCGGTTTGATTGTAATCCAGTCAGTCATTTGGTTGTAAACAAGGGTCTTGATGTAGGGCTTGTTATGTTCTATAAATTAATAATGTATTTGCGCCTTTAATTTAATAGGATCGAGACGAATATGACGTCATTAACCATGACGTCGACAGCTTGACTATGATGGAAATTCCACTCAATCGCGGGCCACCAGTATAGGTAAAAAAAGGAACAGTTATCTAAAAATATCAGTAAATATGTGAGAATTATACTTAAGTATCCATTATTGATTAATTTATCTATTGATTACAGGAAATATATACGCAATGGAGTCAATGGAGTCCTTTCTGATGCTCGCCCAATCACACATGGAATCCCGCAAGGGACAACTTTGGGACCTATTTTATTCCTAATTTATATTAACGACCTACCGAACTGTATGTCGATACACTGAGTTATTACCAGGCTATATGCTGATGATAGTACTTTAACATTCTCTGACTGCGGAATATCAGACCTTAACAAACAAATAAACTTCGATTTACTGCAAGTAGCCATTTGGCTCAGCGCCAATAAATTAACATTAAACGCCATCAAGTCAGAATTCATGATCATAGGCTCTAGACAAAGGATTGCTACATTAGATCAAACAGATTTAGGTTTAGCCGTGGACGGTACAGCACTTAAAGAGGGTCCTGAAGGGGTAAATTGGGAATTGGGATTTGCCTTTTTTCGAGGCTGGGAATTGGGATTTGCCCATTGGGATTGGGATTTGTCCATTGGGATTGGGATTTGTCCATAGGATTTGACTATTTCTTGTCCATTCGTTTTCTCTTTGATTGGGAATTGGGATTGGATACCCCCCTTCAGGACCCTCCTTAAACGATCCCACGATATGTACAGCACTTAAACGATCCCCAAATGTCTAGGTGTCTATGTTGATGAAAACTGTACTTGACATGGCGACCACACATAGAATATATAAAAAAGAAAATTGCATGTAGTTTAACAATGCTAAAGAAAATCAAACTGGTCGGCTAGACAAACCATACTTCAACAAAATTACATATGTCAGTCAGTAATTATCATACTTTGATTACTGCTGCCTATTCTGGGACAGCATAGATGGAACTTTAGCAGACAAACTACAAAATCGAGCTGCACTTATAATAACAAGAGCACCCTATCATACAGTGCACACAAGCAAAATTTTCCAAGATCTAAATTGGATCCCACTAAATGAAAAACGACTACAACAAAAAGCAATTATGATTAAGATCGTAAATGGTTCAGCCCCTCTTAACCGATATGTTTCCAGGACAAATCTGCAAAAATTCATATGATTTGGGGCGTTCTTCAAATGATCTAAAACTTCCAAAAGCTAAAACAAATTACTATAGAAACAGCTTTGCTTTTACTGGCGCAAAGCTTTGGAATTCCCTTCCAGAATCACTAAAAGAAGAACGTTCGCTTAACATCTTTAAAAAGCAGATCAGAACATATAAATCGTGTATTGACAACAGTTGATATAGTTGTAAATATATTTTAGCTTTAAACATAGATAACATAATTCGCTTGTATTTTAAATTAATAATTTTAGTTTAATTTTAACTACATGTACGGCCTCTAGGTAGACCAATTTAAGTATTTGTATTTAACTTATATTAATTGATAGAGTTACTGTGATTAAATAAAGGTCTTTATTATTATCCACCATCCATTCACGTCTACCGCTTTCAACTTTCATCCATCCATCCATCATCCTCGGGAACCCAGTGGTAATCTTCTGTTGTTCGTTTCTCTCCCAGAATAAATACCCCTGGGAACGTAGTCTGTTGGAGCTTGTTCCGGAAGTCAAAATTCAAACTTATTTAACGACTTTCTTTGAATGGTTATCTTGATTTTCATTGGTCCACCTAATAAGGTCGACCAATCAGGAAAGAGCTGAATTTTGACTTCCGGAACAAGCTCAAACAGACTACGCTCCCAGGGGTATTTATTCTGGGAGCGAGAAACGAGCGACAGAAGATTACCACTGGGTTCCCGAGGATGTCCATCCATTTATTTATCCATTAACAATCCATCATCCACGAAACCATCCATTCATCGATCCATCGATCCATTCATTTTTTATCTGTCTTCTCCCACCATGCCCTTACTTATTCTATTCATTTATAAAAACAACTATTTAATAATTCAATCGATCATACACTCATCTTCTTTTGTGTACACCATATGATTCACCCATTATTAATGTTGTCCTTTTTTTGTTTACAATACAGTATATGCCAGCAAAGGAAGCATCCCCTCCACCTCAAGCATTATGTTATCCATAAACCAAGATCATCGCCTCCTCTGCAGGCAACTATTTTTCTCTAGCTTTGGGTGGGCTTTCTTTGTAACTGTCTTTCTGACCGCGAGGAGACTGGGGACCCAGACTACTACAGAGAGATGCCTACGGAGAAGGCCAGGCTACATCCATCTTTACCTAGCCTGCAGAGCAGGCGTTCTTGTGGCTTTTTGGAGAATTTAGGATCTTGGGCTTCCTGTGTAAATATTTTGACCGTTTAGCTACTCCCTTCGTTTCCCTTACTCACCCGTTTAACACAGGAAGCCCAAAACCCAATTTTTTCCCCAAACCGGAAAGAACGCCTGTTTTGCAGGCTAACCTCTACCATCTTCATTAGCATCCTCTGCAGGCTCATAATACCCTTTTCAGTATAACCTGTACCAGGCTTATAGCTGACTTCCTCAAATCAATTTATCATCTAACTCAAAGTTTGCTCCTGTTTACACGTTTTTGCAGTTATTATAATAATTTGTCATAATACTAATACTAAAAAATATAATAATAGTTTTGAAAACGCTTTATTTAAATTATTAATTGTATTCGCTAGAACAATGCATTAAATGATACTTCCTATTATTCCTATGAATTTATTTAATGAATTCTTATATATATTTTTACGTTTATATGCGTAGTTACTAAAACATGGAATCACCTACAGAATAACGGTTAATGCTAGGATTGCGTGACATCGTAATTAGCAACCATATGCATCGCACACGCAACTCAGTTTAAGCTTTAAAGGCCCGTGCAAACGCACGCAACATTGTTGGCCAACAACACGCCACAATGTTGGGTCCAACATGTTGCGAGCGTTTGCACACCATGTTGCGTGTTGTTGCGTGTTGTTGCAACTTGTTGGATGTTGTTGGATATTGTTGGATGAAGTTTGAAACTGGTCAAACTTCAGAGCCAACAAGTCCCAACATTTCTTTTGCATCGAAGCGTAGCCCAAAAATGTTGCGTTCGTTTGCACAGCACATTTATTGTGTGATTCCGTATCATGGATATGTCTATTGTTCTGTTGCAATCTCAACCTGTTAAAAAAATCTCGCGCGCTATAATCAAAGTCTTTTGTTACTTCTCACCCACAATGCCATATATGGTAATGGCATTGTTTTCAAGATTGCATACGGTATTTCTGATTTCTCACTTTCGCTGCGTCTTCAAAATAAAGGCTGACACCAACGGTATAATATTTGAACGTTATTCAATGATCTTCAAATGAGTCCGTTAGATAACACAGGAAGTCCAAAACAACAAATGTCCAGTCTGGTATACCTGTGATAAGATTCTTAAAATTCGACTTTAATATAATAAAATGTTTTTGTTTTTTTGCACAAAAACCAATAGAAAGCGTTAAAAACCTTTTTCATGTCACGCAATCCTAGCTTTAAGCGTTATTCTGCCATAGCTTGATAACTCTTCTTGGTGATACTTTTTAGGTTGTTGCAGCTTGTTGTTTGGTTGTTGTAGGTGGTTGTAGGTGGTTGTAGATGATGTTTTAGTAACTACTCCGGGGTAACTATGCACATGATCATGACAGACTGACTAAGATCATAAGTTCCAATCCAAAACCAAACAATGAATCGGTAGAACGACATACTCAGAAAACATCTCTAAGCTTTGAACATTATAATAATAAACAGGAACCATTAGAATGATTTCTTACACGGTTCATGGGGTTGTTGTTGTAGCGTTTGTGACTCGAGGAACTGATCCAACATGGCGTTTGTGTCTAGAGTGTCCCGTGCATAGGAGCACGTTTATTAGATTTGCGACGCCGATAGATCATGAGCGATAGGATACATGAAGTTGAAAGCGGTAGACGTGAATGGATGGTGGATAATAATAAAGACCTTTATTTAATCACGGTAACTCTATCAATTAATATAAGTTAAATACAAATACTTAAATTGGTCTACCTAGAGGCCGTACATGTAGTTAAAATTAAACTAAAATTATTAATTTAAGATACAAGCGAATCATGTTACCTATGTTTAAACATGAGCGATAGGATACATGAAGTTCGTGAACGAAGACATTATTTGCTTCAAAACTAATATAGAACATATAAAAAGTATGAATAAATGAACTACTTACCTGTTGTTTGACTCTATTCCTTCGAAGTCCTTCGAGTTGTATTTTAAATATGGCGGCTACAATACTGATTTAATTTTATACAGGCCTAGTCTCTCACGTACTATAAGCTTATTACGTCATACATTCGCCCCTCGAAGCTATAACTACACTGGGTAGGAAGTCTTAACTCGGCTTTCGTGCTATGCTGTAAGAACTTTGCTATGCAATCTTCCATATAAGGCAATGTGCCATGCAATGTTCTAGGGTGGGGTAAATTTAAAAATTTGTTCTGAGTTAATGTACGTTCTAGGTTAGGGTAAGGCAAAAGTTTTCAATGACCGCGGAATCATAATATTTTCAAAATTCAGTTTATTGTAGCAAGAGCCACCGCCGAGAGCTATGCATCAAAATAGTTTATGGTTTTTACATTTATATTTTCTATATTATTTTACGACCAGACGACGCAATTATAAAATGTCGAGGAGCTGTTGTTACTTTGAGAACTGTACATTTAATAGTGTCTTTTTAACAATTTAAAAGAAAAAAGAAAAATACATGAGATGAAAAATATGTTTTTCCAGATAACGTACTACAGAATGCAAGTTCGTGTTACGAAATAATTCAATAGAGTAAGAAAGTCTTGTTTCTAATTATAAGACCTATCAGAAAAGAATGATATCTGAGGCATTAGAGTAGTTTCACATAAGCAGCTTCTTGTATGCTTATGTGTTTGTTCTATGCTAATGAGGTCGTTGACAAGAAATATAACGAATGCACGTGCATACGTTGTTACAATGTAAACACAATTAACGTCTTTCTTTCTAAAGTTGACGGTTTTTTATATTGTAACAACGTATGCACGTGAATTCGTTATATTTCTTGTCAACGACCTCATTAGAATATAAGAAACACAATAGCATTCAAGAAGCGGTTTATGTGAAACTACTGTATTGTTCATAGAAAACACTAAACAAAGCCTGCATGGATGAACAATCAGTGCCTCTGAGTCTCACTCTTGATTAGTTAATTGTACAAAATTTGCATTCTGTACATTCGTAGCTAGATGATGGCTATAGTTCATAACCAGAAAAACAAATATCATCATTAATCATGATTCACCTTCTCGTATTTCCCTTTACAACACATTTCTGTGCACATTTTGTAACAGCAAAAAAATAATTTTCCTATACTAGCTTCAGCCGAAAGAATTTCAGCATTCTTTGAGAGCATTTTACCTATATTATACCTATATATGCTAAAAGAGCATATTTGTTTATAACAGAGCCGGGAACAGCAGCGGAAGTATCACACAAAAAAACTTTAGTCCTCCCCTGTAAAAATTACAACCCTCCCCCTCAAGAAAGTAGTTTGCTGTCAATTTATGACCATTCGGGGATAAGAGAGTCGTAATTTTTGTCTTACAAGCATGGTACGAAAGCCTAAACAATAGCCTTTTGTTATAAGAGCTGTGTGATTGGATGTATTTTGGCAACCTTGATGGACTTCCTACCCAGTGTAGATATAGTTTCGACGGGCGAATGTATGACGTAATATGCTTAAAGTCCGTGAGAGACTAGGCCTGTATAAAATTAAATTTATTGAATTCGAAGGCGCCATTTTTAAAATACAATTCGAGGACGACAAAAAAAAAAATAAAGTCAAGCTACAGGTAAATAGTTCATTTACTCATACTTTAGTATATGTTCTATATTAGTTTTAAAGCAAATTATGTCTTCGTTCACGAACTTCATGTATCCTATCGCTCATGGATAGATCGACAGATAGACGAAAGGTAACCCCACGGCCTGGCACGAGTAATTATGCATCCCGGAAGCGGAATTACATATACTTATTTATATATTACGCTGATACTCTAGTTCGAAACCTCTTATCAACAAAAACAAAATTCCTGATCAACAAAAGGTTGGAAAACACTCGATTTAAAACTATCTTGCTTGACATCATCATCAAACCAAGTTATTCAAAAACTGGACTCAAACATTTAAGATTGTTGAATACTGAATTACACCATTATGAGCTGCTCATGGAAGACTGTCACCACTGGAATATTCCTGCTACTACTTAGCGGTGGTTTTGCTGCTGTTCTTGTTTTATTTTGGTCCAATTATATATATCTACCGGAATCGTCCTTCAAAAATGATGCTGCCCGTAAAGTGATTCTGTTCGTTTTCTCTGGATATCTTACGGTTGCCACTGTTATTGCCATATTATTGGTAAGTTTTACTTATTCATAGATATAGGTCTAGACTTCCGTCTTGAAATTTATTGATATTTGTTTGATGAGTATTTTCATTAATTCATATTCATCACAAATTTCAATTCATATTTGGAATTGTTTTTTATAACATATGCAGTTGCAGGGGGGGGGGGGGGGGGGTTGAGAAAATCGGGGGACTTGAAATTTTAATCAGCCTGGAAAGGTTTTTTTTGAAATAACTGATGAGTTATCCGAAATATACGAAATACTTCCTTAGGGGGGGGGGGGGGGGGGGGGGACTGCAAAAAAGTGAAAATTTGCAAATTTCTCACCCATCCCCCCCTCCGATAATTAATGAACGGTCCCCAAGACTTCTCAAATGAAAAGTCGATATGTTTCGTTTATTTGATCTGTTCATTATTACTGTGCTCTTTAAATTTTTATAACAATATTCGATCCATTTTCAAGTTCCTTTGTATATTTTAATTGGACTTTAGAAACCACGCGAAGTTTCGAATCAGCTGAACCGAGTTGCTCTCGCGGCTCTCTCGTTAATTAATACTGATTATTATTGTGATTCTATATTTCATTTTTATCATACGTTTCTTACCATAGTATAAAGTTACAATAGTCTATAATTATGTTTCTAGGGCTTCGTGAGCGGTATTATTGGAATTATCAGTGGTTGTCAACAAGGACAATGTATTGTGAGTATATAATTGATGGTCTGATGGATGTTTTGATAGCCTGCGCTAGAGCCGCCACGCAGGCTAGTGGTTTGATTGAGATATTATGACTTGACATGTATGCGGGCCTGATGGTTGATTGCATGTTGGCGGTATGCTTGATTGGTTGCCAAGTTGGCCTGTGATTTGTTAGTTGTTGGTTGATTGGTAGATTGTTGGTTGGTTCAGTGGGTGGTTGGTTGGTTGGTTGGTGGGTGCATGGTTGGTTGGTGGTTGATTGGTTGGTGGATGGTTGATTGGTTTGTTGGTGGTTGGTTGGTCGATCGATTGATTGGTAGTTGGTTGATCGATTGGTACGTTTGTTGGTGGTTGGTTGAATGGTTGATTGGTTTGGTTGTGGCTGGTTGGTGGGTTGGTGAGTTAAGGGGTGTGTTGTAAATTCTACAAAATGTTGTCCTGATGCGTACCGTTTTTCTGAATATTTATCACAGAACTTGACGTACTTGGTTTTCTCAGTAATGACATGTGTTATCAATATCTTTCTCCTGATTGCTTCATCTGTTCTCCTTGAAAATCACTGTAGGGATGGATGTAAGTATGTCAGAAAGACTTAGCTTGCATGGTAGAAACTATATTGTTTTCATAAAAAGTATACTTTCTTAATTCTGTCTTATTCTTCTGTTCTTTCGTTAGTGAAAGTTGTTATATTGCCGCGTACATAATTTTTTTCTATATATCTTTCTTTTTTGCGTTTTATCTGCAAAACCATATGATCACATTCGTTTTATCTTCTTTCTAGTATCTACAGGCTAATCAAAGTTGTCCTTTATCCTATAGGGATAGATATTTCTCACGAGAAAGCAATATTGCCGCATATAGCATCAATTGAAAAACATGATCACATTCGTTTTATCTTCAGTCTTTCTAGAATCTATCTAATAATTTTGTTCCTTTATCATTAAGGGGATTACTGTTTATCAGGTGCCAGCCACAATATTGGTATTGTCTTGATATGCACTGTTGGGCTGTCATTACTTATCGTCATTGTTTCAATTATTGGGTCCTGTATATCCTGTAAAGCAAGATGCTATTGCTGTGGTGCACCCGGTCCACTCGAAGTAAATGGCCTCAGCCCACAAAAGTAAATTTACCCCGTCAGGCTCAGCCCACTCCAGAATACATTCTCTGCATTCTCGTTGGTGCGATATCTCGTATTGTTATTTTCGACCAATCACAGTCCATGTTATAGAGTCTCCACGCTAAGTTCTAAATCGCCGCCATATTTTTAGATGCCATCTTTAGATAGAACCTATGAAACGATCTCACTTAAAACCATTTAGTTTTAGAGCTACTTTAATCGATAAAAAGGGTAAAAAAGTAACCAAAGATTACCAGCTGTCGACTTCAAAAAAAACGAAGTTTCCAAGACTAGAAAGGGAAGATAACTCGCGACCAGAAGAGGAGTCAACAAGCAGTTTCATAACCTTTGAAGCTGAGCCATTGAACGTGGGTTTAACAAACCACGAAAAGAGGCAGCTAAACTTAACACAGAAGTGGACAGATATTAGGGAGGATGTTCTGAAAGCATATTCGAAAGTATCGCATATTCCAGGAGGACAAGAATGCGTGGTTTGCAGACAAGTCGAAGCTGTTTTACGTTGCGAACACTGCGGACCACGACAGTACTATTGCCTAGCTTGTGGACATGCTATGCATGAAAATAGAAATTATTTTCATGTACTGGAACTATGGAAGGTAATATAGTTTTAAATGCTTCACCGCTGTGAAAAACCGGCTCGAACCACGATCGGTCATGGGGTCATGGACCATGAGTTTTTCTAAAGTGTATTACACTTTATTACACTGTATTTTGAAAATAATTTTAAAACCTGATGTGTTGTTATTCCTTGCCACGCGTGTATTCTTCCTTTGGGTACATCGGTTGTCCTTCCTCAGTAAAAAATCAACATGTGAGGAGTGTTATGCGTTCAAATAGTTAATTTCTCTGCTGTTTTTTGATTGTAGGAACAAACGTTTGTGCCCTATTTCATAGAGGGACGTCCACTACAAACACACCAGTGTAATTCTAGTGACATCAGAAGTATTATTTGTGTCAACGAACACGGTTAGTATTTTTTCATATAATTTTCTTTTAATTGTTAGCTCAATTAGAATTTATTATACCACTGTTGGGTTTAATAATTAACTAGTAACTTGTCCAAATAATATATTTATTAATATATTCTGTTTTTTACTCTGAAGTACGTACCAAAATGTTTGTAGTTTTCACCTAATAGGCTATGTTGACAACAATCCAAGTAAAGTTTTAATATGAATAACATTAATCTATTATTATTATTATTATTTCTCGTTCCAGGCAATCAGCACTCCAAAAAAATAGTGTTCTGCAAATGTGAGCCTTCAGCAGTAACATTGGTCCGCCATAGCCTTTGGCCAGCTACCCCTGAAAGACCATCAACAGCCTTTCACCTTACGCTAATGGACCTGGTTGAAACTGTTTTCCTACATTGCAAGGTATCTTTAAAGGAGTTTACGGAGTGCCTCGAAGCATTAAGGAAACCTCTAAATCCAAGACTGGTAAATATTTCAATAGCATACATGTTGGATATAATATAGTATTATTTATTTTATATTTGACTATACACCTTATTCCAAAATGGCGACTCTTTGTTCCATTGGCCCTTGTTGCCTCATTCTTATAAAATTATTTGTTTGTCTTTGAGCTTGACAAGACATCAAAGGCCAGTCAGCCATTTTGGAATAAGGTGTATAAGCTTCTTCACATTTCCACTATTTTTAAAAAGATAATTTCATCTACCCAGACCTAGGAATGTTCTACAGTCCTGTATAATATGTCAAGTATTTACAACTTACATGTATTCCCTGTGATTAGATTGATGTAATATAATAATAATATTAATAAAATACACTGTAATCTATATATTGTTTTTTAATCTCATAGGTATCATCAGTTTACCAACTCCTAAATGCAAGCTGTTTTGAAGAATACAGGTTTGGACAAATTAGACAAAGACATTTATTTAGTGACAGTTAATTTCCCATGTTCAACCTTATTGTAATGCAGTTGTTCGTTTTTGTTTTTGAAATCGCTAAGATCATGGGTGATCATGTGCCTTTAAGTAGCTTTGGTTTGATGTTATACACCCTATGCAAAAAGGCAATTCCTTACTTAATCAGTATTAGGAGACATGCACCATTGCTTTTATTAGAAAGAGCACATCGAAATAAGTGATATTCCAACATTTCAGTGTTGTAACATAAACTGATCAAAAGTTACAGCTTTTTGAATTTACAAAGATTTGGCTTGAAATTTGCACTTGGGTCTTTAGAGCCTCGCTTTCGTATTTTTGGTACATTTCAAATGCTGATAACTCTGGAGTGATTCAATGTATGACAACAGGAATCTACAAAATTGCTAATTTAGACATGCTCTTTCTTGTAAGGGAAAAATATTATTGAAATATTTTATTGTTCATGGTGTTTCGTGTTGCTTGTTCCCAGTCCCTTGCTCTTTTTGCATAGGGCGTATAGCAGTCCGTATAGCATGTATAAATGCTGTAAAAATTACACAATAGTTAAAAACATGTTTTTCTTCTATAGGTTTTTCAAACACCAAGTATCAACGTTGGGGACATTCTTTCCTGAACTGGATAATGGAGCAACGTGTCCTCTTTGTCCCAAGGTGAATGGTTTAGATTGCATGCATGTCACAGTATAAATAATTGTATGCATCATAAATGTATAATTTAAGGTGCAAACTGAAATAATGATATTTTATTACAGGAAAATGGAATCCTTATTGAGTGCATGGATGCATGCTTTGGCTTGAATAGAAAAAAAAGACAAGGGACAAAGTCGTTTCAATTGCCTAAACATGGCACTCTCATGTTTGCCGACCAAGACGATGTTGATAACTATGTGAATAGTTATTGTGAGAAAGCAGATGAAGTTCCAAAGGTACAATGTACAATACTATTATTATAATTTTACTATGAGCTTTGTTATTTAATATATTATTTATGTCATATTGTAGTACGACTTATAATTCCTTTACCCACCCACAATTATGATATATATCATAATTATAGCATAGATAAATTATAACAAGTTGACACTGAGATTAGTGTCTTGCTTCTTTCACTTCTACATAAATTTCCCTTTGTTCACATGTACAGGATACAGATTAGCAAATATCTACACAAATAATTGCTTATCTGATTTCATTTTCTTGCAAAAAATAGGATTGTAGTAGATTCCATGCAGGAGAAGTGTCAGTATCTTTGAGATCAAAGGGCAAGAACAGACTATTTGATGAAAAAGGCGTATTTGGGCGAGTCTGTAGGCATGATTTCCCAAAGGGTTTCCACAACATTAAGCATGGTGAAAGGTAATATTTTGCTTAATTACAATCAATATCTTGTTATCATGTTATACACTGTACAGTAAACACCCGCATATAAGAACAAATGGATTAAGAACACCAGGCTGAAATTTGGCCAATAATTAGTACCATATACATAAGAGCAATATATAAGATATATAAAAAATCAGCCTGAACCGAAAATCATGTGTTCTTGTATGTGGGTGTTTACTGTATTGCATAGCATTTAGTTTATATAGTGAGTTATGAGCTGAGTTGAGTTGCATGTGTGCTTATTTCATCTTTATGTCCATAGCAGGATACTCCCTCAGATTTGTCCCTCAGTTTATAGAATGGGGTACCCAGTATAAATTATTTATTTAGTTACATGTTACATGTAATGAGATCTAAGACATCTTGGATTCTTCTTCTTTGTTTTGTTACAGGATTGCTTATCCTCTGTATGAGATGAAAAGGTTACAGGAAGAGCATGCAGACAGTAAGGGGCTTAAGATGGTCATGATGTATGATATTGCATGCATTCTTGACAAACATATTGAGGTAGGTTTACTAAAATTTATATAAAAGAGATTCACCATCACCTATCTTCTACATGCCCAGTGACGCATAAGGCTTAGCTTACTGGTACTTAATGCAGATACTAAGATATTTTGTGTCCGTCCTCATCATCATCATCGAGTATGGTCTTTGTATGAAAAAAAACACATAATTTACTGTTTTTTTTTTTTCTAGAAAAACATTGGAAAAGTAAACTTTGCCAAAGATGTCACCCTTGCTATACCAATATTCCACTGTTATGGTCACAAGGCAACTTGTCAGGTAAACATTGTACAATAAATTAATAGTATGATCCAATGCTTTGTATCATTAATTGCTGATAATAACATAATCTACAATAACATAATCTGTACACAGCTGCTCATATGTCTACTAACTAAAATTACTTGTTGCTTCCAACTTATCAAAATAACTAATCTTGGTGTATAGATTCAATTCCCATTGTCCAGCATAATATGATGATTCATATGATACAAATCTGTAGATGCTGTAGATTTTCCCATAAATTCCCTACCAACATATCTTAATTCATACAGATAACAACAGATGTCAACACTTTATCTCTCATCATTATTATTATTTTTTACACAGATCAAGTACTCCCCAAGACGAGTTAAAGGTGTTGGGTTGACAGATGGAGAAGGAACGGAAAGACTCTGGTCATTCCTCAGAGACTATTCCAGGATTACAAAAGAAATGTCACCTGGGAAAAGAGTAGATGTCTTGACTGATGGTCTGTTACATTATGCTGAACGGCTGCGTCATAGATTTGGTATATACATGGGGTTTTGAACATTTTATGCAATGCTGTACCGTAAATTTGTTTTATAATTTAAATGTAAGTTTATTGTCTAACAGGTCCAGTGCTGAAAATGAAGCTGAAAAGAACACAGAAGCTGCTTACCCAGACAAGCAATGATTTGAACGATTTATGCAAGTCTATGTCAGGTATCATAATCATTTTTTTTTTTATTTTTGCATCATCACACAACTTTATTTGTTTATTCTGGCCACTGCAACGATATATCACAGTGGTTTCCAAGTGGGGCATAACTTGGTTTTTAACAAATGAATGTTATTGTTAAACAATTCTAAAAACAAGGTTATCTTATCACAATTGTTATTAGTAATGAACCAACATCAATACAAAGTACAAACACCTACTTCTACATAGTAGTAGTATGTAATTGGTTGTCCAAATATGGATATAAAAATAATTGATTTTTTCAGTTACTAGTACAGATGAATTGATTGATGGGTGGATTCAAGAAGAACTGTTGTCATTTCAACCAGTGGAAAAAGGTCACTATGATTTGATTTGTTAGTGATCAGTGAAATTGTTTGTGAAGTGTTAGATGTAGTTGATTTGCTAAGTGTTCCAATTTTGTATTGACTTGTAGTATGCTATTACTTCTATTTTGTGCTAAATGTATTTATCTTATTTTAGAACTCCTTTGGGATGAGCAATATCTAATGTACATAAGGGATATCAATAAATTTAGGTAAGTGATAGATGTAAAATGTATTACAAAAGTGTGTTAAAGCGGTATTTGTATGAATGGGAAACTGACGGTACTGAATGTCTATAAAAATATTCAATAATTCTGCAGTAACAGTACCGTAACTATGCAGTAACTACATGTATTACGGTCAGTGTCTCTCTTATATGAAAACAACTCTATATACATGTATTTTTAAGATTATTTAAATGACAATTTTTTTATTGTTAACAGACAAGTCATGGCCTTAAGTGATGCAACAGAAGTTAAAAAAAAACTAGAAAGGTACTGTACAGTAGTTATGATCATATAACTGTATATCTATTGAAGCATATTCAATAACATATACCTACTGTAAACATGTATAAATATAATGTTTATCAAATTAAGTGGTGATTTGAGTCCATGGGATAAAGTTTAATTCTTTGTCCATGAAACTAAGTTTCTTAAACTCTGTCATAGAACTGAAAAGCTTGTGAGGAAAATAGAAACCACCCATACTATAAAGAATAGATGGAAGACAACAAGTGATGCTGCGAATAATGCACTTGTACGCCTTGTAGCTAAAACGAGAAGCAATATCCTGACACAGCTCCATCGCCTCTCATCAGAACGTGTGTTTCTTCTAGAAATGAAGAAAAAATATGCAGGTTTGTGTTTCTTATATTGGCCATGTTCTAAACGAGGATGAGCTAGGAGGGGACTGGGAACAAGTTTCTAGTTTCTACTGTAACATGAAAAAGCACATCAACATATACCATATCACAAATTTTGATGCTATTCGGTTGAATATTTCCATTGCAATAGTCTCTCAAACATCCATAAGAAGGTCATTATTCAACAGAATATAATGTAATTCTGTAATATTGTATATTTTGATGTGCTCTTTTATGCTATGGGTTATGTTTCTTATAAACGTGAATTGTCTGATCCCAGGTGAAATCGATGTAGATGAGGCATGATCGTCCGGGGTAGTGTAGTCTTGAGAAAGACTGATGTGTCTGGTTCAACAACAACATTACCGACGAACCAGATACATAAATAACACTGCTGTCTTTTCATTTTCTTTACTCTGAAGATGACTTCTGCTCAGGTTGTCGAATTGATGAGTGAAATGTTCTTAATTCTTAAATGTTATGTATTTACAGATGGCCAGACAATAGCAATTAAATTATCACGGGAGATAACCAAGGTGGTTAAGAGTATGGATTCATTGTTAAAGCAGCTAAACAGCAATGAAAACAGAACCACCAGTAACAAAGATATTGCGTTCGATGATATCAAGGACCCCACATCAACGGTGTATGCTTGTGTTGATGGTGGAGAGACATCATGCACTGCCTCTATACCCAGCTCTACAAAGTCAAAGATAATTCATCTCCATTGCACCAAAAAGAGATGTGAAGAGGAAACAACCCTTCTCATGACTGAACTTTCCCGGTTTGTTGCTTTCCTGGAATGTGAGGTTAATAAGATCAATAAGAGAGTTATATCACTCCAAGCATCAGACGATAACAAAGAACCTGGACTCCAAAGCATGTTGCTTAGTAAAAGAGCAGCCATTGTCAAAGAACTAGCTGGGCTCCAACATCTGTGGTCACAGGAATTCACCTTTACTTGCAACTATGAAGATATTTTGGACAAAACTCTGAATTGCTCACAAGAAGCTGTGCTGTGTTTACTTGAAGAGGATGTGACAAACCTCGATGTGTGTGATGAAGCAGATGATGAATTGGACAGTGACATTGATTAATTTGTTTTGATATTGCATTGTAAATAATAACAAAAAGTCATTTATATTTAGTTAGAACACACACACTTAACCAATCCATACATTGTGATATGAATAAATGCAATAAATGTTGAGAAATATTGAATTAACTGAAGTTGTCCAACTAGAGTGAAAACACAAGAACCATGAAATAAAAACAAAAAAGTTACTAACTAATAGTTTTTAGTGACTATTTAGTCAGTATCACTCAACCAAAAACATCAAATACAAAAGGAAACAATACCTCATTACAACTTAACTGTCTTTTATAGTAACTAATAGTCGCTAAATAAGAACTATTACACACTAACAAGTAGATTTTGTTTCATGGTTCTAGTGCTTTTGCTCTAACAGTCTCCACTTTAGATATGAACAGGTTCCCATTTAAATCGGTACTTTCCCATTTAAATCTGTACTTATGCAAATTGTGTTGATGTGTGCTAAACACACAGATCAACCAATCGGAGTATATTATTTCTGAAGTGAACTTCTCTGATTGGTTGATCTGTGTGTTTAGCAAACATCAACAAAATTTGCATAAGTACAGATTTAAATGGGAAAGTACAGATTTACAGTGCAACGACTTCAACCGAAGCCACCTAAGAATAATTAGCCAATTACAATCGAGAATATGAACAATAGAATCTCTACAAATGTTTGATTTTATGCTTAAAATGCTTATAATTTTCATTATATGTGAATGAAATACATCAAGATTGAAAAAGAATCAACTCGGCCTGTGAGAACCGTGCACAAAGTTTTTGTTTGATCTCAAAAACGTTAATTTTTAAATTTGTTTTGGTGGCCTCGGTTAAAGTAGTCGCACTGTAAATGGGAACCTGTTTATGTTACTTTCCAGTTTTATTCTTTTGTTATGAATTGGTGGTTTGAAATGAAAGCTAATGATGTTAGATTAAAAAAAAGTGTCAATCGTCATTGGTTGAGCTGTGGGATAAACACATCACACCGGTTCCTAAGTACAGAGGAAAAAAATACAGATTTTAAGTGGAAGTTTATTTTACTATGTTATATTAAATATTTTCTAACAAAATAAATTTAGTAAAAACCTGCATATTTGAACTAGTTGATTAAGAACCAACATTTTGCATTAAAGTATGATCTAAGAGTTCTCGTGTAGGTTTTTATTGAATGCAATAAAAGCAGGGGAAAACTGCATGTATATATATATATGACGATAAAAGGATTAACTACCTAACCAAATTGAGGAAGTGTAACTGATCCTTTAAAGTATTATTGATTTCAGTAGAAGTTGTTGCATTAAACTATTGAAGTATTTCATTACTAGTTAGAGATAGACTTTCATTGTTTTCCTTCATTACAAATGTTCACACACAACTCCAATTTGTTGTTATTACTATGATGATGCTCACAAATATGGTATATATATATGTGCCAATTATATCTATTAGAATGTTTTATTGACAGGAAATAATAACTTGTTCCACAACTGACAACAAATAAAGTCTATTTGTGTACTCTTTACTTATTTGGCATGGTACCAACATAAGGGCATCATTTTGAATAGTGTAACGATATTATGAGGGCATAGAAGGGATGAAGATACAAAAGACAACCCAGCAGGCTGTCTTTTTAGCACACCTGAGTAGATAAAACTAAGCATGCGCAAGCTACACCTGTCATCAACATAGCCTAGAATTACACTTCATTTTGCGATTTGACAGCGATCCAAAAGTGTGAGAAAGCATCCGAAACGTGTTATGGAATGTATGCAATAAGGGCAACTCAAGGAAATCAAAAATTTTTTAGGGCGCATGCGCAGACGCATCACGTAATATCTCCTTGTTTAAATAGTTTAATCGACCTAAAATATTTAAAACAGATAGAAATGGACTTGAATTATCACGCACATGTTACTGCGCATAAATATTTTAAAACGCCGCTGATTGAATAAATACACCTGTTAAATAATCGAAAATTCGTAACATGATAACTAAATAAGATGTTACAAATATAATGCCAAATACAAATAACCCTTATCATGCTTTAACTGTGGACAAAGTTTCATGATCCTGTGGCAGTGTATACTGTCTCAAAATACATCTTAAATTTCGGCGATTGTCATGCATTATCAAAACTGCGCATAACTACTGCGCATGCGCATTTCCTAAAATTACTGTTTCAGATTTGGACTTGTCTTTATGAATTACATCTTTCTACCAAATTTAAACGCAATCGAGTGAATATTGAACCGTGTATGACAATATGACGGCTAAAACTAGTTATACTGATTTGTTTACAGCAAGGCTTGTCACCGTTTTTGGATCTTTAAAATTTATTTGTATTTACCATACACGGTTCAATAATCCCTCGATTACCTTGAAATTTTGTAGAAAGATGTAATTCATAAAGACAAGTCCAAATCTGAAACAGTAATTTTAGGAAATGCGCATGCGCAGTAGTTATGCGCAGTTTTGATAATGCATGACAATCGCCGAAATTTAAGATGTATTTTGAGACAGTATACACTGCCACAGGATCATGAAACTTTGTCCACAGTTAAAGCATGATAAGGGTTATTTGTATTTGGCATTATATTTGTAACATCTTATTTAGTTATCATGTTACGAATTTTCGATTATTTAACAGGTGTATTTATTCAATCAGCGGCGTTTTAAAATATTTATGCGCAGTAACATGTGCGTGATAATTCAAGTCCATTTCTATCTGTTTTAAATATTTTAGGTCGATTAAACTATTTAAACAAGGAGATATTACGTGATGCGTCTGCGCATGCGCCCTAAAAAATTTTTGATTTCCTTGAGTTGCCCTTATTGCATACATTCCATAACACGTTTCGGATGCTTTCTCACACTTTTGGATCGCTGTCAAATCGCAAAATGAAGTGTAATTCTAGGCTATGTTGATGACAGGTGTAGCTTGCGCATGCTCAGTTTTATCTACTCAGGTGTGCTAAAAAGACAGTCTGTTGTGTTATCTCATGTATCTTCATCCCTTCTTTGCCCTCATTATTATATCCTAATATGATTCAAAATGATCCCCTTATGGTGGTATCAAACAACTACCTATACCGTACATGTATGTGCCACGCCCAAAACCATTTAGTATTTCAGCCCACCCCTTGCCAGGTATAGGGCAATTAAATCTCATACATATAATCATGCAATGTTATGGCACTGGTACAAAATATATCTTACTTCGACAGATGACATTAATATTGATACAAAATTGCATTTTGGGATGTAGGTAATAAACTTTCATGGTAAAAAATAACATAGTTTTAATAGATTATAGATTATTAGTACGTGCAGGTTATCTGTGTTTTAAACTGACTAGCAAAATCATGAATTTCTGCTCAGAAAAGCGCGAATAGTTCTGCTGATAGGTGGGGCACTCGATATTCATATACTGTAATTTGATGTAAGTTACATGGGATTAATTGGAGTGGAATCGTCAATCAATCATTTGGTTGTCTATAGAACAGTTCGAACTAGTCTGAATTTCTTTAATGTTTCAAGTTTCAAAAATAAGAAATTAAACAACAGCAGCAAAACATTTAGACATTTTCATAAGTGCAAATAAAGTTATTCATGCCAATTTCTAAATAATGACACAGTCACGGCGCGGCGCGGCGCTTTTCACAGTCATACGAAAACTGCACTAGCAAGTTAGCTATATTTCGTGCTTAAGAATAAGAGAACCACACAAGACAAAATTAGTGATATTTATTTGATATGAAATACATAAAGAATAACCAAAATACAAATACTATAAGTGTGCTATACTTTGCACTATTTAGTGGTAAATAGTGCTAATATATCAAACAATGGAAAACAATCGAATTAGCATAATTTAGCAGTATTTAGTTGTAGAGTGAAGGCATTTATATTAACCCGTGAAATAGAAATTGCTAGAGTGCATTCAGTAAAAGCATGAAACATTAGTAATACTATATATGTTGTACTATTTTATGCTAATTCTTTTGTTTTCTTTTGTTCAACTAGCACTATTTTGCACAACTTAGTAATTAGTGTTTCACGCTTTTACTGAATGCACTCTAAAGTGTAATAGTCAAATGAACTCAAAAGAAAACAATGGAGTTAGAGACTGCTAAGGTGTATTAGTCTAATATCTATTTCACGGGTTAAATGACTTCACTCTATCTATGTTGCACACTTTTAGTGTTTGTACTCTAATAAAAACAATAGAATTAAAATGATTTAGCAGTATTTATGATGCACACTTTGTACTCTAGCAATTCCAAATCAAAACGTTCGAGCAATTCAAATGGAAAAATTCAAAGTTTGATCAATTCATCAGGGTGTTAATTGTGTGGTGTAACAAAATTGTTACTATAGCAACAATTATCATAAGTGATAATCACAACACTCTCACCAAGCCCTCTACAGTTATGGTAACAAAAATTAATTAAAGGCTACCAAAGTACTCACAATAAAGCAACCAAATAAAACAGTTATGTTTTAGAAATAATGGAATTTAATGTCATACTTATGTCACAAATTAGCTTCTCTTTAGTGTCATAAATGCCTAAAATCACTAGAGTGTAAACACTAATCTGTGCAACTTTATGAATAGGAATGAAATCCTTTGTTCATTTTTTAACAATTCAGTAATGCAGTTACAGATCAGAATTAGTGGTTTCACTCTGACATCATGACGTTTGGAAATAATTATTGGAATAGATAAGAAGGAACATCTCTGCTCGAACTTAATATTATTTTGCACACTAGTCCCATGGAAAAACTGTATTTTTCAAGTATTAGAATCATTCCCAATATTATGAAATTGTACACAGCAATGTAGAAAGTTGCTGTGAGGTCTAATAAAGTAGCTATATCCTTAAAATATAGCAATTTATATACAATGACAACAATAGATTAAACAACAATCCTGGCCTAGTCAATGTACCAGCTGTATAAGCTTCTTCTTTAGCTGTATCATGTGTTATCTAACTGCCAGCTGTATAGATTATACAGCTCGATAATAACTAGCAGTAATCTGGTGTCTAGTGTGAGCTGTATTGTTGTTTTTAAAGAAACAGCTGTGATAAAATATAATTATTTATAATTATTTCATACAAATCTTTGTTAGTAGCTTATATACAACATAAGCCATAGTTTAACAGCACTGATTTTTTTTGGGGATTATTGAAATTATGTGTAGCTTTTTCAATGGATGCAATGATATTTCCTATAAATGATGAACAAAGTTATGACCATTAGCTACACCCTTTTGCATATAGGTCGGGACTATACAGGCTGACACA